>OZ024744.1:99849887-100181558 GCA_964016885.1 Eledone cirrhosa
TGCTTGTTCATTTTCAACTACACACACACACACACACACACACACACACACACACACACACACACACACACACACACACACACACACACACACACACACATATATATATATATATATATATATATAAAGAGTCCCGACGCCTGAGCTCCAGTCGCTTTGACATCTGAACTCGGATCTAGCTGTCGAAACGGCTGGAGCTCAGCCTGACTCTTTTCCTATGACCCACTCTACTACCCTAAGTATCGAGTACTCTGGTGCGTTATGGTCCACCTGGTATCTTACAACACCTTCTTTGTTATAAATATATATATATATATATATATATATATATATGTGTGTGTGTGCGTGTGTGTGTGTGTGTGTGTGTATTGTTTAGAAAACGTGAGAGAAACACAAACATAAGAACAATTTCCGCTCTTCGGCTATCTGCTGTGCGTCGCTGATGCTTTGACGCATTAAAGACAATACATCTCACCACAGTGCTTTAATAACCACACGGTGCACAAATAGTTAAGAAATAATACTTCCATCTATATTGAATTTTTTTCAATTTTTTTTTACTTTGAAGGCTTGATGGTTGTATTTATTTATTCCACACAACATTAACTCCTTTGGACATTTTGGGAAAAAATTGTTATTATGACTAAATTATGTAGTCTTGTACCTGTCTGTACTCCCTGGCTATGCTACACATGCATCTAACCTTTTTAAAATGTATCTTTTTAAATATATCTTTTTAAATATATATATTTTTAGAATTTAAATTTGATATGCACGCTTTTTCTTTTATTTACTTTCTCAACTATTTATGATATATAATTTTCACTGTACTTAATTTATCTGTAACATCATGTTTTTCAATTTTTTTACTGCATTTATCTGCTCCTATTTTCCTGTTTTTACCGCCTCAGTTATTTTGATACTTGCGCTTATCTAACATCCCATATTATGTATCCTCCTAATGTTTTTGTGACAAAATTTTGATCTTATATTTGTGTTTGACTTTTGTTATCAACTCCGACGAATCCGGCCTTGTTCTGGGATGAAACGATCATAAGTGATTAAATGTTTGAAAGTTTAAACACCCTTTGATTGTCATTTACATTGTATTTCAGCTCTGTATTATACTTATTATTTTACCTCGAGCTATTTTCATACTTGTACCTGGGTAATATTTATTATATATATATATATATATATATATGTGTGTGTGTGTGTGTGTGTGTCGGGTCACTTTTGAGTGCTACTGGTAACATGTAAACCAGTAGAACCTGTCGCATAGTCGGGTTGTCGGCGACTAAACCGGCAACCCCATCAAGTTTACTTGGTAAGGAGAATGATTTTGGACATCCTGCAGGACAAAAACAAAACCTGACTAAGGGCGGAAGAACACATAAGAGTATAAGCTTCATATAACTTCCTTCTTCGATGTGATCCGTCTCTTTTCTCTCCTCTTGTTGCTATCCTCTCTTTCCCCCTTCTCTCTCCTTCTCCCTCTTACTTTCGCTCACCCCCTCTGCTAGTCACCTTCTCTCGGCTAGCCTGCCACTATAACTATCTCTTTCTCGCTTCCTCTTTCTTTCACTCACTCCCTCTATGCTAGTCATCCACTCTCCGCTAGCTCACTTCCTCCCTCGTCCGCCACTGTACACAGTCTCTTCTCTTGCTAACACAGCTACAGCGAAGACGTCTTTTTCTCTTTTGTCAAACTCGCCAGTTCTTACATTCAAAATCAGTTATTGACTTGAAATTTTTCCTATTTTTCCTCTCTTTACGTTGCATCACCCTTCGTGTCTGTTTACATGTTTTTCTACTACCCCCACCCCCTTTTTTAATCCCAATAACTTATTTTAGTTATTGTTCACTCTAGGCTGAGGTATCTTGTCTCCAACACGAAGAAATACCTATGATTCCTAGCAGACAACTGGCGATGGGTATTCCCCTCTTTCGCCCGTAACTTTTATTTTTCATATATATATATATATATATATAAACATATACACACATACATATATATTATAGATAACGAGGAATCAGTGATGCATCAAAACACAATGTATTAACATATTACATATGTTTCTCCGACAATCAGCTCAAGGCAGGATCTGTTACAGATCGAACCTGACTCTGCATTCGCCAGGTCTTCAGATATATTTTGCGCTTTCAAAGCATTTCAACCTATTCAAATGGCACACCAGCTACGGACGCATTTATTGCAACCATACAACTTTATATATATATATATATATATATATATATATATATATATATATATATATATATATATATATATATATACATATATATATATATATATATATATATATATATATCAAGATAAGCAGAACAAGTAAAATTCAACCAATTTTTCAAAATAAATCAAAATTAATATACAATTAAATTTAATCAAAATTAAAAAATATAATATAAATGCTTCTCTGATGATCTTTGCTTTTCCATTAATATCCACGTGATATCTAATGTTTTGCAACATGAAACTGTACAGTTAGGGCCATTTGAATAGGTAAATATTTATATTATATTTTTTAATTTTGATTAATTTTAATTGTATATTAATTTTGATTTATTTTGAAAAATTGGTTGAATTTTACTTGTTCTGCTTATCTTGATATTAAGTTCTGGTATATCAAATTATTACCATAAAACCACCTTAAATCATAGACACTATATATTTCCGGGGGTACATTGTACCCTCAGATATATATTAACCTTATTCTATATATATATATATATATATATATATATATATGTGTGTGTGTGTGTGTGTGTGTGTGTGTGGAACTACGTCGTGCCTCACAAAAGCAACATTTTTCATATGCAATAAGGTCAAACTGACCAATGGGAAATTGCGTATGAATACATGGTCAATCGTACTCTCGCTCTCTGGTGAAAAACCTCAGACAGCACTCGAGAGACCAGACAGACCGAGCTGACCAGGAGATGTTACGGACGTGTGAAGAATTATTGTAAAATGACTCCTACATTCCTTTCGACAAATAAAATTATATTTATAGAGGATTGAGCGTTAAAGAGCCATTTATTTATATCCTGGAAGTCAGAAGCATTTACTACCAATGAGAAGCTACCAACTCTTCGATTAAGGTATTTCAATTATATCGCTTATAAATCCTTCGAAGACTGATAACATGCAATTGTAAACGGATATAGATAGAATTTAACCCCTCATCTTATCTATAAAATGGTGACCCGACTGTAAAGAATACATCCTTCATACACATAAAAAAAAGAAAAAAAGTCGAGCTTACAATAACACGATATTTCCTTCGCACATGGCATTTTTGTCCAATATAGCGACTCACCTCCTTCTTCTTCACTGATTCCCGTGCTTTTACTTTGGCCGACATAAGCGCACTTACTGTTGCAAGGATACTACGGAACTTAAAAAATTATTTTTACATGCTTTGATCACAACTATTTTGTTAAAGTTTACGAACGTCTTTCTTCAACAATGTCAAGTAATTCACTACTGGTTTTTTGCGGGAATGTGCGAATCTGGCTAGCAGAAATAGAATCATTTTTCCTCGCACACAATATTTCGTCCGACTCTAGACAGTTCCATCTTTTACTGAGTGACATTCCTGCTTCCTTAACACCAACGGTTAAGGACTTGATTACCAACCCGGCTCCGGAGGCTACCTATAGCTGCATAAAAAAAGACATCCTTAACCGCACTTCTTTCTCGGCGGAAAGGAAGTTTAGCACTCTAGTTAACGATGTACACCTTGGCGACTATACACCTACACAGCTCTTACGGAGGATGAGAGAGCTGGCAGAAGACAGCGCCATGATCAAGCAGCTTTTCTTCTCTAGGCTGCCGCTTAATGTCCAGGTCATTTTAGCAGCGATGACCGAAACCAGTTCGGTGGATCAGTTGGCGTCATCCGCTGATAACATTTTGGAGTACTCCGGCAATTCGACCACTACTACCCCATCACGACGTGCAACAAATGCTTCACCTTTTCCTGTCGCATCAGTTTCAGCCAGCGCCACTTCGACCAACGAAGCAACACTAAAGGCCATCCGTGAGCTTACGAAGGAGATACAACTTCTTCGTTTATCCAGATCGAGATCTCCCCGACAACGGTCGCGGAATTGCTCGAATTCTTCACGTCGTCGTTTCCAACCTTCACCATCACGAGCATGCTTTTACCATAACCGTTTCGGAGCCTCTGCTCATAAATGAATCCAGCCTCGTTCCTTTTCACTCCGGGTAAACGAAGTAACGGAGAATTAAGCACAACGTCTTCTCCGCAATTCTGTACTGAAAGTCGTCCATTTTTCATTACTGATTCCTTCTCGCACGCACACTGCCTCATCGACACGGGTGCGTCTTGCAGCATTTGGCCGTTAAAACTCTTGAAAGAGAAACCTCCTCTCTCACACATATCACTACAAGCTATAAACCATTCAGCTACGTATGGACAAATCTCTCGCTCTTTGGACCTGGATTTACGTAGAAATTTCTCATGGATTTTCACCATAGTTGATTTGCCAATTCCTATTCTGGGTGCTGATTTTTTGCATCATTTCAATCTTATGGTTGATATGCGGACACGTCGTTTATTGGACGCAACTACGAATCTTTCTGCGCTTGGACGTACTTCAGTAATCCAGTCTATCAGTCCAGTCTTCTACATCGCTGCTTCGGATGACCCGTATCATGCGCTTTTGCATTCCTTTCCGGAATTAACGAACCTGAACTTTGTGGTAGATACCCCTACTCACTCTATCAAACATTTTATTGAGACTAAGGGTGCTCCAGTTTTTCCACGCCCGCGTCGCCTTGCTCCGGAAAAATTGAAAGCGGCTAAGGCAGAGTTTAACCATATGCTGCAGTTGGGTATCATTCGCCCTTCTTCCAGTCCGTGGGCCTCGCCTTTGCACATGGTGTCGAAACGTTCGGGAGACTGGCGTCCCACTGGAGATTTTTGGCGATTAAATTCGATCACCGTGCCGGACCGTTACCCAATTCCTTACATCCAGGATTTTACTTCTTCGCTTCATGGATGTACTATCTTTTCAAAATTGGACCTGATCAGAGCATACCATCAAATTCCTGTGAATCATGCGGACATTCCTAAAACTGCTGTTACTAAACCTTTCGGTGCATACGAGTTTTTATCAATGCCTTTTGGACTACGCAATGCTGCTAGTACCTTCCAGCGATTTATGGATGAAGTCGTCCGCGGCCTGGATTTTGTATATTGTTACATCGACGATATTCTCATCGCGAGTGCTTCACCGGAGGACCATATCTCGCACCTCCACCAACTGTTTGAACGATTTAGGCAGTACCAAGTTCGCATTAACCCTGCGAAGTGTATTTTTGGTGCTGCTTCACTCGTCTTTTTAGGCCACGTGATAAACTCTGAGGGAATATTCCCACTTCCCAAGAAAGTGAAGCCTCTTCAGGACCCCCCCCCCCCGCCTACTTCTTTGCGACAACTCCTGGGCCTCCTAAATTATTATCGTCGGTTTATCCCGCATTCCGCAGAACTCTTAGCTCCACTATCTGATCGCCTGTGTAACTGAAAGAAGAACGAGCCAATCGCTTTGGGACCCATGCAACTTGAAGCATTCTCCAAAGCTAAACAGAATTTAGCAAACGCACCTCTGCTTGCTCACCCTGTGTCTGGTGCCCAGTTTTCGCTGGTTGTTGATGCATCGGGCACAGCGGTAGGTGCAGTATTGCAACAGGACCACCAACAACAGCTTCAACCTCTTGCTTTCTTTTCTAAGCAGCTGAAGCCTGCCGAATCCCGCTATACCACCTTCAGCCGCGAACTGTTAGCCATTTTCCTTGCTGTGAAACACTTTCGGCATTCACTGGAAGGCCGACAGTTTACGATCTATACTGACCATTGTCCACTTACGTTCACACTCAGTTCCAATCCGGACAAATACTCACCTCGAGAAACTCGTCACTTGGACTTCATATCCCAGTTTATGAATGACATTCGTCATATACCGGGTGAACAAAACACAGCGGCGGATGCCTTAACTCGCCTGCCCATCAATGCTTTGTCAGCACCTGCGACTGTTGACTTGCATATTATGGCTGCAGAGCAGCCCACACTAGAGTCATTGGATCTGTCTTCACCTGAATTTGCAACCTGAAAATTTAAATACCTGCCTGTACCCACTTCGGACTCTCAGATTCTGTGTGATACTGCGACAGATTCACCTCGCCCTCTGGTAGCAGAGACTCATCGTCGAATAGTTTTTGATTCTCTACATAGTTTGGCACACCCCGGAATTTCCACCACAGTGAAACTCATTTCAGCTAGATTCTTCTGGTCGCGTTCCTGTTTATCTTGTGAAGGTACATAAACATTCGCGCACCACTCGACACATTTAGCACACCTGGCGCACGTTTTTGTCACATACACATTGATATCGTGGGACCTTGGCCTGCTAGTCGTGGATGTTCATACATCCTGATCTGTATTGACCGTTTCACCCGATGGCCTGAAGCCATTCCTCTGAGTGACATTACTGCTGAATTTGTAGCGTGAGCCCTGGTTTCAGGCTGGATATCGCCCTATGGGGTTCCTACCACTATAACTACAGATCGTGGTAGGCAGTTTGAATCCCAACTTTTCAGGGATATATCGAATATGATCAGTGCTCAACGCAACAGGACTACCAGTTACCACCCTGCATCTAATGGAATGGTAAAGCGTTTTCATCGCCAGTTAAAGGCCGCATTGCGTGCCTATCCGGAAACTCTACATTGGAGCGACTACCTCCCCATAGTACTACTCGATATCCGCACTTCAATGAAAGAGGACTTTGGATTCTCTTTTTTCTTCATTTTTGTATTTGCTTTGCATGACATATGTTACCTTTGCAGACAATTTCTCCTCATTTTTATCGATTGCTTTCCAGTCTAAGCAGAGGGTGATGTAGTAGAACTATGTCGCACCTCGCAATAGCAACATTTTCATATACAATAAGGTCAAACTGACCAATAGGAAATTGCGTATGAATACATGGTCAAACTCACTCTCGCTCTCTGGTGAAAAACCTCAGACAGCACTCGAGAGACCAGACAGACCGAGCTGGCCAGGAGATGATACGGACGTGTGAAGAATTATTGTAAAATGACTCCTACATTCCTTTCGACAAATAAAATTATATTTATAGAGAATTGAGCGTTAAAGAGCCATTTATTTATATCCTGGAAGTCAGAAGCATTTACTACCAATGAGAAGCTACCAACTCTTCGATTAAGGTATTTCAATTATATCGCTTATAAATCCTTCGAAAACTGATAACATGCAATTGTAAAAGGATATAGATAACATTTAACCCTTAATCTTATATATATATATATATATATATATATATATATATATATATATATATATATATATATATATGTCAACTCTGGATGTCGGTGAGCATGTCCAGCTAAACTCAGTCTCCTTTGGGAGCCCCTACATGGACACTCTAGAAGAGGAAGACCAAGGTTAACGTATGTTGATGCCCTAAGGACAGACACTGGTCTGTTGGAGACGCAGGACATGGCAGCGATAATGAAGGACAGAGACCGCTGGAGAGAACTCGTCCATGGATCTCGGGAATTTTACCCGCCTTAGATAGATACGTAGATAGATATATATATACATATATATATATATATACATATATATATAGAGAGAGATCCTGTTAAGGGTGAAAGCAGCGATTCTTTGCTTAAACTTTAATCTGTTATTTTAATTAATAAATATATATATATATATATATATATATATATATATATATATATATATATATATATATATATATATGGTCGGGTGATCGACAAATAAACCGGTACCCCCCACCAGACCCTAGTCTGACGAGGAAAGTAAGTGGAACCCCAGCAGCACAAAAACAAGACCTGTCAAAGGACAGATGAAATCGACAGAGTCAACGGTCATCCACCCCGACTATGAGTTAAATAACCTCACCAACCTACAATTAGTCAAGCGTGGTGAGTATAGCTACACTCTTTGGTGAGGTTAAACTCCATGACAATAACACATGTAACCCTCGTAACTGTCCTACTATCTTGCCTTGGTTTGTCACTTGACATACAACTGCTGGGATGGAGTGGGTGTTTTGTGTGCAGCAAAACACGTAAGCATTGTTATCTTTATGTGAAGATATTTCTTCACAAGTCCCACAGCGATGTTGGAGTGGCAACGTATGCAATACAACCGGTTAGAAGCACATAGTTATAAATCTATACGTGGGCAGCTTGAGTCTTATCTTAATGTCACAGGACTGTTAACCTGAACAGCAAAATGCTTCTCAGCAGCCCTTTTAGGTGACGTACTGCTCCCCCATGCCACGTACAAAGGGTCTAGAAAAGGTGACCAAAAGAAAGCCTGTTTAGTCATCAAACTGATCAGCAGCCTGCTGTTGGCGATGGTTCGTAACAGCAGGGAATTCATTGAAGAGATTGTCGTCTTCTGTAAAGAAGTGACAGTTATCATGATATACGAGGCGGGGTCAAAAAGTTCGCGGAATTTTATCGTAGTAAGAAAAAAATAGATTAAAACAATATTAAACATGTCAGAACATTGTCACTGGGTGTTTACCTTGCTATTAGTCACTTGCAGTCAGTCATGCGCGGACTATTGTACAGTACTGACACTCTTTAAAAAACCTCTTTTTGGAACAATGGAAAATAGTTATTTTGAGATAAGATCGAATATCAAGTTTCTGGTGAAACTCAAATGGAAAGGAACACAGATTATGGAGGCTTTAGTTAAAGTTTACGGTACTACTGCTCCAAAGTAAACTGCTGTCTACAAGTGGATTCAGCGATTCAAACAAGGGAGAGACGACCTTGAAGACGACCATCACAGTGGAAGACTGGGAACATCAAAACATGACCAAAACGTTGAGGCTGCTCAGACTTTAATTGAAGAAGATCGAAGAATAACAGTTAATCAGTTAGCTAAGTCCCTAGACATTTCATATGGCTCGGCAAATTCAATTCTGCACGATAATTTGGGACTAAGCAAGCTTTCAGCGCGATGGGTCCCAAAAGCGTTGCGCCCTGATCAGCTGATTCTTCGAAGTGATCTGTCTTTGGCGATATTAAACAAAATTGAAGTTGATGAAGAGCATTTCCTGACCAGAATCATCACCGGAGATGAAACCTGGATCTACCAGTATGATCCTGAATCCAAACAGCAGTTAAAACAGTGGCTTCCACGTGGATCATCGGGGCCAATCAAGTTCAAATCTCAAAAGTCGGATCAAAAAGTGATGGCCACCATTTTCTGGGATTCAGATGGGGTGATACTAATAGATTATCTTGAAGGTCAAAGAACTGTGACAGGAGCTTACTATGAAAATGTTTTAAGGAAGCTGAAAGAGGTATTAGTCAAGAAACGAAAAGGGAAACTTCATGGTGGGATCTTGTTTCACCATGACAATGCACCAGCGCATTCTGCGTGGGTTGCAAAAGAAGTTCTTCGAGAATTTCGATGGGAAGTGCTTCCTCACCCGCCTTATAGTCCAGATTTAGCCCCATCAGACTTTTTCCTCTTTCCAAAACTCAAAGAAATGCTAAAAGGAACCCGTTTTAGTGGTGTTGAAGAAGCTAAAAACACTGCCAACACATGGCTTCGAACAAGGCCTTCAACTTTCTTTAGAGACGGCTTACAAAGCTGGAAGCATCGCCTTGTCAAGTGTATTGACCTGGATGGTAACTATGTAGAAAAATAAATTGAAGGCAAATCATATTTTTTGAAAAATAGAATATTTTCTGAAAAATTCCGCGAACTTTTTGATCCCCCCTCGTATATATATATATATATATATATATATATATATATATATATAAACGGAAAAAATGAAACGAAATTTCATTTCTCACTCTTAGTACGGCTGTTACTTAAATATAAGTATGTACACGTACATACATATATGTGTACAGACGTACAGTAGTATGTATATATATATATATACATACATTCACACATATATATATGTACGTATGGATTCACCGAACATTTATTATAATGCTCGGTGTGTTTGTAAACAAACATCCCGAATTAAGCCGTACAGTGTCTAGCAACCATCATTGCTCGTTTGTTCAACACTGACAAAGGAACGCTGTACTAGTTTCAAGCTTATTAGCTATCGTCAGCAACCTATACCTTCCTGCCAGATTGTTGAACGTATATACTTACCTTATGCATATTAACGGCTGAGTAGCCCAATTTGCATATCGAGTGGGTTAATCGGCCGGGTGCACCGAAAACGATAAACGGAAAAAATGAAACGAAATTTCATTTCCCACTCTTAGTACGGCTGATACTTAAATATAAGTATGTACACGTACATACATATATGTATACAGACGTACAGTAGTATGTATATATATATATATACATACATGCACACATATATATATGTACGTATGGATTCTCCGAACATTTATTATAATGCTCGGTGTGTTTGTAATCTGGCAGGAAGGTATACGTTGCTGACGATAGCTAATAAGCTTGAAACTAGTACAGCGTTGCTTTGTCAGTGTTGAACAAACGAGCAACGATGTAGACACTGTACGGCTTAATTCGGGATGTTTGTTTACAAACACACCGAGCATTATAATAAATGTTCGGTGAATCCATACGTACATATATATATGTGTGTACATGTATGTATATATATATATACATACTATTGTACGTCTGTATACATATATGTATGTACGTGTACATACTTATATATATATATAATATATATATATATAATATATATATATATCTATCTATCTAAAGCGGGTAAAATTCCCGAGATCCATGGACGAGTTCTCTCCAGCGGTCTCTGTCCCTCATTATCGCTGCCATATCCTGCATCTCCAACAGACCAGTGTCTGTCCTTAGGGCATCAACATATGTTAACCTTGGTCTTCCTCTTCTAGTGTGTCCATGTAGGGGCTCCCAAAGGAGCACTGAGTGCAATGTCAACTCAAATATATGTATATGTATATATGAGAAAGAGATATAGAGGAAGAATCAACACCCAGTACTAAACTGGTATTTTTTTTATCAACCTTGAATGGATGAAAGGCAAAGTGTTATGTATATGTATGCGCGCGCGTGTGTGTGTGTGTGTGTGTGTGTGTGTGTGTGTGTGTGTGTGTGTGCGCGTGTGTGTGTGTGTGTGTCTGTGTGTATGAGGTGCGTCAGAAAAGAAACAGGACTGGCGTCGGAAAAAAGAATATTTCAAACCCAAACCAATAACTACTGTGGCGGTTGTCTCCCTTGTTGTGACTCACAACCCCAATAGATTAACAACATCTAGACGGGAAGTAGAACCCTTTCTGTAACTTCCGGCAGAGCCCTATAAAACGAATAGCCTTCGGCTCTCTCCCTCTCATTTGCCCTTCCGGCGCCTGGCCTTAGCCAGGCGTCTTCTGCCAGCCGCGTTTGCCTGGCAATCAAAACGGTAACTACTAACTTTGCTTCATTCTATCATCTATTTCTTTGACATGTCAACTATACTGTTCTATATATATCCATGATTGTTAATTAAATATTATACACACAAACCATGTCTATGTCTCCTTGTTACATTCATACAACCCAGTATCTTCGCTATACTACAATAATCCCTTTCGAATATTAAATGTCATAATAAAAATAATATAATATAATTAATAATATAATGTTTACAAAACGAAAACACAAACACATATAGTTGCATAAACAACATCACAAATCGGTTGCAATTCTTTCAGAATGAAAATATAAACAGAGCATATAAATAAATTTACAGTAGAATAACGTAACAAATATGTTTTAAATATATACATAAAGAACATTACAAATGCTTAGACAACATTATAAATAGCTCGCGATTCTTTCAGAAAGATATAGTCTTTTAATGTTACAATATTAAAGAAAATGTAATGGAAGGGGTGAATAACGGAGCCAACACCAGAGCAAAAGACAGCAACGTCGCGATGAGTACCGGGCAACCTCTCTAATCATTTTTTAGGAAAGCCAGCACACTCGCAGCGTTGCCTCGGGTGATGGCGAGGCTAATGCCCTGGAACAACCAAGCGCCCTCGCGAGATTCGCCAGTTACCTCTATTAGACGAGCCGCCAGTGAAGAGAGAAACCTCGCAGTCAGCAGCCCAACTCCCCCAAATGCCTCAAAAGCCACAGGCTGAAAAATGTAGCTGGCCGACAGATCACAGTATTTCACATGACAGATCACAGTATTTCACATGTCAGTCACCAACCAAATTACTTCTCTAAAAACCTGGCATTTCGAGCCACTTTTTTCCATATAAAACAGAAGTAACATTCAAACACCAACCAGATGTGAGGAAAACCACAAACCCTCCATCTCAATTCTACTTTTGAAAAGCACAAGAACTGCGAAATCGGTAAAGGGACCAAATAAATTTTTTTTTTTTAAAGACTCCATTTTCGATTTCATCTTTTTTCCTTATACTTTCACTCGTGTAGGACACCTCGTTTTTTTTCCATTTTGTAAAAAAAAACCTCACTTTCTAATATATATATATATATAAATCTTTATTTGCTGACAATGTTTCGTCCCATTAATAAGGACTCATCAGAGCAAGGAAAAAGACAAGAAGTATTAACGGCCAGAACAAGCCAAAACTCAGAAGAACAGCTAATGGATATTTATGAAAATTTGGGAAAATTATCATGGAAAGACATGCTAAATCTAATAGGGTGCATTTGTAAATAAAGACTATAGGGAAAGAGAGCAGGCAAGACATTAAACAAATCCACGTTAAAAGTACAATATAAGTCTAATATTTGAAATACAAGATGGTAATACAATGTGAGAATTATAATATACAATACAATACAATAGATAATACAGAAATAAAACTTAATATATATATATATATATATATATATACATCCACATATATACATCCACACTCACTCTGACATATATATATACACATTTACACATAGACATAATAACACAAATATAAATATAAGCATTATAATAGAATAATCACCCTGACGGTGTGATTAAACAATACCAAAATCAATGAAAATAATATATTGACATTAAAAAAATATATAAAAATTCATCTTACGTATCATGTCAAGTCAACTAATTATGTATAAAAACATAATGTATTTCACAGGGTAAAAAATAATAATAATACTGTGGGTATGGTGTGGCGTGCGGTGGCCGGAGGCGGGGGGAGTGCTCGACCGGAAGGGGTTTTGGGCCGGAAGGATGCTCGACCGGAAGGGCCAGCAGAGGGCCTCTCTCTAGTGGTGACCAGCACACGGTGTGGACGCGAGTTTTGGGCAGCTCCCGGTGTTAAGCAGTTGGACGCACGCGGAAGAGGAGTACCTGCAGTGGAATTTAGCGGCGCCTGTGAAAAGCGGTAAGTGAGATAGCTTTTTCTAACCACAAGCTATTTCATCGACTGAAAAAAAAAAAAAACACTTGCCACAAAACAAATCAGAAGATGGCGACAAGACTACGGATGAACGAAGCTATCAGGGCATTCACCGGGGAAGGTGATGTTGTCGCTTGGCTGCGGAAGGTTCGGCTGGTCGCAAGCTTGCAGAAGATAGAAGACGTGGCGGGCCTCATGGCATTGTACCTCGAGGGCGACGCGTTGGTACTCTTCCTTGAGTTGGACGAGCACAGCCAAAGAGATGTGCAGAAGATTGAGAGGCGTCTGATGGATGCATTCGCCGAGGGACCGTTGGCGGCTTTTGCTAAGCTGGCGAGAATCAGGTGGAATGGTGAGCGCGTCGACATTTTCGCAGCGGAAATAAGGCGGTTGGCTATGTTGGCCGGTTACCAGGCGGAATGCGAACGCACGGTGCGGTTGGCGTTCATCAATGGATTTCCGGACGACATAGCGGTGAAACTGCAGCAAGTCCCGGGGTATAAAGAGATGGAAATGCGTTCACTGGTGGAACAAGCCCGGATCATAGCGGGAGATGCCAAAAAGAGTGTTGCGGCGATAGCGACTACGGAGGCTCAGGACACCTGGCAGCGAAATGGTGAAAGGGAGGCAACCTCGGCACGCGGCCGTCCGCGTGAGTTTAGGGGGCGCTGTTTTAGGTGCCAGGGCCCGCATATGGCTAGAGACTGTAGAGAGTCGAAGCCGGAGATAATTTGCTACCGGTGTAAGCGATCAGGCCACATCGCTACTAACTGCGACCAGGGAAACGATCCAAGGGGAACTACTGCGCCGGTAGTTGCCCCTTACGAGTAGCGGCGCTGCCCGTGGTGGAAGTCTTCGTGAGGGGGAAGCCACAGCGAGCCCTCGTGGATACGGGCTGTACGACGACACTAGTGACCGCGGGGGTGGCGCAGAGGTGGGGAGGGAAGAGCAGCGTAAGGGCAGTCGACGGCAGGAAAATTGTATGCCGAGGTCGCAGCGAGATGGAAATAGCGGTACGGGGAAGGACGATAAGGCTTTCCGCCATCGTGGTAGACAGTGTGGTGGATGGGATCGGCGTGGTTATGGGCATGGACGCGATTGGCCGTCTAGGGGGCGTCACGGTGAACAATGTCGGTGTGTCGTTTGGCGCCGCTGCATCGGTATGCGCTGTGAGTGCACGTCATGAGAACCAGAAGGCCCACGAGGAGGAATACCCCGCTTACACTGTACAGGACAAGGACTTCAAGGCCGTGTTTGATGGGCAGCGATGGGTTGTTGAGTGGTACTGGAAGGGAGAACCACCAACACTGAAGACCAAAGTGGGCTGCTATCAACACACATTGAAGGGAAACGCTAGGAGCGAGTTCGAGCGAGAAGTAGAGAGATGGATCGAAGAGGGCATACTGCTTCCCTGGAAGGAGGAGGTGAAGTGCGGAGTATTGCCGTTGATGGCGGTGGTGCAACCCACGAAGAGCAAGGTGAGGCCGATGCTGGACTATCGGGAGCTGAACGAGCACGTGTCATGCCACACGGGTGGCGAGGTCACGGATGTCTGTGGGGAAACCCTGCGTGAGTGGAGACGCATGACGGGGGGTTCAGCGATCGTGGATCTAAAGTCGGCTTACTTGCAGTTGCATATAGATGAGAAGCTCTGGCGGTATCAGCTGGTCAGGTATAAGGGCCGGACATATTGCCTGACCAGGCTCGGTTTCGGGCTGAGCTCCGCACCGAAGATCATGGCGGCGGTCCTCAAGACCGCTCTGGGGAGGGCCGACAAGATAAAGAGGGCTACTAACTCCTATATTGACGACATCCTAGTGGACGAGTCGGTGGTGTCGACGGCGGAGGTCACGAGCCATTTGCGGAGGTATGGACTGACTGCGAAGCCATCAGAAGCATTGGAGGGAGGAGCCGCGCTGGGACTTAGGCTACGGCGAGATAAGACGGGCGTTTTGGTGTTCCACCGTAAATATACATCTACATATATAAAACTAAATACTACACTGTTTTAAGCTGTGATCATTGTATAAAGAAATTATCACACTACATCACCGTAAATATACATCTACATATATAAAACTACATACACTGTATACAACACAATAACGACCAAATCAAATAACACCAGTTTAGACTTCTCCTTTTTCTACTCCTCTTCCTCATGGATGTTATCCAACCATCTTTCTCAAGGTCTACCCCTGGGTCTCCTACCAGTTGGTTTTGCCCGTAAAATCTGTCCAGCGATTCTTTCCTGAGACATTCTAACATGCTCATAGTACCGGAGCTGTGATCTCTCAATTCAGAGAAGTAGCGGCTCTACCTGGAGTGACTCCGAGTTCCGCACTTTATCGAGTAACCTTTCGGGGGGACCCCATTTCGCGATTGTATTCTTTCAATCATTACCCAAGATTCGTGACCATAGGTAAGGGTTGGCACGAATACTGCTGAATTGAAGATAGCAAGTTTGGCTTCTTCTTCTTCTTCTTCAAAGGGTTCCCCGGAGGCACAAAATCCGCTGAAAATGTTTCCCTTCGATTTATATGAAATTTTAACCAGAGGTAAATGATAAGTTATAATACCTATTCACAAAATTTCAGCAAATTTCAATAATATTAAGATACTCTAATGGGGGTTAAACCCCCTATAGTGAACATTTTGACCAATAAATGGAACAAGATGTGTTGTAATAAGATTGCATGAGAACTTGATTGAAACAACCATTATATTCGGGGCTTACAAAGGTCAAACTCTTCTCATTCCGAAGATTCCATTTATACCAAGTGATAGCGAGTTGCCTTTTACATTTAAGAGGCTGCAGTTCCCAGTGAGGCCATGCTTTGCCATGAGCATCAATAAGAGTCAAGGTCAAACTTTCAAAACTATTGGTATAGATCTGACAAACCCATG
The DNA here is from genome assembly GCA_964016885.1 of Eledone cirrhosa. Taxonomy (NCBI): domain Eukaryota; kingdom Metazoa; phylum Mollusca; class Cephalopoda; order Octopoda; family Eledonidae; genus Eledone; species Eledone cirrhosa. The sequence goes on from OZ024744.1 coordinate 99,866,251, forward strand.
TTTCAGTCATGGCATATTTTATGTGGCTGTTTCAAGGACTGGAACTTCAAAAAACCTCTACATTTTAGCCAATCAAAGAAAGACAAGAAATGTTGTTTACCCTGAAGTTCTTCATTAGGACAAAGTAATGAAATATATTTTCATGTATTTATTATGTTAAAAAATAAATAATTAAACTTTGAATTTCTAATTTGAAAATAATGCTTTACACAAAAATTAAATGATCAAGTTTTGAATTGATATTTTGAAAAAAAATGATTTACAAGAAACAAAATAAGAATAAGATTTAATAATGTAATTTTGATTTGATATATTACAAAAAATGTTTTCCAATTTTTCATGCATTACATTTTATATTGAGTAATATTGAAATGCAGAATTTTTCTCCATAAATTATATCACTGATTTAAAATCAACCATCATTTTCTTACAAAATGCAAGGCGCGGGTAATTCGGCTAGTAATATATACAAAGCAGGTAATATACACATCTAAGATCCCATACAACACACAAGCTGGTCTAAGACCATATATGATCTATATCATGAACAACTAAATTCATTCAATCTCTACGAGTCTGATCGTTTGACTGAATTTTATCCACTTATATAGGTTTAACTTTTCCAAGACTATCGAATCACTGCTCGAACTTGGGGCTTCGAAAACTAGCTCATGGCGTTAACAAATATTTGTTGAGAATCTTCACCGAAAAAAATTGGAAGAAGCAAAGCGATAGATCATTTTTTTTGTTTTTAAATTATTTTTTCCGTGTTTTCTTGTTCTTTTCTCTTGCTTGTAAATGCGTTAACACAACTCGTGTGTTGTAAGAATGGTTGGGTTACTGCAGCGTTAAAACTCCAGTGTGTGGAAGCCAGGTTAACAGAAAAGAAATCGCATCTTGTTGAGAGATGTACTCAGGGCCAGCGCTACGATATAGGCAAACTAGGCAGCCACCTAGGACGCTGGTTTCGAGAGGGCGCATTTTTCAAAATCAACAACAATTTTGAAAAATAAATAAATAAATAAATTTCAGTTTTATTAAAGATCATTTTTTTTTATCCTGGTTTATTTCGTACAGGTAAAAATAAATGTTGAAAAAAATCTTTTTTAAATTTTAATTGTTTATAAATTTTGAAATTGATATTTCTTGAAGGTGTGTGTGTGTGAGAGAGAGAGAGAGAGGGGGGGGGGGGAGAATCTAACCTTGCCTAGGGTGTCAGATAGTCTAGCATTGGCCCTGGATATACTGACACCAACCGCATAATTTTAAGACGCAAAAGAAATTTGGGGAATTACTTGGCTTTTGTCCGGAAAAGACTTTGATTAATTGTAAGTAGTTTGATGTTCCACTCCGTGAGGGTCACCATTTTAGTGTTGTTCAGGGTCACAATTTTAGTGAATTGGGCATAGGGTTATTCACTCCAGTAAATACCACTACATGCCAACCACTAATTTAATTTGTTTAGAAGATGTAAAAGAAATGACGATGCAGTAATTGAAACATGAATGAATACTTCGGAAAAGTGTATCAGTAATGATTTGCATTTATTGAAGTAGCTTGTTACAATTTTGGTAGTGAAACGTACCTCGCGCCATGATGTGGTGTAATCCTGAGGGATAGGATAGGATTAGAAAAGTTTAGCATCTGTGCTTGGTGTGGTCAGTTCTAGAGCCGTTGGTGAAAGAGAGTGTATACCTTTGGCGTAACCATGCCTGGCCTTAAGGTCAGGCGGCCAAGAGGTGAAGAAGAGGTAGATTGTCCTTTGCTCCTTCTTTATAATCTCTGAAACGGAAGTTCAAGGAGTATTCTAGAAATTCTACGGGAAGTAACTTTGGCTACTTCCCTTTGTCTAGAGAGCGCTACAGGGTCAACAACGTTGAAAATATAAAGTGTGTGAAACATCCAAGAAAGACGAAAATTACTGCGGTGGATTGGCAGTATTGGTAGAGGGTCTGACGCCATGCTTTCCAACATAGTTACGTCCCTTTACGGTCTGAGTTCAAATCCCGCCGAGGTTAAGTTTACCTTTCATCCTTACGGGGTCGATAAAATAAAGTACCAGTAATGTACTGAAATAATTGTTGGCCTTGTACCAAAAGTAGAAACAATTATGTAGGAAAGGAGTTAGAGAAGAAAATTAAGCTTAACTAAGTAGGTTTTTTTCTGTGTTGCCTCAGGTTTTTAAGGTTTTTATTATTTAAGGTTTTTTTTTGTTGGTTTTTTCGAATTGATTCTGATTTATTGCAAGAATAGCACACCTTTCTTAAGGGCATTAGCATTGTTTGGTTCACAATGTGTCAACATTTGGAATCGTAATCGTTCCCCCACACTCGGCCTCACAAAGAATGAATGGTAATTAGAAGTACAGAATATTTTACACTAAAAATAATATCAGTCGAGTGAAGATAATATTCAAATGATAATTTACCATCGGTTTAAAAAGAATCGTTAGTCTCTTTTAAAATTACAACAATTTCTTCGTAAAATATTTTCAATTGTTCGTTCAGATTCGGTGTGAAATATTCAGTTGTATCTAGAACATTAGCTACTGCCTTTCATCCTTACGGGGTGGATAAAATAAAGTACCAGTAATGTACTGGGTAATTGCTGGCCTTGTGCCTAAAGTAGAAACAATTATTATTTAAGGTTTTTATTATAATTTTAAATTATTATTTGCAATGTTATTTAGGCAGGTTTATCCAGAAGTGATGGGAAGAGACCAGACGGTCTTACCCTTTGTCCCTGGGTGAGAGGTAGGTTCCTCATCTAGAACGTCACAGTCAGTGACTCTTTTGCTCCCCCACACACAGACACACATCATGGACCCCGCGGTGAATGTGGGGGTCATTGCTTCCGCTACCGAACGTAATAAAATTTGGAAATACCAGTGCCTATCAAATTATTATTTTTTTCCAGCCTGTGGTGTCCGAGACGTTCGGTGGAGTTGGGCCGCTGACAGCTAAGTTCTTGTCATCACTGGGCGCTCACCTTACTGAGGTGTCAGGTGATGCCCGTGAGGGTGCCTGGTTGTTTCAGCGCCTTAGCCTCACCATTACCTCACCCTACTGAGGTGTCAGGTGATGCACGTGAGGGTGGCTGATTATTTCAGTGTCTTAGCCTCGCCATCACTCGTGGTAATGCTGCAAGCGTGTTGGCTTACCTGAAATTGTGTAGTTAAACCATAAGGTGTGAGGTGCGGCCGATTATCACACTTGGTGGTGAATCCCCCCCCCCCCCCGTTTTTTTCTTCTTTTTTCTTTCCTTTATCATTTTTGTTCAATGAATTTATATAATTATGTTTTTATACACGGTTTAGACATATTTGTAATGTCCTGAACGAATTGCGAGCAATTTATAATGTTATTTACACATTTGTAATGTTATTTATGTATATATTTAAAACATATTTGCAATGTTATTTTAGTGTAAATTTACACATTCGTGTTTAAACAACTTTTCAGTAAATATATATATTTATGTAAATATTTCAGTTATTGATTTCTTGTTTTTGGTGGGTAGTCGCATGTGTTGCTTATGTTGTTGCTGATATAAGGGGAGTCCTAAAAAAAAAACACGTCCGGCAGGGACGGCTGCCCTAAAACGGACTCACCTATACATCGAGTGTTCTAGTTGCTGAACCAATTTTAACGTAAAGTTACAAATCATTAATATATATATACTAGCAGAGGTACCCGGCGTTGATCGGGTATTAAATAGCAGTTATGTATACCATTTATGTCAATACTTCTGTGCTACTTCAAAAATTATACTTTTACAAAATCATCGGCTTTTCCAAAAGGGGGTTCTTGCCCCCAGGGGTCCCCTACTCAATATGTGCCAATTCTGAGAGTTCACATTCATCTGTAGAACAAACGTAGCCCATGTGTCAAGTTTTGTGAAAATTGGTTGCGAACTCCAGAAGTTATGACGTTTTGTTGCATTGCACTGCTTCCAAGAAAGCGGTTAAAGGGGGTTATCTGCCGGGAGGCCCTATAATCAATATCTGGAAAAATGAAAGTGTCCATGACCATCCGGAGTACATAAGTAACCTATGTCTTAAATTTGGTGAAAATGCTGTAGAAATGCATAAGGTTTACACGCGCGCGCGTTTGTGTGTGTTTGTGTGTATGTATTTGTGTGTGCGTATGTATATGTATGTGTATGTCCGTCGGCGCATACATATGTACTGGCCTAAATCTTCACTGTTTACTTTTACTATTTTAATAACCTCTGACATTTTCGTTTACAATTTTATTTACATCATTTTTAAACTCTGGGGCTGGAAATCATTTTGTTATTTTAAATAGAATATTAGTCTAACGACTCCATTTATACCATAAACTTGGTCTTGTCTTTGCATGAAATTGTTCTTCTCGGTCCACATAACGACGCATTATCCTCACTTGTTTTCCGTTCGTTGCCAGGGAACGTCTTCACGAACCAAAATATCGTCTTCCTGTTTTCCTTCGGTTGCAATGTTTCTCGAAATATTTACTTCTGCGTTCACAGATTGAATTTTTTAGTTTCAGAAGATCGCGTTAATGTTGAAAGCACCGATTCTTTGCTTAAACTTTAATCTGTTCTTATAACAAATATATATATATATATATATATATATATATATATATATATATATATATATATATATATATATATATATGTAGATAAATCTACCAAAAGTTTACGGTAGTGTCCAATCCGTATGAAGAACTCAATGTAATCCGGATATCATGGAAAGAAGAGATGCATTCAAAAATCACTTTCGGTGAAAGATAAACGGAATACAGAGTCAAGATAAAATATTAAAAAAATAATGAATAAAACAATGAAACAGTTCCTTATATTAAACAAAAAAAGTTCATTATTTAACGATCGTTTCTAGGACATAATGATTATTTCTGAAGACGGCATATGTATGTGTTGGTATGTATATTCTATTTGATAGTTTGTATAATTTTGTATAATTTTGTACATAGATCTGTTGAATATGCATGCCAATTCTAACACATATATGTCCTAGAAACGATCGTTAAATAATGAACTTTTTTTGTTTAATATAAGGAACTGTTTCATTGTTTTATTCATTATTTTTTTAATATTTTATATATATATATATAATTGGAAATCAGTAAAATCGAATCTCTGGCGGTTTGCAAGTAAATTCGGCCTACTTATATGAAATGAAGAGTTAGCAAAGCACTCGATAAGATAGGTCTCAGAGTTATAACATACGTTTAAATAGCTTGACAAATCGAACATTGTGGTAGGCTAAACTAACACACAATATATACCAAAGGAACGATAGAACTAATCAGGATAGATATATATATATATATATATATATATATATATGCAAAAGTTTTATTTAAAATTGTTGGGATACAACAAGTAAATATTTTATAACTGATATAAAGCACTCGACAAGTTTTGGGAGTAGATATACGATATTAAATAAATGGAAACTATATTTATAAAACCATATTTATTTCATTATACATATTTCAGGGATACCAAATTAAAATATGGCATGCCTTCGTCAGGTAAAATACAATATATAAACAGTTTTATAAATAATTTTGACGTACCCTATTATAAGCGACCATTATTTTTGGAAGCTGTCTGTCTGACTATCCAGACAGCTTCCAAAAATAATGGTCGCTTATAATAGGGTACGTCAAAATTATTTATAAAACTGTTTATATATTGTATTTTATCTGACGAAGGCATGCCATATTTTAATTTGGTATCCCTGAAATATATATAATGAAATAAATATGGTTTTATAAATATAGTTTCCATTTATTTAATATCGTATATATATATATATATATATATATAGAGAGAGAGAGAGAGAGATGCGTCTTTTGTGTGTGTGTGTGTGTGTGCGGACATAAATATATATAACACACACACAGTCACAGTACGTCTTGTGTGAAAGAGAGAAAGAGACGTAATGTTGAGGAAAGGGGAGAGTTGAACAGTGTGTAAAGAATAGATAAATAAATAAAAGTTAAAGTTCCTCACTCTCTTTCTTTCTTTCTCAACCCCAAAATATATTTTAATCGAATATTATTTTCGTTTTATTATTAATGAAACAAGGGCGGTGGGTTGGCAGTAGGGCGGTGGATTCGCAGTATCAGTAGAGGGTCGGACGCCATGCTTTCCAGCATAGTTACGTCCCTTTACGATCTGAGTTCAAATCCCGCCGAGGTTGACTTTGCCTTTCATCCTTACGGGGTCGATAAAATAAAGTAGCAGTAATGCACTGGGTAATTGCTGGCCTTGTGCCTAAAGTAGAAACAATTATTAATGAAACAGTTAGAGCGGTGGATTGGCAGTATCAGTAGAGGGTCGGACGCCATGCTTTGCAGCAAAGAGTTACGTCCCTTTACGATCTGAGTTCAAATCCCGCCGAAGTTAACTTTGTCTTTCATCCTTACGGGTTCGATAAAATAAAGTACCAGTAATACATTGGTATAATTGCTGGCCTTGTGCCAAAAGTAGAAACAATTATTAATGAAACAAAAATTGCAAATAATGTCCAAATTTCTCTGTGGACCACCAAAATTTTCTCGTGGACCACCGATTGGCGACTGCTGATCTTGAGTGATTTAGATTTCGTTACCATTATTGTAGTTTCGATGAGATTCTTCAAAGAGAAACTGACTAAGAAACACCCCACCGTCGCTTGTAAAAGTGACAAATATATTCTCTCCCCTACATACTTGGTAAGCACACAACACTAATAAAAGTTAATAATCGTTTATACTTTTGGCACAAGGCCAGCAATTAACCCAGTGCATTACTGGTACTTTATTTTATCGACCCCGTAAGGATGAAAGGCAAAGCTAACCTCGGCGGGATTTGAACTCAGAACGTAATGGGCCATAATTCTATGCTGCAAGGCATGGTGTCTAACGTTCTACCGATACTGCCAATCTGAGACTAAAAGTAAATAATATCCCACCAGAATCGAATATTTGGTGACTTGCGAAATCCTGGAAGGAAGGGACATTGCTGGGAGGGTGGGGGTTGAAGAATCATGGCCAAGAGCATTGGTAAGGAGTGGGCCAACTTTGCCTTTCATCCTTACGGGGTTGATAAAATAAAGTACCAGTAATACACTGGGATAATTGCTGGCCTTGTGCCAAAAGTAGAAACAATTATTATTATATATTATAAGGATATTATAATAATAATAATATCATTTTCTAAATATAATAATATAATTTTCTTTTTGGTAGCGGGTGACAAGACTTTCGGACCACCCTGTAGGCTATTTAATGGTGGGGAGGAAAGGGGAAAATTGCCAGAGGGGGCACCAGAGACGACCGTAGCAATTTATTTGTACATTCAGCTGAGCTTTTTAGTTTCAGGATGGTTAGAATTTTTGAATTTAATAACTGTATGTATAACTTTTCAATTCTAATTACTTCACCAAGCTAACTTTTGATGTCTAATTGAGTAAATGGGTGGGGAGAGGGGAGTTTGCTGTGTAATTCTTTGTGTACAGATCAGCATATACTCCGTAGGAGATGCGTGGAATCCTGTTTTCACTAATTGACACGTTGATAGCACTTTACTCCAGCAAACACGACGGCTAGGAGACTCTTTCGGGAAGTTATGTGTCTGCTGGGCACACAAGCAATAGGACGTATGTCTTTTGTGGCCAGTGACATATGAAACATATTGGATTTCATCTGAGGATACCGTTCTCATAACTGTTTCTACTTTTGGCACAAGGCCAGCAATTACCCAGTACATTACTGGTACTTTATTTTATCGACCCCGTAAGGATGAAAGGCAAAATCAACCTCGGCTGGATTTGAACTCAGATCGTAAAGGGACGTAACTAAGCTGGAAAGCATGGCGTCCGACCCTCTACCGATACTGCCAATCCACCGTTCTCATAACAACAACAAATGCATGAAGGACTTCTCGATAGCATGGGAGAACCGTGGAAATAATTATAATGATTAAACGATATATGTAACCTCAGCATCTCATTTTGTTATCTATATATCTTTGGCCCCATTCGGTCACGAATGACCATGGTTTTGCACCTAGAAAGTTTCCCTCTGCGGTACAAGCTTGGGCAAGGTTTTTTTTTTTTGTGGAAGACCAGTAGTCCCCCAAGCATACCAGTCTCCCCTCTCCACGCCACCGATGTTGTCCAACGGAAAGGCAATGGCCGATACAGCTTGGCACCAGTGACGTCACAACTCATTTCTACAGATTAGTAAACTGGAGCAACGTGAAAATGAGAAAGCGCATGGCTTAGTGGTTAGAGCATTGGGCTTGCAATTGAGAGGTTGTGAGTTCGATTCTTGGACAGGGTGATGCGTTGTGTCCTTGAGCAAGACATTTTATTTCACTTTGCTCCAATTTACTCAGCTATATTTATATATATATATATATTAGCAGAAGTACCCGGCGTTGCCCGGGTGTAAGTCGACCTTTGGTCTGTTAGAATGTGTGAAAGTTACTTCCCGTGCATCACAGGTTCAAAACTTCGAACTTCAATGGAAAAAAATAGGTTAGTAGACACGGGTGTGTAATTTATTAATTGTAGTTACACAGTGTATCGTTGAAATTGTTCTCTGCACGACTGACGGAAGTCAAAATCGCTTGATATTGAATGTTCAGTTAATTTAAAGCAGGGTGAAAATGTCGATTACTTTCAGGTTTTTTTTTTTTACAATTTTTGCGCTCACATGTGCAGAAGAAGAATTAAAAGGGCCTTTATCTTAACCGCGGCATAATGGCGAGTCTTTTGTGACAGTTTTCAAGAATATAGGACGTTCCTGTAAAAAGTTTTCCCATGTGTAACTTTGCCTTGTTTTTTTGCGCAAAGTCGAGCCCTGCTTCAGTTTTATTGATTTTTTACATCAATGCGTGATCTCTGAAGTAGATTTGAGTAGCTAAAAACCTGTCCCGGTAAATTTGCTATAGGTGAAAAAAAGTTGACCAAAATTGTATCTAGGTTTATTGCCCTTTGCCACAGCCTCAAGCCTCGTCTGACGGGATGTTGGTGATTCCTCCGTCAGCGCTTGTTGGCGACGAAGGCGAACATCAGCAAGCCTTGTCGTACGTGATGTTGGTGACTCAACCAGCCGGGAAAGACGTCTATCAGCGAGTCGAGATTCGCGCTCAGCAGGTGTTTCCTAGAGAAAATTAATTAATTCTACTGGTTAGCTAAGCCAATGGCAGTGTCAATAGTAAATGACCAAAGTCTAACATGAACAAAAGGGAATCAAGGTAAGACAATAAATTTAATATAACTACGATTAGAATATTGTAGTTGCTTAAAAGTGGTGACAGTTAGGATAAACGCAGTACTTGCTAACATTAAGGGAGAATATTGCATAAAGGATTAATCAATTGTGAATGAACTCGTACCTGAGAACGCCTAATTCGTTGTCTCAAAGCAATAGCTGTACCTTTTTTGGAGGTAAGTCTTGAACGTTTCCGTGTGGGCATAACGACGTGTAACGAAGCTGTTAGGTTAGAGAGGGGTGATTAAATACAGATGACGCCAGATTCGTTAGCATGGTTACTGGTGAATGGGAAGGTTTGGAAATATGATTACAATAACTTAACGAATTTTCCCGTCTATAAATTGCACTTAAAATAATTAAATTTAATAAAAAAACAGCTCTGCGCTTTATACTCCGGTGAGCCTTATGTATAAATAATACAATGGTAATCAATCACGGCTCTAACAGAAGTAATAGATCTAGACTAAAAGTAAAGAAGATAGCATTTTCCTGGTTGGCCTTACACGCCGTTGCGCGGACCTGATTTTAAATGATACGCCTTATATCCTGGTGAGCCTTATAGAGCGGAAAATATCTATTGGAAAAGAATACGAATTCATGACCAAGGTGTGACAAAATAGGCGTCTATACAGCGCCTGAAACAAACTTGTCCAAAACCCTAGGATTTTTCTCGTTAAGTATCCACCCAAAAGGAACCGTTTTTTAGTTACAAAAAATAACCAAAGTGTATAGTAGCTATATTTCTGACATATCATGCCAAAAAGAACAATATATTCAAAAAATGTTCTAAAGTACATTCAATCTCTCTTTTTGACCGATATCTTAATAAGCAAGTTATCGATTTTTTTATTGGCTGTCAGTGTCTATCTGCATGCAGGTGTGCACGTGTGCACAATTAATTGCAAATACGCTCATAACATTTAGTCGTAAGCAGAACAAAAAATGCCATTAGAGGTGGGCTAATAATGAAGACAAACCCTGGTGAACTTACGTTTAAACACCCGAAAAGTTACTCACTTCCTGTGCAAAAGACTGTATTATAAATTAAGTAATTTTTTAGAATCTTTTGTTTAAAAAAGGAAAACATTGGTACGACGTAAATTTTTTTACTTGTATTGTATGTGTACAATACAACTTGGTCAACATATTATTTAGTAATTTTTTTTTCAAAAAGCATGATTATTTAAGACTGTTTGAAAATTTACTCACAGCTTTTAGGTTCACAAAAGACACCATTAAATTTGGTTCCCTTTTCAGATAGGGATAATACTGTATTTCGACTTGAATAAGGTGGAATATGAAAAGATAAACTCTTTAATGGTCGGTCGTTCACTGAGACAGCTGGGAAGACATGCAGCTGGCCGTCCAATCAATAACGCACGTCCTTATAAGGGCATATGAAATTTATTTTTATTGCGCCAGATGTAAACTAAGAGTTCTTGTGTTCGAATTCACATAAAATTTCATTGGAATCGAAAAACATTCTGTCATAGGGCCCGATTATCGATTTTTCGAAAATTTCAAGTAGCCTATTCCACTCTACGCGTTGAGTTTTATATATGTGTGAGGTTTCATAAAAATTGGATGAACGGTGTAGCATGCAAGTTCGGTACACTAAACAATGTCCATCTTCCCTTTATATATATATATATATATATATATATATCATCACCGTTTTACATCCGTTCTTCCATGCTAGCATGGGTTAGACTGGTTGTCCTGTTGTGGGCAGTGTCCGGTCAGCTGACCATGCCTTGCTCATACGGGAACTGATTCTGGCTTGATTTCTACAGCTGGATGCCCTTCCTAACACTAACCTCATTTACAGTGTGGGCTGGGTGCTTTTTTGCCGTGGCACCTCCACGACCACCTTGCAATGGGAGGGTGTGGGGGCATATAGTCTATAAGCTTCAGCTACGGCTTGAACCCGTGGGGGTCGGGTTTTCTGTATTACTGCGTAATGCCAGAGGTCACGGTCGTGTTTCATCGCCTTTGAGAGGTGTAATTGGGTAAGGTCGGCTTTTATCACCTCATCCCATGTTTTCTTGGGTCTCCCCACTACGCTGTTTCCATCGACTTCTAGTGCTCTGCACCTTTTTATGCAGCTGTCATCCTTCATACGCATCACATGTCCATACCAACGCAACCGCCTCTCCTGCACACAGCATTTGGTTCTTCTTATGCTCAGTCTCTTTCTCAATTCATTTATGCTTTGCCGTTCGCGTATCAACGCAAGTCTTCCACCTTCAGCGCCCAGGTCTCACTACCATGTAACATTGTTGTTCGGATACAACAGAGGCCCCCAAATCCAAGTATAAGGCAGACATAAAACGAGGTGGGTGTTATTTTTAGAGAAAAGTAAAGTGGGTGTTTGGAAAAGTTATTGTTTAGACTAGACAAAGTAGAGTGTGATATATATCTTCACAGCAATAGCTTGGGGGCTTTGGAGCTTAGGCGAATCGCTTAGTACATACCCAGCCACACTTTTATACCTCTGGATGCGCGGGTATGTCTATATACACATGTGCACTCATACAAGAGAGCATATATAAACATACTCCTAAGCATACACTTAAACATTTTTCAAATCCAACCTGGGGTATTAGTATTTCGTTGCGTTCACATGAGTGTGTACATTCACGCAGTCCCAGTATATACACACAATGAACGGTTGCGGGCACTCATTCATGCGTATAGGGTTAGTACCTTAGGATAATTGTTCTTCCTGTGTGGGCCACTCCCGGGGGGGGGGGGGGGGGTCCTCAGGTTCAATAAACGTGGTTTTGCTGACTCCTAACCTGTAGAGGGTCCGGTGGACAATCCACCGTAGGGACTACAAACTATGAGTGGGTGTTGTTGCCCATGGTCCATCGCCGTGGTCCATCGTGGGGTTGTGCACAGCTCAGGTCGAGCTCGGTTGGTGTCACACATGTGTGCGGAGCGGTCACTATCATGAGGGTTATATGGGCCCACCGTGGGGCTATAAACCTGCGCGGTGCGGCCTCCCTTCTCAATGAGGGTTAGGCAGGGTGCTATGCTCCGCACCGCAGTGGTCTTCAGCGTTGTAGGTATTAGACCGGTGGGGGTATGCGGGACCTTCTACCGGGGCTGGTGACGGATAGGGGTCTGGGAGTGTTACTACTGGTCACCGAGGTATTAGGTGGGCGACTCATGCCCCTGAGGGTATTGGTCCGGGGTACCCTTGGGTCATCTTGATCATGTCCCTTAGGGTTATAGCTGATTCTATGGCTGTGGGATGCCTTAGCTAACGCTGAGTTATAGTAATAAGCGTTACTATTGGAGATCTCTTTATTGGCTGACAAGTTAGAGATCCTGTCAGAGACACTCTTAACTACGGCCTTAACTATAGATCTAGGGTGATTGGACCCAGCGTTGATATACACCAGCTTCTCATTGGGTTTGTGATATGGGTGGTGTAGCTTGGTGTTGAGGTTGAGGGTGGTGTCCAGGAAATTCACTATTTTTCTATTGGGTTCCATCTCTACTTTAACTCCTACCTTGCTAAAGAAGTGCCTAATTCTCCTCTTCATATTTTCGACCATTGTGGTGCTGTGGTCCACTACGGTGAAGATTGGATCGTCTTGGTACAGTCCGCCACCCAAGTTGGGTATTTCGCTCCTGATCTTGTCGTAGAGTATGTATATCCCAACCAAGTCCGTTAGCTGTGCGGAGTCACTGGAGCCCATTGTAATGTCAAAATGATTTGGCCAGTCACTCCGGGTCCATATGTCCCCACCGAATCGGTTCAGGGTCTTTCTGGCGGCGTGTATGATTCGGACTTCGTCGCGCGTTAAGTCTGTCCTATTCATCGCGAATATGAATGCCTTGTTCGGGACTATGGGCGAGATAGAGAAGTAGTAATTGTTGATGTCTAGTTGTATGAAGCTAGTCCTATTTTTGTCAGGTAAAAATGTAAACCAGTCCAGCACCTGGCTGGTGCAGGACCAGAGTTGGAACCTTATTTTACTCTTAAGTGTGGGCAGGATCCTATCTAAAATGGTTTTGCTAATAACCCCCATGTCTGACCGGGAGAGGGCTTACAGTCTGACCGGCAGGTTAGACTCAAAGTTTGGTTTGCGGTCCTTAATGGTAATCCTCGGCTCCCTTGGTTGGTATGGGGCCGTCCTATCATCTATGCCAAGACCATATATATATATATATATATATATATATATATATATATATATATATATATATATATATATATATTCATGACTGGCTTGTTAATTATATTTCTTAACAGGAAGTTTAGCTAAGAATGTAGACTTTACATGTAGCAGTTGCACCGGTACAGTAAACAGCAAGCACCCGCAGGAACACAAGCATTACCAAATTCTGGGAGGGCTCTGTAGAAATAGTAGACAGCTTCTGGTACTTAGGTTACCGAATTAGCAGCGGTGGTGGGTGTTCTGTCTAACCCATGCTGGCGTGGAAAATGGACGTAAAACGGTGGTGATGAGGATGATTATATGTATATACGCACAAGTGTATATATGATATACATATATACATATATGTGTATCATTATCATGATATATATATGTGTATATGTGTGTGTGTGTATATGTAAGTTATGTTGGTACCACCAAACATCCAGCCGACACTGTAAAGTGGTTGTATAAAAGACACAGCAAAAAGCACACAGTCCACACTGTAAATGTGGTTGGCGCTAGGAAGGGCATCCAGCCAGAAACAGTCCTATTTATGTGAGACTCAGTCACACAACCCAACTTGCCTCTAAATGGGACAATCCCATCTAACCCATGCTAGCGTGGAAGATAGACGTTAAATGATGATGATGATGAGGATAAATGTGCGTGTACATCAAAAAGCACCCAGTCCATACTATAAAGTGGTCATGTAGGGTGTCACGTCAAAAAGCACCCAGTACTCACTGTAAATGAAGTTTGTACTAGGATGGGCTGTAGAAACGAAACCAAAATCGCTTCTGTATGAGCAGAACATGATAACTCTTCTAAGCCATGACAGCATGGAAAAATGGACGTTAAACGGTGACGGTGGTGATTATGATGATGATGATGATGGTAGTGGTGGTGATGGTGGTGATGGTGGTAGTGGTGGTGGTTGTGGTGGTGGTGTATATCACTTAAAATGTCATGTTGATCTTAACATTTGTTGGGAGTTTGTAACTAAACTGACTTTCCTTCAAGTCAGTCAGTGATATTCTCATAATCAAAAAATATATATTTTATTATACATATTTCAAAGGTACAAAGGTATTTAAGTACGTTTTCATCAGACAAAATATATGATTTGATATATGACATACTGCTACAGTCTTGATTATTCAATTCCAGTATTGGCAATATCTGGAATTGAATAATCAAAACCGTAGCGGTATGTCACTTATCAAATCATATATTTTGTCTGATGAAAACGTACATAAACACCATTGTACCTTTGAAATATGTATAATAAAATATATATATTTTGATTATGAGAATATTTTTCATTTGTTAACATTTTGAATAAATGTAAATATATATATATATGTGTGTGTAATCTGAGTCTTTCGAATGTTATTGTTGATGTTCGAAAGACTCAGATTACATTTATTGTATTCAACCATGTAGAGCGAAATTTTCTTTTATATATATATATACGATATTAACAAATGGAAACTATATTTATAAAACCATATTTATTTCATTATACATATTTCAAGGACACCAAGTTAAATTATGGTGTGCTTTCATCAGATAAAATATAATATAGAGCAGTTTTATAAATAAATATTGACATACCCTTAAAGAATGCAACCATTACTGTTGGAAGCTCTGGGAGCATCCAACAGTAATGGTTGCATTCTTTAAGGGTATGTCAATATTTATTTATAAAACTGCTCTATATTATATTTTATCTGATGAAAGCACACCATAATTTAACTTGGTGTCCTTGAAATATGTATAATGAAATAAATATGGTTTTATAAATATAGTTTCCATTTGTTAATATGGTATTTTTACTCCAATTATTTGTTGAGTGCTTTATATCAGTTATAAAAATATTTGCTTATTGAAACCCAACAATTTAAATAGAACTTTTACATATATATATATATATATATATATATATATATATAGAGAGAGAGAGAGAGAGAGAGGTTATATTTAATTTGTTGGGATTCAACAAGCTTAAAAAATTTTATAACTGATATAAAGCACTCAACAGTTTAGTGGAGTAAATACACAATATATTAATAAATGGAAACTATATTTATAAAACCATATTTATTTTATCATACATATTTCAAGGGCAACCAAGACAAATTATGGTGCGCTTTCATCAGATAAAATACAGATTTGTTTTATAAATAAATATTGACATACCCGAAAAAAAGACAACCTTAACGGTTGGAGCTTCCTGGATAGCTTCCAGGAAGCTCCAACCGTTAAGGTTGTCTTTTTTCCGGGTATGTCAATATTTATTTATAAAATAAATCTGTATTTTATCTGATGAAAGCGCACTATAATTTGCCTTGTTTGCCCTTGAAATATGTATAATAAAACAAATATGGTTTTATAAATATATATATATATATATATATGAGAGAGTGAACCTAGCTAAGACAAAAGTGTTGATGAGTAGAAAAGAGGACAAAATTCTGATATGCATGTTCGATATGCAGAAAAGGAACTGGCATAAATTCTATAAAAGGCACACAATGCAGATCCTTGGTACACAAGAGATGTAGTGGGATAGCAGGCAAACTAAAGGTAGGGAGAAATACGTATGCAGTAGATGTACAGGGAAATTAGACAGTAGAAGTCGCATTGATAGACACATTTTTCAAATGAAGGCAGGTGCTATAGAAGTGGTGGATAGCTTCCGGTACCTAGGAGATCAGATTAGCATGGGAGAGGGGTGTTCCGAGGCCATAGTATCTAGAATAAGGACGGGTTGGAAGAAGTTTAGGGAGCTGCTTCCTCTGTTGACGAAGAAGGGTTTCTCCCTGCGTACGAAAGGCCGGTTGTATGATGCCTGTGTGAGGAGCGTGATGCTGCATGGTAGTGAGACATGGGCAGCAACTGCAGAGGATATGCGATGGCTGGAGAGAAATGAGGCAAGCATGCTCCGTTGGATGTGCAATGTCAATGTGCGTGAACGACCAAGCATGAATGTGTTGAGAGAGAAACTGTGTCTGAGAGGGATAGAATGTAGTGTGCGAAAGAGGAGACTGAGGTGGTATGGACATGTGATGCGCATGGAGGATGACCGAAGGGTGAAGAAGTGCTAGGAAATACCAGTTGAAGGAAGACGTGGTAGAGGTAGACCACGAAAAACATGGACGGAGGTGGTGAGAACAGACCTCAGATCGCTGAAGCTCACGGTGGAGATGACGAAGGACCGTGACAAGTGGAGAGATGCTGTGCTGAATAAGACCCGTCCCACCCTTGCAAGCAGGGAAAAGCGGACGTAAAATGATGATGATGATATATATCTATATACTATTCAAACTCTGTGATTGCTTGCTTGTCTGTAATGTAATACAGCCAAAAGGGCGCATAATAGGAAAATACTTTGAAAGGAAGTTGACCCTGAAATGGGAATACAAATGGAATAAAACAGGAAGACGATACTTTGGTTAATGAAGATGTTCCCTGGCAATGAACGGAAAATAGTGAACATAATACATCATCAATGTTTGTCAGAATGTCGTAATGCAGACAGCTAGGCATACAGACAGATATTATAAGGGCGCGACGGAGATGGATAACCAGCACCTAACACCCCTTTAACAACAGAAAATTGAAAAATAAAAGCTGCAGTTAATATCTTTAGACCGCAAGGAATATATAAATGCAAGTTTGAAGTCAATCGGAGTAGAAATGTGGATTTGTATAGACTTTGCAAAAATGAAGACACACACACAGACAGACAACTACAGTTTTATATGTATAGATAAGGAAAGTGCGAAGATTGTAACAAAGCTGTGATACATCTGATGAAAGGCAAAGCTAACCTCGGCAGGATTTGAACTCAGATCGTAAAGGGACATAACTCTCTCATAAAGCATGCTGTCCGACACTCCTCTAATACTGCTAAATAATGTTTTCTAATGGCTTAGTCAGAATAGGGGGTGTCAGTTCTAATGTCTTTTTCCATGACCTTCAAGACTGGTAGTAGGTAGGGAGTAAACCAACTTTAAAAAGACACTAAACGAATTAAAGTGTCAGGTGGTAGAGAGTAAGATATCTTTAATTTGTCACTACACTAATTAACCCTTTAGCATTTAAACCGGCCGTATCCGGCCTGAATTCTCTCACCTCTTTCTGTTCAAACTGGCTGTAACTTGCTACTCATACTTATGTTAATGTATTGTTGTCAAAATAAATAAGATCAAAATCTCATAGATTCGATATTATGTGAGATAATTATGTCAGATAAAGTCTTTAACCACAAAGATATAATAGTACATATAGAGTAGTGTAAATGCTAAAGGGTTAAGAGTACCAGTAATGCACTCGGGTCGATTTAATCGACTTTCCCCTCTCCCACAATTGTTGGCCTTGTGCCTAAACCATAAACCAATATTTGTAGCAAAATCGTTGAGTCGAAGAAAGTCACCTGCTAACCATGTCCTGAAACCTGCTTCGATTCTTTGTTGTAATTATATCACAACCAAATAGTTACAGAGTTCGCTTCACTTGGTCATTTGGTACCTGGTTCAATCTCTCTACCAGTCATCTTGGGCAAGCATCTTTTACCATGGTTTCAAGTCAACTGAAGTCTTCTAAATGAAACTGGGTTGATGGAAAATGTTTGGGCAACCCATCGGATGGTTTGTAAATGTAATTCAAAAGGCCAGCCTTGTCACACACACACACACACACACACACACACACACACACACACACACACACACACACACACACACACACACACACACACACACTGTACCACACTGAATCTCCCTTAGAATTACGTTACTGGTACACGTGTGTTCATCCTCAAGCATGTTAATTTCACAAACAGGCTGTTCGGCTGGTTGCACAACTAGAACACTCATTATGGAAACTGGGGGAAACTGAGGGAAACTGTGGGAGGTTCATTCAATTCCAGTTTATATTTTGTTGTGTACGTACTGTATTATATACTGACCTCCTAAAATAGAAAGCTTGATCAGCTAAGGCTTAAACTTAGTTGACTATTTTCAATAAGGAGCAATTTTTTTTTATCTATTATATGATGGCTGTTTGGAACTGTCTGCTTGAACAACTGGTTTGACGAGATTAGACTTACAAATGTCAAAATCTGCAGAAAACAAGCAAACTTTGTCAGAATGTTGTAAAATATATTACGAGATATGTAAATTTTTTTTGTTTTGTTTAATATATTTTTTGCACCCATTTTCAATAGAAATCTCTGTAAAAAAAAAAAGAGTGAAAAGAAGAAAGCCCCCCCAAAAAGAGAAAAAAAATAGAGAAAATGGTGAAAAGAGAAATATAATGAAAAAAAAATCTAAAAAGAAATAAGGTAGAGAAAGAGAACAAGAGAATGTGAAAGAAAAACAAAAGAAAGAGGGAGACAAATAAGAGAATGTATGTATGTATGTATGTATGTATGTATGTATGTATGTATGTATGTATGTATGTATGTATGTATGTATGTATGTATGTATGTATGTATGTATGTATGTATGTATGTGTGTATGTATGTAAGTATATGTCAGGTCACCAGTTGGTGCTACTGGTAACATGAATCCCAGTACAACCTGTTTCATGGTCGGATCGTTGGCGACTAAACTGACAACCCCACCAAGGTTTCTTGGTGAGGAGGGTGACTTTGGACATCCTGCAGGACTAAAAACAAAACCTGTCAAAGGGCAAAGGAGCTCTTAAGAGTCAATAGCCATCCAAAATCACCGGGAGAGAGATGACCCTTAGCCTTTGTCAAGGCAGTATTCTAGGAGAAGGAAAACTCTGATATAGCACCTGCAACCCTGATGGTATCCAATGATGTTGACTTGTTCTTCTTTTTGGTAAATATCATCTTGGTTAAGAGAGTGGGACTGGCTTTGTGCACTACAAAAGCTTCACGGCACAGGCATTGCTTTATATCTGGAGATCTCTCTGCACTTGTCATCACAGGGTACAATGGGCCCAGAACTATGTGTCAATAATTGTCACAGGTGTAGTGTTTGTACCAGAGTTTTCAAGTCGCTGGCTGGACTAAAGTCTCACTTGTTTAGCGCATCGGTAGGGGTTTTCCTACATGGATATAAAGTAATGGCCGTACTTGCAAACGAGTTGGCAGCCACCATGTATGTATGTATTTTCGTATATTTTACCAGAGCAATCCTTATTTATATTTTACATTTTACATTTTACATTTACTTACATCTCAATATAACATGGTTAAAATTCAAATTTTGCAAAGAGAAGAAAACGGATAAATGAACTAGATACATCTCACTGTCCCCCGCCACCACAATAACGTCTACACTCTCTCCCCACCATCACATTTACATTGACACGTGTCATTACCCTATCTAGACCAAAGGTTCACAACGGGGGACATATGCATCCCCAGGGAGCGTTTCGGAAATCCGGAGGGGGCGTTTGGGAGCAAGGGGGAATTAGGGGGGGGGGGCGTTTGGAGCTTTGGAGTGCACTGGAAGGCTCTTTACTTTGGTAAGTTTTATAAGCCATATTTGTATGTCTTTGAGACAGCCAGTGTGAATGCATTTGAATGACCATGCAGACAGCATAACTATGGTCTGACCGCAGCTGTGAGCAGGTGTACAGGCGTGTCTAGACATTAACCGGCAATTGAGATCCTAACAATGGAAAAACCCAGTCAACAGGTTCAATGACACTTCAATCGCAGCCAGTTAGAATCTTGTCTTTCCTTCACTGATAACAATGTATTCCATGTCTGAAATTATTGACTCAACCGTAACGAGTTAACACTATGTAGATCTATTTTATTTCCTATTGTCTAAATAATATTACAAATAAAAAAAGAAGAAAAAAAAACACAGAAGCGGGTAGCACACACATCTAGGACCACATACAACACATAATCAGATAATACACACATCTAGGACCACATACAACACATCAGCAGGTAATACACACATATAGGACAACATACAACACATAAGCATGTAATACACACATCTAGGACCACATGCAACACATAAGGAGGTAGCACACACATATAAGACCACATACAACATACAGGCAAGTAATACATACATTTAGGACCACATACAACACATAAGCAGGTAATACAAACATCTAGGACCACATACAACACATAATCAGGTAATACAAACATCTAGGACCGCATACAACACATAATCAGGTAATACATACATCTAGGACCACATGCAATACATAAGCAGGTAATACATACATCTAGGACTACCTACAACACACAGGCAGGTAATACATACATCTAGGACCAAATACAACACATTGTATCATGTGCTATGGACGACGCTAGAGCAATGGTCAGCCAACATAAGGGTTTCGTCACTCTTCTGAAGAGAGAAAATCTATCTGTATTTGTTGTTCATTGTGTCATTTATCGACAACACTTGGCTGTGAAGAAACTCAGCAAGCCACTGAGCAAGTCCTTGCAGGTGGCCCTTGATGTCATCAATTTTATCAAACGGCATTCCCTCAATGAACAAATTTTCCGGCAACTGTGCCAAGATAATGACGAAGAATTCGTCAAGTTGCTCCTTCATACTGAAGTGAGGTGGCTTTCAAAGGGCAAGTGCCTTACTCACTTCTTTGAACTGTTTGACTCTATCATTGAGTTTCTGCGAGAACGCAACACAGAATTGTACAAGAAAACCCTCGATGTGAGGCAAAACTGCGCCTACCTCACCGACATCGTCAACAAATGCAATAGCATCATTTTGGCTTTGCAGGGGAAGAAGATCACCTTGCTTAAAGCAAGGAATGCTGTGAAAACATTCCTGGCCAAATTGAATGTTATCGAAAGGAATCTTTGTTGACGGGAATTCTATAATTTTCCTAGTGTCGCCAATGTTCAAAACATTGTAAGCGATGACCAACTCCAAATGTATACCGCTCACCTCCGTGCGGTACAAGACAACATGAGAGAACGGTTTGTCGACCTTTTGCCGATGGACATCCCTATGTGGGTAGCAGATCTCTTCATAGCTAACGTCGATGATTTGGACGTTATATTTCAGGAATAATTCATTGAACTTCAAGCAGATAACATGATCAAAATTAGATTTCCCAAAATAGGTGAACCCCTTTTTTGGATGCAAGAGGAAATTTAGCGTCGATTTCCACACCTACATGCAGACGCTAAGAGATTTGCTCTGCCTTTTCCAAGCTCATACTTAGTCGAGAGGAGGTTTGGTGCTGTTTCCAGACTGCACAGTAAGGCTCACAACCTCTACAATGTAATTACATGTGGAGATCTCCGGCTACATCTTACGAAAAATCCAGCCTGACGTCAAAGAGTTAGCTAGACTCCATAAAGTTCAAGGGTCCCATTGAAATGAGGTCAAAGTTAAAGTAAGTTGATTTATCCGAAAACTTAGATATGCTATTGTTACAAAGCAAACTAACAATTTTTTATATTTGTAGTTGCAGTCTGACTGGACTGGAAACCATCTACTACAATTCACTTACTCATTTGTTGTATATATTTTACCATTTACTAATAAATATACCCTCCCGCGTGGTCATGAAAACCCTCTTCCGTGGTCTCTAAGCTCACAAAGCAGAGGGGACATCAAGTTAGATATCAACATTCATTCTGTCTGTTTCATTAAAGGGAAAATTGGAAAGCTTTGAAATGATATAATTGCCACTTTCTTCCAGATAAGAGCACTCTTTGGATAGACAGAGTTGCTCTTGTATAAATGTTCAAAATAGTTGGTATCGCCTGGTGGGAATATAACAAATTCAACTGGTCCTTATTCATAAAAAAGAACATTTATGTTCCTTTTTTTTAAATTGATATATTTCCTTTCAAGGAATGTATTTATACTCTCAGCTGCCTGCAATGGTATCTTTGGAATATTGTTAATCAATTTTTTAGTAATCTACTGATATCAAAATCAGTAGTATATTGAAAAATGGAAAAATAGGGTAGGGGGACGTTTCGTGATTTGAGGGACAAAAGGGGGCGTTTGGCCTAAATGGGTTGAGAACCTATGATCTAGACTAAAGTCACCGACCTGTTGTCAAACTCTCTACTCTGTGTTGAATGTGTCGTGTATATATATGTATGTATATGTGTATATATACATCACTCAGTCAAACGACCAGATTTCAACCCCAACATCTACAACAACAACACCGGTACTAATGTTTACAGCAACAACAGCTTCAGAATGAGTTGAAATGAACATTTACAACAACAACAGCGGCATCAAACGATTTAAAAAAAAAAAATTAAAAAAAACAACAAGCAAAAATAACTCAAAATAACAAAACACGCACACACACACACTCACACAACACAACAACAACATCAACTGCCACCGCCACCACCACCACCGCCGCCATCACCATCACCAGCGACCGGGCCTTAAGAAAACAACTTTAATAATAATAATTGTTCTGCTTTTGGCACGGATCCAGCGACTGGTCTAGCGCATTACTGGTACTCTCTTTTGTTGTCTCCGTGAGGATGAAAGGCAAGGTTGACCTCGGCGGGATTTAAGCTCAGAGCGTGGAGAGCCATAACTCTATGCTGTAAAGCAATTATAATAATACTGGACTGTAATACGTATAAGTGTCAATAAGTGAGTTTTTTTTTGTTTTGTTTTTGCGCGCGGGGACATAGAAATAATCGGGCTGGATGCCCGATCGTGCAGTTAAACCACTGGGAGTGAAGAACCCCTAGCCCTTGTCAGGGCATTCTTCTAGGAGAAGGCATCTCAGGAAACTGGGTTAACTCCGACATAAAACCTGCGGCTCAGTAGTTACCGATGATGTTGATCTTTTCTTCTTTTCGGGTTATAGCTACTGTCGCTCAGAGAGTGGGATTGGCTCAGTTCACAGTCTTTCCTCACTTTAAAAATATTCGTCACGCACAGGCATTGCACGAGTGCATTAATAATTATTAATAGTGTATTATTATTGTTGTTATTATTATTATTATTGTTACTATTATTATTACTTTTTTTCCCCCCAATTCAATGATGTTCCAGAACAATATAAAAGAGATAATTGGCAATTTAGGTTCTGAAACAAAAAGGATAATTGGCAATAAGGGCAGGGGCTCCTGGTTATCACAGCCTGGGCCCGCTCGTCATCGTGCCTTTGTAATAGAGCCAAACAAGGCATTTAGTCTTGGCTGCTGGAACGTACGGACGCTGCTTGACAGGGATTCCTTGGAGCGTCCTGAACGAAGGACCGCTCTTGTTGCAAAGGAGCTTCGACATTACGATCTTAACATCGTGGCTTTATCTGAGACGAGGTTAGCTGGAGATGGTCATCTTACGGAATTTTGTGGAGAATATACATTCTTCTGGAAAGGAAGAAATGAAGGAACCAGAAGAGAGGCTGGGGTAGGATTTGCTGTTAAGACTGTACTTGTGAATAAATTAGAAGAATTCCCAATAGGGATTAGTGAGCGTCTTATGTCCATGAGAGTTCCGCTGGACAAAGGAAGATATGCTACCCTGGTGAGTGTGTATGCTCCAACTATGAATTCTGTCGATGAAGAAAAAGTGTCCTTTTACCATGCCTTGAAATGTGTTTTAAGAAATATCCCTCAGGCAGACAAAGTCATCGTGCTTGGTGACTTTAATGCTAGAGTGGGTAGGGATTTTAACACATGGAATGTAATTGGAAGGCATGGGGTGGGAAAGTGTAACAACAATGGTATGCTCCTGCTGCAGATGTGTGAGGAGCTGGATCTGTGTGTTACCAACACCATGTTCCAACAAAAGAACAAATTCAAGACCACATGGATGCATCCTGCATCTAAGGAATGGCATCTTTTGGACTACGTCCTAGTCAGGATGCGTGACAGACAGAATGTGCAGTGTGTTCGTGCTCTTCGTGGAGCTGAGTGCTGGACGTACCACCGCCTGGTACGCGCAAAAGTGAAACTAATCACTAAACGTAAAATTCGGGCTCCTGGTGTTGCCCTGCCCAAAATATTGAATGCTGCTCGTCTTAAGGATAAAAATGTGAAGAGGACATTGGAAGAAGAGATGCAGGCTGCAGATCTTGGTGAGGATTGGCCGACCCTTAAAAAGTCGGTTTATGATGTAGGCAGGCGTGTTCTGGGATTGGTGCAGAGAAAACATCAGGACTGGTTTAATGAGAATGATGTACATATAGAAGACTTGTTGGCTGATAAGAGGCGTGTTCTGTCACGCTACTTGACGGCAAAACCACAGGAGAGGAGTACGTTGCATGAGGAACTCAAGGATGTAAAATCACGTGTTAGGCGGAGTCTTTCTCAGATGAAGGATCAGTGATGGAGTGAGAAGGCTGGTGAGATACAAACTGCGTCAGATTCCAATAACACAAAGCTGTTGTACAGTCTCTTGCGTGAGGTTTATGGACCGTCTTCTTCTCTGGTGACACCGCTTCGCAGCAAGGATGGCAAAGAACTTCTTCGTGACTCACAAGGAATTCTACGAAGGTGGCGAGAGCACTTTGATGATCTTTTGAATCAGCCGTCTGTCGTCAGTGAAGATTTCCTCAATCTCATTCCAGAAAGTCCCGTGAAAGTAGCTCTCGCAGAACCTCCGACGCTTGTGGAGGTTGCAGTGGCTATCTCGAATCTGAACAGTGGAAGATCTCCAGGTATGGATGGCATACATGCTGAACTCCTACAATATGGTGGTGAGAGACTCCTGCAACATCTTCACTCTTTGTTTGGCAGGATATGGGCTAATGAATCCGTACCTGAGGACTGGAGAGATGCAGTAATGGTGGTCTGTACAAGGGAAAGCGTAACATGAATGGTTGTGGGAACTACAGAGGTATATCATTGCTTTCTGTCGTAGGGAAAGTTTTATGTAGGGTGCTTCTGGACCGTCTGCTGACACACATTGCAGATTGTGTTATTCCTGAAAGTCAATCTGGTTTTCGTGCTGGACGGGGCACTACTGATATGATCTTCTCAGCTAGACAGCTCTAGGAGAAGTGCATGGAACAAGGCTTGGATCTGTATCAGGTTTTTGTCGATCTGACAAAAGCTTTCGATACTGTTAACAGAGATGCATTATGGAAGGTTCTCCAGAAACTTGGTTCCCCTGATAAGTTCCTTGCTTTAGTTAGGTCTTTCCATGACGACATGAAGGTTTGGGTTAATGTCGGAGGTAACATGTCGGAGCCTATCTCAGTAAAAAATGGAGTGAAACAGGGGGATATTCCAGCACCGACCCTGTTTGCCATATACTTTGCAATGGTTTTCTGTATTGCATTCAGGAATTGCGAGCATTGTGTTTACATCCGATATCGAACCTCAGGCAGCATATTTAACATCAGGTGCTTTGCTGCAAAGACAAAAGTATTTACATCAATCATAAGAGACCTCTTGTATGCAGATGATTGCGATCTTGTAGCGCACACAGAGAGTGATATGCAGCACATTTTGAATGCATTTTCTGACATTTGCACTGCCCTAGGATTGACTGTCAGTCTCAAGAAAACCGCCGTCATTTACCAACCTGCCCCTGGTAAGCAGTACAGTGAACCAAATATCTATGTGTATAGTAAACGACTTGGAGTGGTTGATCAGTTTGTCTACCTGGGAAGCACTGTCAATCGATACAGCAACCTTGATAGTGAAATCTCTCTTAGGATTAGGAAAGCAAGCGATGCTTTCGGAAAGCTAGAAAGGCGACTCTGGGGTCGGCGAGACACATGCAGGAGGACAAAGGTAAAGGTGTACAAGGCATGTGTGCTCTCTTGTCTTCTTTATGCCTGCGAGACCTGGGTCACATATCGACACCACCTTAAGCAATTGGAGCGTTTCCATCAGATGTGTCTCAGACGGATCCATGGCGTTCACTGGAGGGACCACATCAGTGATGTCGAGATTTTGGAAAGCTCTATGTGTGACAGTATAGAAGCTCTTGTGCTTAAGCAACGACTCCGTTGGAGTGGTCACCTTGCCAGGATGAAGGATTCTAGAATACCAAAACAACTCTTTTATGGAGAGTTAGTTAAAGGAAAACGACCGTCACATAAACCAAAAAAGAGGTATAAGGATTCCTTGAAAGCCTCTTTAAAAGACGCTAACATCTCTGCTGATACATGGGAAAATATTGCTGCTGATCGTAATAAATGGAGAAAGACTGTATATGAGGGAAAAGTTGCCTTTGAGGCATCTCGAATCGCATACGAGAAAGTAAAGCGGGATGTGAGGAAGGGCATTGCTGTTGCACTTCCAGACGGAGAGGGTCCTCCTATGGTGCTGACATGCAGCGTCTGTGCGAGACTCTGCCTAAGCAAAGCTGGACTCGAAAGTCATCTTCGCAGTCATAAAGTAAGACCAGTGGTTGACTACCAGGCTGCTGTTGGAGATGCTACTCATCATGCTTGCCAAACATGTGGTAGAGAATGTAAATCAGCAGGAGGGCTCAAGCGACATGCAAAAGAACATGAACTCCAACCACAGCCGGCTATTCCCAGTGAATGTTTTGGTTGCCGACTCTGTGCAAGACATTTTAGATCATTGGCTGGGCTAAAAAACCACATTCGATCGCAGCGCTGTTAGTTGCTATCGTGTGCGTGTGTGTATAGATATGTTTATGTGTGTGGGCGTGTGTGTATATATATATGTATATGCATATTATTATTGTTGTTGTTGTTGTTATTATTATTGTTGTTATTATTGTTATTGTTATTCCTTGAATCTCAGTCATTGATGTTGGTTAACTGGAAAGTCCGTTGGATTGAATATCAAGCCACTACCTGCAGCCTCAGATATTCAGGACGTATCGGAGGGTTCTTGCTGTTCCAAGCAAGCATGCCTTTTGAAGCGTTCCAAAAAGCGTGAGGGGGCCGATTTTCTTTAACCATCCCTGGAAACCTTTGGAGATAGTCCCCAGTGCGCCTATGACAATCGGGATCACTTTGACTTCATGGCAGTTCCAAATCCTTTTCACCTCCCACTTTAGGTCCTGGTATCGGTTAATTTTCTCCCTCTCCTTCTCTTGCACTCTCGTGTCGAACGGGCAGGCCACATCCACAATCAGGCACGATCTTTTTTCTTTGTCCACAACCACCAGGTCAGGTCTATTGTGTTCCAGTTTTTTGTCCGTCTGTATCCTAAAATCCCACAGCACCTTCACCTGATTGTTCTCCATCACCGCCTCTGGCCTATGCTCATACCATTTCTCAGAATGTGGTAGATTGTTTACTTTGCACAGGTGCCAGTGGATCACCCTGCCCATCACATCGTGTCTCGAGCCCTTATAGTGGGTCTGGGCTAGGTGTTTACACTCGGACACAATGTGAGCCACAGTCTCCTCTCTCTCTCCACAGATCCTGCACAGTGGGCTGGCCTCCTCCTTGTAGATATGGTGCTTCAACCACTTCGTTTTGAGGGCCTGCTCCTGCGCAGCCATTAGCATTCCTTCTGTAGCCTTTTTGAGGTCTCCTCTTCTCAACCAGTTCCATGTCTGTGGATCTCTAAATTCAGTTTTCTCAAAGAAGGTACTATGAAGGGGTTTTCCCTTAAGGCTGCTCTTCCTCCTTGATGTTATTTCCTCCCTGGACATCCCCTGGCCTACTGTCCCCTCCTTCAGTACAGCTCTGAGCATTGGCTCCTTACTATAGGTCACGTATTTGTATAGGTTGTTTTTCTCCATCTGAACACACTCCTCTATGCTGATAAGACCTCTTCCACCCTCAGATCTCCTTAGGTAGAGTCTATCGACATCACTCCTCTTGTGGAACATGTTGTAGATAGTCAATAGCTTCCTAGTCTTCCTATCCATTTCTTTCTGTTCAGCAACATTCCATCTCAGAATTCCCGCACTGTACCTAATAATAGACACAGCTCGGGAATTTACTGCGCTTATGGCATTTCTGCTGTTCAGATGTGACTTCAATACGCTCCTTACTCTCCGAATGTATTCAGTTCTTAACAATTCCTTCATTTTTTTGTTCTTTATGCCATCAGCCTCCAGAACGCCCAAATACTTGTATCCTTCCTCAGAGTCAATTTCCTTTATCATCTCACCTGTTGGTACCTGGATCCCGTTACTTCTGCTCAACCTACCCCTCTTCATCACAATGACTCCACATTTACCAATACCAAACTGCATACATATATCACTGCTGAAAATACGGACAGTGTCAACAAGCACATCCAACTCCTTCTCACTTTTCCCGAAGAGCTTAAGATCGTCCATGAAGAGGAGGTGATTGATGGTAAGCTCTCCCCTTCCCAACTTGTATCCTGCTCTCACTTTTCGCAGCATAATGGTCAAGGGCATCAGGGCAAGGACAAACAACAGAGGGGACAGGCTATCTCCCTGGAAGATACCTCTCTTGATCTTCACGCTTCCCAAGGATACTCCAGTTGATGTCAACTCTGTCTCCCAGGACCCCATACTCCTGCCTAGCAACTGTCTGATGTTATCCGCCACCCTGAAGATCTCCAGGCTTTTGGTGATCCAGGAATGAGGCACCATGTCAAATGCCTTTCTGTAGTCTATCCATCCCATGGCAAGTATTATTGTTATTATTATTATTATTATTATTATTATTATTATTCCAGGTGACTGGCACCTGGAATGTTGCCAGGCACTCACTACCCTCTACCAAGCGGGCAATGCGATCAGTGGAACTTCCACTCTCGAGTTCTATAGAGGATTAGTGGTGGGCAAGTGCGATGACGCACTCGGAGAAGCTTTGGGCCTCGACGAAGTCGAACTGACCAGTCTATACCGGAGGACTTTTGAGCCGGGGACGATGGACAATTTCCAGAAATCCCTCGCTTGGCAGTGCTACCGTGGGGGGGGGGGGGGCACTGCCGGTTCGGGATAAACTCTACAGGCACGGAAGTGCTGTCAGACGGACCTGCCCAAGATGCGCACAGAACGACGAAACCGTTCTGCACGCACTTGTCCAATGTCCGTGCATTACTGACTTGTGGAGTTATGTCGAACAGCTACTGTCGCGTGTGGAACGAATCCGGGTATCGGCCGAGTCCATAGTGAAGATCGACCCGCCGTCTTCCGTAGGTCAGGAAGAGCAGGACAGACTGAAGACAGACACTTTTCTCTTCGGCCAATCCCTCATCAACTTCTTCAAGTTCCACCTGGAAAGGAGGGTGAGGGTGGAGAGAGAAGTGCTGTTCCCCAGTACATTTGCTAAAAGGTGGGTGAATGTGGCGAAAATGGCTCGTGTGAATGGGCCTACTCTGACCATGCGCCTATAGGCTAGCTAACTAGAGGAGAGGGGTGCTCTCCCTGGGTGCCCTAGAAGCGGAGGGTGGTTCAGGATTGGTGGGGTACCCGAATCACCCCAGGGTCGTCCACCCCCTATCAGGGAATTTATTTTGTTATATTTATGCATAGTTTATTTTATATTTTTATATTTTCATTGTTAAATTAGTCTTGCCATTGTGCACTTTTACCCGACCTTATTGTAAACCCCCCACTGTCCCTGTCTGTGTATTGTTCCCTACATGTCGGCCCTTGTGGTTAATAAATGAAATCATTATTATTATTATTATTATTATTATTATCATTGTTATTAATATATGTGTATGTATATGTGTATGTATGTGTGTATATTTTTTTTCTCGTGCAATGGCCATACTCGATAACGAGGGGGCAGCCATCATGTATGTATGTATGTATGTAGGTATGTATGTATGTTCTTCTGGTTTTATAGTTTCACAAAGTTTTACCAATAGAGAGAGAGTCGGTTTTTAACATAGACACAAGACTCTCTCATTGGAATTTACACATCAACTAGGTAGATATGTATGTATGCATGCATGTGTTCATATGGATGTTATTGTATGTGTGGAAGTTTTGAGTTGTATATGTGCATGTGTATATGCTTTGTATATGTGTATATGCAGTTATTAGATGCCAAATTTTTGGAATGTTTTACATATTTTTACTGTTCCATTAATGGATTGTATTTGTAATTTCCTAACTAGTTGTGTTCTTTCTGTTCCTGTGAAGCCTAGCTTCTCAAGATTTGTATTGAGGCAGTTACTAACATATCCCAGTGCCCCAATAATCACAGGCATAAATCTGAAGGTGTAATCAGGGTGGAGTATCTGCAGATTTCTCATCAGTTCTGCATAAATCCACTAATATTTCCACTAATCTTCCACTAATCTTTGATATTAAATTGACATCTGCTGGGCAGCTAATTTCCACTACTGTGCATGTTTTCTTCTCCCTGTCCCATATCATAATATCTGGTCTGTTATGCCTGCATTTTATTGGGGTTTTTACTGGAACATTCCACCAGTACCCTTTCAAATTATGTACATGGATGTCTTCCACATTGCTATAGCTTTTAATGTGTTTATTATCGTGGCTATCTTTTTTACGAACTGCATTGTACAGTGTTTTGGCCACTACATCATGCCTCATAGGTAGATAGTACCGCGATGACATCTTCTGACAGCTGCTGATGACATGGGTGATATTCTCGATGTTAGTTCTGCAGAGTCTGCACTTGTTATCACATCTAGGTATTTTGCCTGCATCCCTATCTCTTTTGTGAATCAGGTATTTCGTGCTAATCTCCTGTTCCTGGATTGCAAAAGCGTATCCTTCAAAGTGGGAGCCAATATAGCGGTTGTTGGTCCAAGATAGACTACTTTCCTTATCTATATTACTCTCATTCTGGAGCTTCCTGGCAACATATCCATGCATGATGTCTTGCTGATAGGCATGCAGTTTTTCATCCATGGATTCACTGCGATACTGTTGAGCGACATCCCTGGGTGTGAGTTTTTGATTATCACACAGGGAATATCTCTCAAGGAGTTTCTTCCCAACTCTCATGATCTTATCTGTCTCATGCAGATAGACTTGCTCGAGAAGCGGGCTCCTACGCTTCGAGGTTCGTAGATGTTGTCGGAGAGATATGATGCGACATTCAAATGTTGTCTGGACTGATGTTAGGCCACTGCCTCCCTGCTTACGTTTCAAGTAAAGGCGGTCTATGTCACTGTTGATGTGGAAGTTTCCGGTGTTGTTCAGTATTTTTCGAGTTCCAACATCAGCTGCTCGGATTTCGTCTGAATGTATGTATGGATGTATGTGGGTAGGAAGGTATGTATGTATGTATGTATGTATGTATGTATGTATGTATGTATGTATGTATGTATGTATGTATGTATGTATGTATATGTCAGGTCACCAGTTGGTGCTACTGGTAACATGTATCCCAATACAACCTGTCTCATGGTCGGGTCGTTGGCGGCTAAACTGGCAACCCCACCAAGGTTTCTTGGTGAGGAGGGTGACTTTGGACGTCCTGCAGGACTAAAGAGAAAGCCTGTCAAAGGGCAGGGGAGATCTTTAGTAGTCAATGGCCATCCAAAATCACCGAGAGAGATGACCCCTTAGCCTTTGTCAAGGCAGAATTCTAGGAGAAGGAAGACTCTGATATAACACCTGCAACCCTGATGGTATCTAATGATGTTGACTTGTTATTCTTTTTGGTAAATATCATCTTGGTTAAGAGAGTGGGACTGGCTTTGTGCAGTGCCTTTGCTCACTATAAAAGCTTCACGGCACAGGCATTGCTTTGTATCTGGAGATCTCTCTGCACTTGTCGTCACATGGTACCATGGGCCCAGCACTATGTGTCAATAATTGTCACAAGTGTAG
This sequence comes from Eledone cirrhosa, assembly GCA_964016885.1. Taxonomy (NCBI): domain Eukaryota; kingdom Metazoa; phylum Mollusca; class Cephalopoda; order Octopoda; family Eledonidae; genus Eledone; species Eledone cirrhosa. Next base: position 99,898,354 of record OZ024744.1, read on the forward strand.
TGTTTGTACCAGAGTTTTCAAGTCGCTGGCTGGACTAAAAAGTCACACTCGTTCAGCGCATCGGTAGGGGTTCTCCTACATGGATATAAAGTAGTGGCCGTACTCGAAAACGAGTTGGCAGCCACCATGTATGTATGTATGTAGGTAGGTAAGTATATAGATATATATGTAGGTATATACGTAGGTATATATGTATGTAGATATATATGTAGGTATATATATGTATATATGTAGGTATATATGTATGTGTGTATGTATGTATGTATGTATGTATGTATGTATATATGTATGTGTGTATGTAGTTAGGTAGGTAGGTGTGTTTGTATGTATATATGCATGTGTGTTTATAAGTGTGTTTTCTTTTTTCTTAATTTTTAGTTTATTTTAATTTTTAGTTTATTTTTGACCGGCCACCTTCCTGGTGGTAAAGTTGTGTAGAAAAGTAAGTTTCTGTTGTCCTTTGTATAAACCTTCTTCCTTTGAATCGTAAGAATGTGTTACAAAATTTAAAGGTTCCAGATATCAAATATTTGTAGATCATGAATTAAGGAGCTATGTTATTTCTCCACAAATCCTAGTTCAAGCGGGTTGGTGTATAACCTGTAGCTCCAATAATAATTGTTTCTACTTTTAGAACAAGGCCAGCAATTACCCCAGTACATTACTGGTACTTTATTTTATAGACCCCCATAAGGATGAAAGGCAAAGTAAACCTTGGCGGGATTTGAACTCAGAACGTAAAGAGCCATAACTCAATGCTGTAAAGCATGGCGTCTGACCCTCTACTGATACTGCCAATTCATAATGATGGTTATTAAGCTGAACATGTATCTTGGATACTGGATCTGCAAACCCCTCATCAATGGTTCACAGCTAGTCACCTTCTCCTGTACTTTTCTTACCATATTGACATCAAGTGTGCAGCTGACCTCTATAACAGACGATGTTTTTAACCCTTTGGCATTTAAACGAGCCATATCCGGCCAGAATTCTCTCACCTCTTTCTGTTCAAACTGGCTGTAACCGACCGCTGATACTGATGTTAAGGTATTGTTTTCAAAATAAATAATATCAAAATCTCATAGATACGATATTATATGAGGTAATTATGTGAGGTAAAGCCTTTACCATGAAAATACAATAGTAAATATAGAGTAGTGTAAATGGTAAAGGGTTAATGTGTGGTCCCAAGCAACAATACTAGGTCAGTTATGCTTTAATTTGGTGGCAGTTTTTATTTTCAGGTTCCAGCAGTATTTCTTTGAGCAATAAGTCTCAACATATTCCTACCTATTTGATTTGATTTTCATCTTCCATAATGGATCGTTCTAGCTATTGCATCATGCCTCATGGGGAAGTAGTAACAAGAAGACAGTGTGATATGGGAAAGAAAGAAAGGGAGAGGGAGAGCGAGTAATGCTGATGTCAAAAAGAATATGCTACATCTTATTAGTTTCATTTGTATGATAAGACAGTAAGCATGCACATACACATTGAAAGTTTCGTGGCTAAAAACAGTGGTCTTTGTTTTGCACAGACTAGTGTAAATGTCAACTGATTACCCTCTTCTTTGTACAGTAAGTACTTGGTAGAGATTTCTTTTTCCTGGATTACATGGAGATATCCTTTAAGGTGAGAGGTTATGAACCTGTTGGAACTCCATGTCAGGCTTTTGGTATTGTTTATACCCTCTATGGTCTGTGCTTTTCATCTCAAGTATCCATGTACAATTTCTTAGTAAAGTGCTATATTATTTAATTTGTTTTGAGTATTGAGTAGAGTTTTCCAGTATTCCTGGTAGTGAGATGTGAATCCAACTTTTATTCACCTTGACTATTCATCAGTGGCTACCCTAATAATATTATTAGTTTCATGCTTATAAACCTCAGCGAGATAGCTGCTGACCTTTTTCTTGTTGAAGATGTTGCTTCAGTGTTATTATGCAGGTCTCTTATGATGTTATTAATATATGTGTGTGTGTGTGTGTGTGAGTGAATGTGTGTGTGTATGTGTGGGTGCATGTGTGTGAGTGTGTGTGCGCGTGTGTGTATGCGCACATATGTGCGCATGTGTATGTGAGTGTGTGCATGTGTGTGAGTGTACATGTGTGTGTGTGTGTGTGTGTGTGCGTGTGTGTGCATGTGTGTGCATATGTGTGAGTGTGTGTGTGTGTGTGTGTGTGTGTGTGTGTATGTGCAGGAACTTGGAAGTACTCAGTTTGATGCCAAAGCACACGGTTAGCCCCAGGAAGTGAGAGACCCTTGATCTTTCTTAAGACATCATTCTAGAAGGAGAACTCTGGTGTAAAACCTTCAACTTGATGGCAGCCAATGATGTTGACCAGTTTGTCTATTTGGAAACCTATCACCATTGTACAGAGAGTGGAATTGGTCCAGTGTAAGGCCTTTCTTCACTTGAAAAAGCTAAATGACTTTCATGTATGATGCATGGGCGAGCATGGCTGGGAGAGCATGGCTGGGCGAGCATGGCTGGGCGAGCATGGCTGGGCGAGCATGGCTGGCCGAGCCCAAAACGGTTTTTATTTTTCTGTAATATATAAGGGCAGTGGATTGGCAGTATCGGTAGAGAGTCGGACACCAAGCTTTGCAGCATAGAGTTACGGCCCTTAATGCACTGGGGTCGATTTAATCGACTTTCCACTTCCCCCAAATTACTGGCCTTGTGCCTATACTAGAAATCATTTTTCTGTAGTATATGCAGAAAAGAATGTATGTTTTTGGAAGTGCTAAAAGTCACGTTTGTGACATCCATTCTTGACCTTATGCCTCAATTAGAAACCATTATCTAAATAAATATATATATTTAAAAAAGACAAGAGTTGAGTAATTTGAAGCTGCACCCACCAACCTCCATTTATGGTGTGTGTGTTCATCCATACATAAATACACACACACCAGCACCACTAATTGACCTAAACTCCCAGCCACCACTAATGCATACACAGTTTCATGTAAGCATGAAAACATCCATAGATACATATACAATATATTTTGACGGTTGTTGACCTTGCATTTATATATATATATATATATATAAATGCATATATATATATATATATATATATATATATATATATATATATATATATATATAAATATATATTGGTAAAAGGAAAAGAAAATGCTGACAAATTGTTCCCAGTGAAAAAATATTTAATTAGGAATAAGTAAAAATTAGTAATAGTATTGGTTAGTATTCAGTTTTGGTTTTAAGTTTTACCGGTTGCGCATTTCTAATGCTTTTCAAAAATAATTTTGAGATAGAGCGCTCGTGATGTTTACTCTAATCTGATTAGTTTTGGAAATTCTACCTGTTTTATGTAAAAAAAAGTGGCTCCAGATGTATGAAAAACTTGTTGTGGTCAAAACAATTTTGATTGGTCGGTAGAGGTCATGTGAATGTTAAAAATTGATTTTGCGCCAAAAGTAGGTTTGTATCGGCTGATGGAGAAGTCACTGAAAAATAAGTCTTTCAAGACAAATATGTGTGTGTGTGTAGTAGTAGTAGTAGTAGTAAAGAGGTTCGTTGTTGTGATAATGGTCAGCAGGGATGTGTGTGCGAACCGCAGCCTGTTGACAGTTCAAATGCCTATTAAGACAAGTGTGTGTGTGTGTGTGTGTGTGTGTGTGTGTGTGTGTGTGTGTGTGTGTGTGTGTGTGTGTGTGTGTGTGTGTGTGTGTATGTGTGTGCGCGTGTGTGTGTGTGTGTGGCAGAGTAATTCGTGGTAGAGGGATGGTCAGTAGGAATGTGTCTGTACGTGTGTGGGGGATATTTTAACATGTTAAAAGATATTTTTCAGCTCTTGCCTTATACGGAGAAGTGTGTGTGTGTGTGTGTGTGTATGTCTCTTTGTATGTTAATGTACACGTGTGTATGTGTGTGTGTATATATGTGTGTGTGAGAATGTGTGTGTGTATCACAAAAATACTGGTCCACCCACACACACACATTCTCACACACACACACACACACATATATATACACACACACATATACACACACACATACACACGCGTACATTAACATACAAAGAGACATATACACACACTCACACACACACTTCTCCGTATAAGACAAGAGCTGAAATATATCTTTTAACATGTTAAAATATCCCCCACACACGTACAGACACATTCCTACTGACCATCCCTCTACCACGAATTACTCTGCTACACACACACACACACACACACACACACACTTGTCTTAATAGGCATTTGAACTGTCAACAGGCTGCGGTTCGCACACACATCCCTGCTGACCATTATCACAACAACGAACCTCTTTACTACTACTACTACTACACACACACACATATTTGTCTTGAAAGACTTATTTTTCAGTGACTTCTCCATCAGCCGATACAAACCTACTTTTGGCGCAAAATCAATTTTTAACATTCACATGACCTCTACCGACCAATCAAAATTGTTTTGACCACAACAAGTTTTTCATACATCTGGAGCCACTTTTTTTACATAAAACAGGTAGAATTTCCAAAACTAATCAGATTAGAGCAAACATCAAGGGCGCTCTATCTCAAAATTATTTTTGAAAAGCATTAGAAATGCGCAACCGGTAAAACTTAAACCAAAACTGAATACTAACCAATACTATTACTAATTTTTATTTATTCCTAATTAAATATGTTTCACTGGGAACAATTTGTCAGCATTTTCTTTTCCTTTTACCAATATATCATAACTCGTGTGTTACACCTCTATTCTTTTAAATATATATATATATATATATATATATATATATATATATATATATATATATTTATTTATTTATATATATCTATATTTATTTAGGTTTGAAGGTTCACCACTGGATAGAGCTTGTCATTCCGTATGGTCAATCTTGATCTAATAATATGGAGTGTACTCAAAGTTAAGCAGCTCAACGGTCTTCGTTTGTGTAGTTGGTAGTGCTAGTACGGAGTTAAATATTATAATAAAATGACAGGAGGCTGAACTTGTGTAAATCCTTGAAACGTTTATTATACTATGATCATTTCAATGACCGGGTTCCGTATGAATCCGGTGATATCATCAGGTATTCGAAATATAATAAATGAATGTAACAGATAAAATCCATGAGGACGACCGACCATCTAGCATCTTCCACTTTAGCCGGTCGCCCTCAAGTGCTGGCTATTCGGTCTACTTGAGGCTATCTGGTGAGGGAGCGAAAGCTTATAATGTGCTACTAACCTCCCGTTCAAAGAGAAAAAAAAGACAGAGAGAAAGAAGAAAAGTCAGCGTTAATGTCATGCCACAATCAGGCTAGGAATTGCCACGAAAAATGTTATTCTAAAGAACCTATATCTTAACAGAGGTATATATTATAACAGAGGTATATATAGTGGGCGTCTGCATGGTATAATGTGTGAACAGAAAATTGGAACATGAAATTTTTGTTTAGATTTATCATTGTACACGACACTAGAATATCTCCCCCTGAGAACCACAATACTTATAACCCGGACTATCTGGGGACCTAGATATAGTCTATTTGCGCTTTTCATCGGGTTTTATAATTGATTACACACGATGATCCGACTGGTGTGGTGGTTTCCCGGCGCCCTGGTGCATAAGCCTCCCTTGAGTGCTTGGAAAAATAAATTTCCTCTTCTTTCGGTAAATGAAATTACTCGGAGCGGCTTGCTTCGCCCCGGGGCCCGCCGCCGTTTTTGACCGCCATATTGTACCTTTAAATTCTAGGCCTAATCATAACTATTAGCTGTATCATGCCTCCCTCTACTGGCACTTAAATAAATCCCCCTCCTGTGTAAATTAATAGTACTCGTTTGGTATAACGCTGGCCTAACGACGATGGCTGACTTCCCACCAGCACACCCGAAGCCTAGAACAGTTACATTCCTCGAGTGCTCTGAAAAATTGATTTCCATATCTCTCGCTAGACGATTTCACTCGGAATGGCGGACACGTGGTTAGGATGGGCTGGCCGGAGTCTGCAGTCGTCGCGTGCTGTTTGACTGCTAAACAAGGACTTAATCTTTGCTCTATATCCCACCCTGAAAATTTATCGTGGATCTCTATAATACACTTAAAGTCTTTTCATAAAAGACTCTCTCTGTAAATTCTTTAACTAAATCTCGCAACCTAAACCATGCATTTTTTAAAAACTGTTTAATTTTTAATTTTTAAATTTTTTTAATTTATAATTTTAATCTTTAATTAAATTTTTTTTTATTTCATCCTCTAAATCTAAACAAAAATTTAACGTTCCAATTTTCTGTTCACACATTATACCATGCAGACGCCACTATATATACCTCAGTTATAATATATACCTCTGTTAAGATATAGGTTCTTTAGAATACCATTTTTCGCGGCAATTCCTAACCTGATTGTGGCATGACATTAACGCTGACTTTTCTTCTTTCTCTCTGTCTTTTTTCTCTCTTTGACCGGGAGGTTAGTAGCACATTATAAACTTTCGCCCCCTCACCAGATAGCCTCAAGTAGACCGAATAGCCAGCACTTGAGGGCGACCGGCTAAAGTGGAAGATGCTAGATGGTCGGTCGTCCTCGGGTCTATGATTTTCAGCCCCATGGATTTTATCTGTTACATTCATTTATTATATTTCGAATACCTGATGATATCACCGAATTCTTACGGAACCCGGTCATTGAAATGATCATAGAATAATAAACGTTTCAAGGATTTACACAAGTCCAGCCCTCCTGTTATTTTATTTTTATTATTATTATTATTATTATTATATATATATATATATATATATATATATATATATATATATATGACTTTGTTATATATTATATATATGACTTTGTCTAGTTTGTGTATATGTAAATCTTTATATTTGATAATCTCCCATAAGGTTGAGATGCAATTTAGGCAATATTAGGCTGCGCTTTCTAGCAACCAGCCCACTCGCCGTAAGGCACCAATCACATTCTTTCTGACTTGACCACTGCCACGTCACAGTTCTTAGCCATTTTGAATTCGTTTCTGGCGGGGATCATTTAAAAAAAATCTTCGTCCAAGTGAGTTTGTTTCCTGGTGATTTCGAAGCTCGGAAATTTATCCATGATCGGATATTTCCAAAAGCGAATGAAACCCTAAAGGGTAGAAAAGTGATCCTGGTATGTTTATATGCATTTTTTCTTCTAACTTTAATGTTATACCTAATTGTGTATGGTTGACGATATATTTAATCGATTTCCACGTGCTATTCTATAGCTGTTGATCGCGAATAGATGGCTGTCGTTTATTTATCTATTATTTCTTCATAGGAGCCTTTTAATCTTATAGCCTGGTTTAATTGTTTTGTTTTTTTTGTGTGTGGTTGATTATGCTAATTGGGAGAGGAAATAGTGTATATATCTTATCAAATGATTCTATGGACATAATTTATAGTATATACTAGCAGAATGGCCCGGCGTTACTCGGGATTTGCTCTAGGGTTCTTATATATTTGATATATATTTATCCTTATTGAGCCTCGTGAAATAAATACGTTTATTTATATTTTGTTATTGTGCATGCAAAAATATCTGTACACGAATATATAATTATATTTATATCTATATATCTAAAACAGAGAATGTCTGTCTGTCAGCTCACTAAAACTTGAGAACCACCCAACCGATTGTTTTCAAACTTTACACATGTAATACTTATGGTCCTGTGAGTGTTTTGAGCTAAAGCTATTTCAAATTTTCAATGCCCTAGGGACCACATTAGGCGATTTAGCGATCTCTCTCTATAATTCTTAGTCTTTCTTTTTAGATAGGTACATAGATATAATGTCTGGCCGTTTGTATTACGTCATTATGATGCGATCAGTGTGTGTGTGTATATATATGTATCGTAATGCAGACAGAAAGACATATAGCTTTCCTTCCCCTCTTCCAGCGTCTCTCTCTCTCTCTCTCTTTCCCGCTATCCCCCTCTTTTAGTCTGTCTGTTTCTTTCACTCTCACTCTTTCTCTTTATAACTCACTTACTAAAGGGTTAAGGTATTGTTCTCAAAATAAATAATATTAAATCTATGAGATTTTTATATTATGTGAGATAAAGCCTTTACCATGAAAATAATATAGTATATATAAAGTAATGTAAATGCTAAAGGGTTAATTCCATCAGACCATATGAGAGAGTTTATAATCACTCACGCACACATTCACACTCACGCATGCAAACGCACACAAACTCACACACACACGCGCTCACGTACACACACACGCAATAGTTATTCCACTGTCATGTATCTTTGACGCATACATCTCTCAAAAGACGGCGTCTGTCACTCTCTCTCTCTCTCTCTCTCTCTCTCTCTCCTGCTATCCACCTCTTTTAGTCTGTCTGTTTCTTTCACTCTCACTCTTTCTCTCTGTAACTCTTTCACATTTCTCCCCTATATCGAAAAACGCTGTGACGAATGGGGAGAAGGAGGAGGAGGAGTAGAGAGCCACTTCTTCACTTCACCTCTCCGTTTCTTTCTCTCCCCTCTCACTTGCTCATTATGTACAGACATTGGCCACTTCACTAATTCGATCCCTAGGTCAGAATAATTTGAAATTTTATTTTGCTCAAAACACTTCCGGGGCCATACGGGTTACATGTGTAAAGTTTGAAAAAAAACGGTTGGGTACTTCTCGAGTTTTAGGGAAACAGACACACAGACAGACATCCTCTGTTTTATATATATAGACTAGCAGAAATCCGACCGACGGGTGGTTTTCTGCTAGTATATATATTACACACACAGAAATGTATATATGTTTCTGTAGCACTCTTCAATTCCCCCTCTCTCCCTCCCGCTATCCCCCTCTTGTAGTCTGTCTATTTCTTTCACTCTCACTCTCTCTCTACGCGTGCGCAAAAAACATTCGCACGCGCGCACGTGTTTTAGCGTCTATTCACTCTCTCACTCTCTCCCTCTCTCCCTCCCGCTATCTCCCTCTCGTAGTCTGTCTCTTTCTTTCACTCTCACCCTCTCTCTACGCGTGCGCAAAAAACATTCGCACGCGCGCACGTGTTTCCACTGTCGGACAGACAGACAGAGAAATTGCTGGTTATATATTATAAGGAGATAGATATATATATTTATTTATATATATAGATAGATAAAGATATATATATTTATTTATATATATATATAGATAGATAAAGATATATATATTTATTTATATATATATATTGATAGATAAAGATATATATATTTATTTATATATATATATATAATATAAAACGAAAAATCAGTGATGCATCTGAACTCAATTTATTGTGTGTTACAATTGTTTCGCCGGCGGACAAGACGCGATCATTGTGTGGATCTGTCTGATTTTGAACCCGCAGGTTCGACGGACACGTCTAATGATTTCGGAGCATATTCTCATACTCTGCTCTGTAAGAGCATAGAGTGCTCAACCGGCATACCGTCTATGGAAGCATCTTAGCTACCATCAGACACATATATATATATATATATATATATATATATATATATGTGTGTGTGTGTGTGTGTGTATATAATATTATAAAGCTGAGTGTCGTGTGTATGTATCCTACACACCTCCCTATAGTTTCTTAGCTTTACTCTCTCCGTCGCTCTTCCCTCTCTCCATAATAGATCATTCCCCCTCTCTATAATTTAACTGCTTTACTCTCTCTGTCGCTCTTCACTCTCAAATATTATAAAGCTGAGGATCGTCTCTCTCTCTCTCCCTCTTTCATCCTCTCTATAATTTAACTGCTTTACTCTCTCTCTCTCTTCACTCTCTATATGACAACACTCTTTTACTTTCCGTATCTACCTTCAATATATCAACATAGAGATGAGCGTCGTATGTATGTTTATTTCAAAAGGATAACCTCCTTCAAATTCGGTCAACATGCAAGCAGGTAATACATACATCAAAAGGCAACCCTCTTAGAGAGACAGAGAGTGAAAGAGACAGATTAGGAAAACTACACACACACACACATCTAAAGAGAGAGAGGCAGGGAAAGAGAAACAGAGGGACGGGCAAGAAGGTAATACATACATCTAAAATCATTTGGATACAAATATCATAATATAATTGTTGCAGAACGAAAATACAGACAAATATAATAATGTATGTATCCCACACACTTTTTCTGTCGTCACTCACATAAGTAACACACACACACACACACACACACACACACACACACACACACACACACACACACACACACACACACACACACACACACACACACACATTTTCACACCTGATTTTGCCAATTGCCGGATAGATAACATCAAAACAAAACACACAGACACACACATGCACATTCACACATACAAAAACACACATACACATACATAAACACACACACACATATCTATACTTTATATGTATGAATGTATGTATGTATGTATGTAAGATCATTCCCCCTCTATATGATTTAACTGCTTTACTCTCTCTGTCGCTCTTCACTCTCTATATGACAACAATGTTTTAGTTTCCGTATCTCCCTTCAATATATATACACATAGAGAGAGATAGATAGATAGATAGATAGATAGAGAGAGAGAGAGAGAGAGAGAGAGAGAGAGAGAGAGAGAGAGAGAGAGAGAGAGAGAAGATTAGAAAAACTACACACACATCTACAGAAAGAGACAGAAAAACAGAGGGGGGGGGAAAGAGGGAGATAGGCCGTTAGACAGAGAGAGAGATACAATTAAAGTGTTAGTTATTCAGAGAGAGAGAGAGACAGAGTTGGAAGGACAATGTGACACGGGAGGGTGTGTGGTATCTTTGCAGTGGAGTGGTGGGGACAGGTATACCTAGCCGGGCGCCAGCCGGACGGGGCAGCTAGTATATACGTATATATATATATATATATATATATATATATATATATATATACGTTATTCCGGGTTGAATTGGAGGTAACCACAGTAAGTAAGGTACTCAATACATTGCAGAGTATAAAAGTTTTAATATAGATGAGATTCTACAGGACTAGAACTGTTTCATTCTTTAGAAATCATCAGGATTCCTGATGATTTCTAAAGAATGAAACAGTTCTAGTCCTGTATAATCTCATCTATATTAAAATATATATATATATATATATATATATATAGATGAGATTCTACAGGACTAGAACTGTTTCATTCATTAGAAATCATCATGAATGAAACAGTTCTAGTCCTGTAGAATCTCATCTATATTAAAACTTTTATACTCTGCTATGTATTGAGTACCTTACTTACTGTGGTTACCTCCGATATATATATATATATATATATATATATATATATATATATATGAAGTGAAATCTATTTGTTGTGGAAGGAGTGCCGAACACACATTACCAACAATTCTGGTTTAACATATAGCTTTATTTCACCTCAAAAAAGAAAAAATACGACTACTTTGAATTGTAAATACAATCAACGATTATAGTGTTCACAAATGATATATTGTTCTGTTAGGCCTGTGTTGCACAAGCAGTCGTCTTATGTACTATGGGATGTTTCCTTAAAAAGTGACAAGTTTCTTGTCAGACATTAGTTAGTGGGGTAAACCAAACAGAAAATGAAAAACACCCACAAACGAACGTAGGAGGCTAATATAAAAAAAATATCACACGATCTACATGACAGGTGCAAATAATTGTTTCTACTTTAGGCACAAGGCCAGCAATTACCCAGTGCATTACTGGTACTTTATTTTATCGACCCCGTAAGGATGAAAGGCAGAGTTTACCTCGGCGGGATTTGAACTCAGAATGGCAAGGGCCGTAACTCTATACGTCAAAGCATGGCGTCCGACCCTCTCCCGATACTGCCAATCCACCGTCATGACAGGTGCAAATAATGACCACTAGTTACTTTCAAATCTTCTCCTCTACACACTATATAGTGCTCCTTGCTACAGTCACGCATCTCTCCTTGCTGACCTCAACACTTGTATTCAAGTGGCAGCTGAGGAGATATGCAATATCGGGTTTGACAACCTTGTCTGCAACGGGCCACCTTACCTGTTAGAGAAACGGAGGTCTTGGTGGTCCCTGGTCCCCAGTCTCGCTGGCTTTGCCGACATTTTTTTCATCGGTAACTTCTTGCTGTGTCCTCATCGACAAGGTTCTCTTAAACATGATGGAACACACTGTGATCGAGGAATGCGAGGCCACCTGTGAGACTTAGAACCGGCTTGGACTCCGCCCAGTAGATGTCCCTTCTCCTCTTCCTTCCATTGAAGTAAAATCCCACCAGAGCACATGGGATGCCATCCAGTGCAGCATGGCCTCAGACAGGCTAGCATGCCAGCTCGACCAGCACCACCTCACATGTTTGCGCTCGGCCTCATAACTCCACAGCGGTGCCTGGCTCAATGCTTTATCCTCCCCTTTTCAACTGGCACGTAGCTGAGCTGGATAATATCTATCTAGCACCCAAGAAACCTTTAGGCAAATACTCTGCTATATCTGTACAGCCCACATAACAGATTTCCCAACCATAAGTACAAACAAGTTCCTTCTATTTTGCACACGTCTAAGTAAAAGTTATGCCTCTGTTTTAACTTACAATCGAACACCCCCCAAGTTCTCTCTACTAGAATGTTAATCCTCACATACATAACAAGAATGTTGACTGATGAGCTTCTGAAGTAATAACTTCCTCAGCAAAACACATGTAATCAACAGATGAAAATGTATATATACATACAAGATGGCTGCCCCCTCATTATCGAGTATGGCCATTGCACGATATACCATTATTAATAATTATTAATTAATTCTATCGTGCAATGCCTGTGCATGAAGAATTTTTTTTAAGTGAGGAAAGACTGCACTGAGCCAATCCCACTCTCTGAGCAACAGTAGCTATAACCTGAAAAGAAGAAAAGATCATCATCATCGGTAACTACTGAGCCACAGGTTTTATATCGGATTTATCTGTTTCCTGAGTTGCCTTCTCCTAGAAGAATGCCCTGACAAAGGCTAGGGGTCCTTCACTCCCAGTGGTTTAACCAAGCGATCGGGTATCCAGCCCAACTATTTCCATGTCCCCGTGTATATACATACACATGCATGCATGCATCTACATATATACATAGACAGAGTTAGAACGGGATGGAAAAAGTTCAGAGAGGTAATACCGCTGTTGGCCACAAGGGGTTTTTCTCTAAAAATTGAAGGGCAGATTGTATGATGCTTGTATACGAACAGTGATATTACATGGTAGTGACTTTGGGCATTGAGTGCTGAAGACCTGCGTAGATTAGAAAGAAATGAAGCTTGCATGCTCTAATGGATGTGTAATAGTAATGTGTGTGAAGGGCAAAGCATAAACGAATTAAGAGATAGACTAAGCATTAGAGGTATCAAATGTTGTGTTCTGGAGAGGAGATTGCGTTTGTATGGACATGTGATGCGTATGAAGGACAACAGCTGTATAAAAAAGTGCAGGGCAATGAAAATTGATGGAAGCTGCGGAGTGGGCAGACTGAGAAAAACCTGGGGTGAGGTGAGAACAACTGACCTTGCTCACTTACACCTCTCTAAGACAATGTCACTGGATCGAGATCTTTGGCGCTATTCAGTTGTACAGAAAACCCAACTGCCATTGCATACAAACCTACAGTCAGTAGGCATCTCTTAACTCAATGTACACCCCACCCCCACACCCTACCCTACCCTACCCTCCCTCTCCCATTCCGTCCACTGTGTTGATGACACAACAATCCACACTGTAAGGTGGTTGTGTAGGAGACACGGTGAAAAGGCTCCCAGTCCACACTGTAAATGTGGTTGGCATTAGGAAGGGCATCCAGCTGTAAAAAAAACCTGCCAGAGACACTTCTGTGCGAGCAAGACACGGTCTCCCGACCATTCCCGCATCAAATGAAACAAAACCGTCTAACCCATGCTAGCGTGGAAGATGGACGTTAAACAATGATGATGATGATGATGATGATGATGATGATGATTATGATACATATGTACATGTGTATATACATATTTACACATTTTTGGATGGTCTTGACTCTTATGAGTTATTCCGCCCTTTGTATATATATACACCCATAAATACATAAATACATACACTATATATCATATCTCAAATATATATATATATCAAATTTCTATTTACAAAATACGAGTTTTGTAAATTGATTGAGTGAGTGGTACTGACAGAGCTAGACGGAATCTAAATGGCTCGTTATACTTAATTTTTAATTTCTCCCAGGTTACTAACATACCTTAACTCATAAGTTGAACACTATCTCTTTGTTAATAGTTCAATTTGTACGTATTTTGTATTTCTGTCTTTGTTATTCACTTAACTAAGTTGAGAGCACCGATACTTTTTCAACTATTTGAATTTTACCACCAAAATTGTGTTTCTTTGTAATGGCTGAATGGTCGGATATTTAAGTATCAACAGTGACATAGAATTGATAAATAATGTGACTGAACACGGAAGAGCCGAACTCCCACTGTCATCGCCTCCATCTCTCTCGCCCTCTCCATCTCCCTGTATTATGAGCAAACGTCATGTGCTGGCTGTCCAGCACAGAATGGACAAGGCGTTTCCCCGGAGGATGGTAATGGAGATGCACTGGAAGAGCCATTCCAACTCACAAGGCTCACACATGCGGCTGGCCAGCTCACCGCCTATGGTGGTAAGTAGGGAGGTAGCCCTGGGGCCAAGGAGACCAGATGTTTCCACTGCTAGGGGCTTGACTTCAAACCTGTCGGAGAACAACAGATGCTTGGAGAGTTTGCCCTTCTCAGCCCAAAGTGTAGCAGAACCTGGGTTAGTCTCAGACTGCACCAGGTTGTGGCTGGAGAAAGTGTCGCTTTCTACTGCCTTCCTTATTAGAATGTCAGGTGATTCTGCCACAATATGAAACTACTATCACTATCACTGTCTGAGTTTGACTCTGGCAGTCTCTTGGATGAAATCTTCCGTTTGGATTAGGACTAAAGTCCCACTGATGATATGTTATGTCAGTCCTGGTTGTGTAATGTTTATAATTGCTAGAAATATTGCATGACTTCTGTGTGTAATGTTTGCTCGTGTATCTGCTGCACACAGGACAGTACAATGAAACTGTACAGTTCAGAGCATACCTTTTGTTCCCACACTAAGTCGTTTATCCACTGTTTAATATACTCTTACAGAGTGGACAACTGTCAGAGTTAGTGAAAATATATATTTTCTAAAATATCAGATCAGTGGATCTGCCAATATGCAGATCTGACTGATCAGCCAGTCTGCTAATATGCAAATCAGGCCGATCAGTTACTGTATATTTTAGAAAATATCATATATTTTCACTAGCTCTGACAGTTGGCAGGTGAACAGTGAACTGTACTGATGAAGGGTGATACCCAGAAACATTAGTGTCTGCAGTTCTGTTCACATGCCAATGGAAGAGCAAGAATGAAGGGGTCATTCTACTGACATGGCTTTTAAAATGAGGCTTGTTTATATAATTGCAAACGAATCGAATATTATTATTAATATTCGAAAAACTTAGATTACATTTATTATTATATATATATATATATATATATATAGGATAACAAGGTATCGTTTTAAAGTAATCCAGTATTCTGATAATTTGATCAGTCAAACACTGTAATTAAGGTCGAGTGACGTAGCTTCTAGCGATCAGTGGCTTTTAGACTCACCTGATTAATGAAACAATTGTTAATACTGTAAATAAACTCTTTTTGTACAGCCGACCAAGTTATTCTTCATTCTTTTAGGTATTTCTTCCCACAGTTGGAAGAAATGCCTTGAAAACGATAAACATATCTGAGGACCTTGCGAATCCAGAGTCAGGTTCGATCTATAATAAATCCTACCTTGAGCTGTTCGTCAGAGAAACATATGTAATATGTTAATAAATTGTGTTTTGATGCATCACTGATTCCTAGTTATCTATAATATATATATATATATATACACACCTTATTACATAGAAAACTGGTTACTCATATCAGAAATATCTTTGTCTAACTTTATATTATTTCAATATATGTAAACTTTAAAGCAGTGAAAGATATATTTATATATATTTAGTATTGTTTGTTGTTAACTGGACCTCTGTAATATATAGTATTATATGTTGTTAACTGGACCTCTATAATATATAGTATTGTTGTTAACTGGACCTCTATACTATATAGTATTGTTGTTAACTGGACCTCTATAATATATAGTATTGTAGTTAACTGGACCTCTATAATATGTAGTATTGTTGTTAACTATACCTCTATAATATATAGTATTATATGTTAACTAGACCTCTATAATATATAGTATTATATGTTGTTAACTGGACCTCTATAATATATAGTATTGTTGTTAACTATACCTCTATAATATATAGTATTATATGTTAACTAGACCTCTATAATATATAGTATTGTTGTTAACTAGACCTCTATAATATATAGTATTGTTGTTACCTGGAACTCTAAAATATATAGTATTATATGTTAACTAGACCTCTATAATATATAGTATTGTTGTTAACTGGACATCTATAATATATAGTATTGTTGTTAACTGGACCTCTATAATATATAGTATTGTTGTTAACTGGACCTCTATAATATGTAGTATTGTTGTTAACTGGACCTCTATAATATATAGTATTGTTGTTAACTGGACCTCTATAATATATAGTATTGTAGTTAACTGGACCTCTATAATATATAGTATTATATGTTGTTAACTATACCTCTATAATATATAGTATTGTTGTTAACTGGACCTCTATAATATATAGTATTGTAGTTAACTGGACCTCTATAATATATACTATTGTTGTTAACTGGACCTCTATAATATATAGTATTATATGTTGTTAACTATACCTCTATAATATATAGTATTGTTGTTAACTGGACCTCTATAATATATAGTATTGTTGTTAACTGGACCTCTATAATATATAGTATTGTTGTTAACTATACCTCTATATTATATAGTATTGTTGTTAACTGGACCTCTATAATATATAGTATTATATGTTGTTAACTGGACCTCTATAATATATAGTATTATATGTTGTTAACTGGACCTCTATAATATATAGTATTGTTGTTAACTGGACCTCTATAATATATAGTATTGTTGTTAACTATACCTCTATAATATATAGTATTGTTGTTAACTGGACCTCTATAATATATAGTATTGTTGTTAACTAGACCTCTATAATATATAGTATTGTTGTTAACTGGACCTCTATAATATATAGTATTGTTGTAAAATGGACCTCTATACTATATAGTATTGTTGTTAACTGGACCTCTGTAATATATAGTATTATATGTTGTTAACTAGACCTCTATAATATATAGTATTGTTGTTAACTGGACCTCTATAATATATAGTATTGTTGTTACCTGGACCTCTATAATATATAGTATTGTTGTTACCAGGACCTCTATAATATATAGTATTGTTGTTAACTGGACCTCTATAATATATAGTATTGTTGTTAACTGGACCTCTATAATATATAGTATTATATGTTGTTAACTGGACCTCTATAATATATAGTATTGTTGTTACCTGGACCTCTATAATATATAGTATTGTTGTTAACTGGACCTCTATAATATATAGTATTGTTGTTAACTGGACCTCTATAATATATAGTATTATATGTTGTTAACTGGACCTCTATAATATATAGTATTGTTGTTAACTGAACCTCTATAATATATAGTATTGTTGTTACCTGAACCTCTATAATATATAGTATTGTTGTTAATTGGACCTCTATAATATATAGTATTGTTGTTACCTGGACCTCTATAATATATAGTATTGTGGTTAACTGGACCTCTATAATATATAGTATTGTTGTTACCTGAACCTCTATAATATATAGTATTGTTGTTAACTATACCTCTATAATATATAGTATTGTTGTTAACTATACCTCTATAATATATAGTATTGTTGTTAACTGGACCTCTATAATATATAGTATTATATGTTGTTAACTGGACCTCTATAATATATAGTATTGTTGTTAACTGGACCTCTATAATATATAGTATTGTTGTTAACTGGACCTCTATAATATATAGTATTGTTGTTAACTGGACCTCTATAATATATAGTATTGTTGTTAACTATACCTCTATAATATATAGTATTATATGTTGTTAACTGGACCTCTATAATATATAGTATTGTTGTTAACTATACCTCTATAATATATAGTATTGTTGTTAACTATACCTCTATAATATATAGTATTATATGTTGTTAACTGGACCTCTATAATATATAGTATTGTTGTTAACTATACCTCTATAATATATAGTATTGTTGTTAACTATACCTCTATAATATATAGTATTATATGTTGTTAACTGGACCTCTATAATATATAGTATTGTTGTTAACTATACCTCTATAATATATAGTATTGTTGTTAACTGGACCTCTATAATATATAGTATTGTTGTTAGCTGGACCTCTATAATATATAGTATTGTTGTTAACTGGACCTCTATAATATATAGTATTGTATGTAGTTAACTATACCTCTATAATATATAGTATTGTTATTAACTGGACCTCTATAATATATAGTATTGTTGTTAACTAGACCTCTATAATATATAGTATTGTTGTTAACTGGACCTCTATAATATATAGTATTGTTGTTAACTGGACCTCTATAATATATAGTATTATATGTTGTTAACTGGACCTCTATAATATATAGTATTATATGTTGTTAACTGGACCTCTATACTATATAGTATTGTTGTTAACTGCACCTCTATAATATATAGTATTGTTGTTAACTGGACCTCTATAATATATAGTATTATATGTTGTTAACTGGACCTCTATAATATATAGTATTGTTGTTAACTGGACCTCTATAATATATAGTATTATATGTTGTTAACTGGACCTCTATAATATATAGTATTGTTGTTAACTGGACCTCTATAATATATAGTATTGTTGTTAACTATACCTCTATAATATATAGTATTGTAGTTAACTAGACCTCTATAATATATAGTATTATATGTTGTTAACTGGACCTCTATAATATATAGTATTGTTGTTAACTGGACCTCTATAATATATAGTATTATATGTTGTTAACTGGACCTCTATAATATATAGTATTATATGTTGTTAACTGGACCTCTATAATATATAGTATTGTTGTTAACTATACCTCTATAATATATAGTATTGTTGTTAACTAGACCTCTATAATATATAGTATTGTTGTTAACTAGACCTCCATAATATATAGTATTGTTGTTAACTGGACCTCTATAATATATATTATTGTTGTTAACTGGACCTCTATACTATATAGTATTGTTGTTAACTGGACCACTATAATATATAGTATTGTTGTTACCTGGACCTCTATAATATATAGTATTGTTGTTACCTGGACCTCTATAATATATAGTATTGTTGTTAACTGGACCTCTATAATATATAGTATTGTTGTAAACTGGACCTCTATAATATATAGTATTATATGTTGTTAACTGGACCTCTATAATATATAGTATTGTTGTTAACTGAACCTCTATAATATATAGTATTGTTGTTAATTGGACCTCTATAATATATAGTATTGTTGTTAACTGGACCTCTATAATATATAGTATTGTTGTTACCTGGACCTCTATAATATATAGTATTGTTGTTAACTGGACCTCTATAATATATAGTATTGTATGTAGTTAACTATACCTCTATAATATATAGTATTGTTGTTAACTGGACCTCTATAATATATAGTATTGTTGTTAACTGGACCTCTATAATATATAGTATTATTGTTAACTGCACCTCTATAATATATAGTATTGTTGTTAACTGGACCTCTATACTATATAGTATTGTTGTTAACTATACCTATATAATATATAGTATTGTTGTTAACTAGACCTCTATAATATATAGTATTATTGTTAACTGCACCTCTATAATATATAGTATTGTTGTTAACTGGACCTCTATACTATATAGTATTGTTTTTACCTGGACCTCTATAATATATAGTATTGTTGTTAACTGGACCTCTATAATATATAGTATTGTTGTTAACTGGACCTCTATAATATATAGTATTGTTGTTAACTGGACCTCTATAATATATAGTATTGTTGTTAACTGGACCTCTATAATATATAGTATTGTTGTTAACTGGACCTCTATAATATATAGTATTGTTGTTAACTGGACCTCTATAATATATAGTATTATATGTTGTTAACTGGACCTCTATACTATATAGTATTGTTGTTAACTGGACCTCTATAATATATAGTATTGTTGTTAACTGAACCTCTATAATATATAGTATTGTTGTTACCTGGACCTCTATAATATATAGTATTGTTGTTAACTGGACCTCTATAATATATAGTATTGTTGTTAACTGGACCTCTATAATATATAGTATTGTTGTTAACTGGACCTCTATAATATATAGTATTGTTGTTAACTATACCTCTATAATATATAGTATTATATGTTGTTAACTGGACCTCTATAATATATAGTATTGTTGTTAACTATACCTCTATAATATATAGTATTGTTGTTAACTATACCTCTATAATATATAGTATTATATGTTGTTAACTGGACCTCTATAATATATAGTATTGTTGTTAACTATACCTCTATAATATATAGTATTGTTGTTAACTATACCTCTATAATATATAGTATTATATGTTAACTGGACCTCTATAATATATAGTATTGTATGTAGTTAACTATACCTCTATAATATATAGTATTGTTGTTAACTGGACCTCTATAATATATAGTATTGTTGTTAACTGGACCTCTATAATATATAGTATTATATGTTGTTAACTGGACCTCTATAATATATAGTATTGTTGTTAACTGCACCTCTATAATATATAGTATTGTTGTTAACTGGACCTCTATAATATATAGTATTATATGTTGTTAACTGGACCTCTATAATATATAGTATTATATGTTGTTAACTGGACCTCTATAATATATAGTATTGTTGTTAACTGGACCGCTATAATATATAGTATTGTTGTTAACTATACCTCTATAATATATAGTATTGTAGTTAACTAGACCTCTATAATATATAGTATTATATGTTGTTAACTGGACCTCTATAATATATAGTATTGTTGTTAACTATACCTCTATAATATATAGTATTGTTGTTAACTATACCTCTATAATATATAGTATTGTTGTTAACTATACCTCTATAATATATAGTATTATATGTTAACTGGACCTCTATAATATATAGTATTGTTGTTAACTGGACCTCTATAATATATAGTATTGTTGTTAACTGGACCTCTATAATATATAGTATTGTTGTTAACTGGACCTCTATAATATATAGTATTGTTGTTAACTGGACCTCTATAATATATAGTATTGTTGTTAACTGGACCTCTATAATATATAGTATTGTTGTTAACTATACCTCTATAATATATAGTATTGTTGTTAACTGGACCTCTATAATATATAGTATTATATGTTGTTAACTGGACCTCTATAATATATAGTATTATATGTTGTTAACTGGACCTCTATACTATATAGTATTGTTGTTAACTGGACCTCTATAATATATAGTATTGTTGTTAACTGGACCTCTATAATATATAGTATTGTAGTTAACTAGACCTCTATAATATATAGTATTATATGTTGTTAACTGGACCTCTATAATATATAGTATTGTTGTTAACTATACCTCTATAATATATAGTATTGTTGTTAACTATACCTCTATAATATATAGTATTATATGTTAACTGGACCTCTATAATATATAGTATTGTTGTTAACTGGACCTCTATAATATATAGTATTGTTGTTAACTGGACCTCTATAATATATAGTATTGTTGTTAACTGGACCTCTATAATATATAGTATTGTTGTTAACTGGACCTCTATAATATATAGTATTGTTGTTAACTGGACCTCTATAATATATAGTATTGTTGTTAACTATACCTCTATAATATATAGTATTGTTGTTAACTGGACCTCTATAATATATAGTATTATATGTTGTTAACTGGACCTCTATAATATATAGTATTATATGTTGTTAACTGGACCTCTATACTATATAGTATTGTTGTTAACTGGACCTCTATAATATATAGTATTGTTGTTAACTGAACCTCTATAATATATAGTATTGTTGTTACCTGGACCTCTATAATATATAGTATTGTTGTTAACTGGACCTCTATAATATATAGTATTGTTGTTAACTGGACCTCTATAATATATAGTATTGTTGTTAACTATACCTCTATAATATATAGTATTGTTGTTAACTATACCTCTATAATATATAGTATTATATGTTGTTAACTGGACCTCTATAATATATAGTATTGTTGTTAACTATACCTCTATAATATATAGTATTGTTGTTAACTATACCTCTATAATATATAGTATTATATGTTAACTGGACCTCTATAATATATAGTATTGTTGTTAACTGGACCTCTATAATATATAGTATTGTATGTAGTTAACTATACCTCTATAATATATAGTATTGTTGTTAACTGGACCTCTATAATATATAGTATTGTTGTTAACTAGACCTCTATAATATATAGTATTGTTGTTAACTGGACCTCTATAATATATAGTATTGTTGTTAACTGGACCTCTATAATATATAGTATTGTTGTTAACTATACCTCTATAATATATAGTATTGTATGTTGTTAACTGGACCTCTATAATATATAGTATTATATGTTGTTAACTGGACCTCTATAATATATAGTATTATATGTTGTTACCTGGACCTCTATAATATATAGTATTGTTGTTAACTGGACCTCTATAATATATAGTATTATATGTTGTTAACTGGACCTCTATAATATATAGTATTGTTGTTAACTGGACCTCTATAATATATAGTATTGTTGTTAACTGGACCTCTATAATATATAGTATTGTTGTTACCTGGACCTCTATAATATATAGTATTGTTGTTACCTGGACCTCTATAATATATAGTATTGTTGTTAACTGGACCTCTATAATATATAGTATTGTATGTAGTTAACTATACCTCTATAATATATAGTATTGTTGTTAACTGGACCTCTATAATATATAGTATTATATGTTGTTAACTGGACCTCTATAATATATAGTATTGTTGTTAACTGGACCTCTATAATATATAGTATTGTTGTTAACTAGACCTCTATAATATATAGTATTATTGTTAACTGCACCTCTATAATATATAGTATTGTTGTTAACTGGACCTCTATACTATATAGTATTGTTGTTACCTGGACCTCTATAATATATAGTATTGTTGTTAACTGAACCTCTATAATATATAGTATTGTTGTTAACTAGACCTCTATAATATATAGTATTGTTGTTAACTGGACCTCTATAATATATAGTATTGTTGTTAACTGGACCTCTATAATATATAGTATTGTTGTTAACTATACCTCTATAATATATAGTATTGTATGTTGTTAACTGGACCTCTATAATATATAGTATTATATGTTGTTAACTGGACCTCTATAATATATAGTATTATATGTTGTTACCTGGACCTCTATAATATATAGTATTGTTGTTAACTGGACCTCTATAATATATAGTATTATATGTTGTTAACTGGACCTCTATAATATATAGTATTGTTGTTAACTGGACCTCTATAATATATAGTATTGTTGTTAACTGGACCTCTATAATATATAGTATTGTTGTTAACTGGACCTCTATAATATATAGTATTGTTGTTAACTGGACCTCTATAATATATAGTATTGTTGTTAACTGGACCTCTATAATATATAGTATTATATGTTGTTAACTGGACCTCTATACTATATAGTATTGTTGTTAACTGGACCTCTATAATATATAGTATTGTTGTTAACTGAACCTCTATAATATATAGTATTGTTGTTACCTGGACCTCTATAATATATAGTATTGTTGTTAACTGGACCTCTATAATATATAGTATTGTTGTTAACTGGACCTCTATAATATATAGTATTGTTGTTAACTGGACCTCTATAATATATAGTATTGTTGTTAACTATACCTCTATAATATATAGTATTATATGTTGTTAACTGGACCTCTATAATATATAGTATTGTTGTTAACTATACCTCTATAATATATAGTATTGTTGTTAACTATACCTCTATAATATATAGTATTATATGTTGTTAACTGGACCTCTATAATATATAGTATTGTTGTTAACTATACCTCTATAATATATAGTATTGTTGTTAACTATACCTCTATAATATATAGTATTATATGTTAACTGGACCTCTATAATATATAGTATTGTATGTAGTTAACTATACCTCTATAATATATAGTATTGTTGTTAACTGGACCTCTATAATATATAGTATTGTTGTTAACTGGACCTCTATAATATATAGTATTATATGTTGTTAACTGGACCTCTATAATATATAGTATTGTTGTTAACTGCACCTCTATAATATATAGTATTGTTGTTAACTGGACCTCTATAATATATAGTATTATATGTTGTTAACTGGACCTCTATAATATATAGTATTATATGTTGTTAACTGGACCTCTATAATATATAGTATTGTTGTTAACTGGACCGCTATAATATATAGTATTGTTGTTAACTATACCTCTATAATATATAGTATTGTAGTTAACTAGACCTCTATAATATATAGTATTATATGTTGTTAACTGGACCTCTATAATATATAGTATTGTTGTTAACTATACCTCTATAATATATAGTATTGTTGTTAACTATACCTCTATAATATATAGTATTGTTGTTAACTATACCTCTATAATATATAGTATTATATGTTAACTGGACCTCTATAATATATAGTATTGTTGTTAACTGGACCTCTATAATATATAGTATTGTTGTTAACTGGACCTCTATAATATATAGTATTGTTGTTAACTGGACCTCTATAATATATAGTATTGTTGTTAACTGGACCTCTATAATATATAGTATTGTTGTTAACTGGACCTCTATAATATATAGTATTGTTGTTAACTATACCTCTATAATATATAGTATTGTTGTTAACTGGACCTCTATAATATATAGTATTATATGTTGTTAACTGGACCTCTATAATATATAGTATTATATGTTGTTAACTGGACCTCTATACTATATAGTATTGTTGTTAACTGGACCTCTATAATATATAGTATTGTTGTTAACTGGACCTCTATAATATATAGTATTGTAGTTAACTAGACCTCTATAATATATAGTATTATATGTTGTTAACTGGACCTCTATAATATATAGTATTGTTGTTAACTATACCTCTATAATATATAGTATTGTTGTTAACTATACCTCTATAATATATAGTATTATATGTTAACTGGACCTCTATAATATATAGTATTGTTGTTAACTGGACCTCTATAATATATAGTATTGTTGTTAACTGGACCTCTATAATATATAGTATTGTTGTTAACTGGACCTCTATAATATATAGTATTGTTGTTAACTGGACCTCTATAATATATAGTATTGTTGTTAACTGGACCTCTATAATATATAGTATTGTTGTTAACTATACCTCTATAATATATAGTATTGTTGTTAACTGGACCTCTATAATATATAGTATTATATGTTGTTAACTGGACCTCTATAATATATAGTATTATATGTTGTTAACTGGACCTCTATACTATATAGTATTGTTGTTAACTGGACCTCTATAATATATAGTATTGTTGTTAACTGAACCTCTATAATATATAGTATTGTTGTTACCTGGACCTCTATAATATATAGTATTGTTGTTAACTGGACCTCTATAATATATAGTATTGTTGTTAACTGGACCTCTATAATATATAGTATTGTTGTTAACTATACCTCTATAATATATAGTATTGTTGTTAACTATACCTCTATAATATATAGTATTATATGTTGTTAACTGGACCTCTATAATATATAGTATTGTTGTTAACTATACCTCTATAATATATAGTATTGTTGTTAACTATACCTCTATAATATATAGTATTATATGTTAACTGGACCTCTATAATATATAGTATTGTTGTTAACTGGACCTCTATAATATATAGTATTGTATGTAGTTAACTATACCTCTATAATATATAGTATTGTTGTTAACTGGACCTCTATAATATATAGTATTGTTGTTAACTAGACCTCTATAATATATAGTATTGTTGTTAACTGGACCTCTATAATATATAGTATTGTTGTTAACTGGACCTCTATAATATATAGTATTGTTGTTAACTATACCTCTATAATATATAGTATTGTATGTTGTTAACTGGACCTCTATAATATATAGTATTATATGTTGTTAACTGGACCTCTATAATATATAGTATTATATGTTGTTACCTGGACCTCTATAATATATAGTATTGTTGTTAACTGGACCTCTATAATATATAGTATTATATGTTGTTAACTGGACCTCTATAATATATAGTATTGTTGTTAACTGGACCTCTATAATATATAGTATTGTTGTTAACTGGACCTCTATAATATATAGTATTGTTGTTACCTGGACCTCTATAATATATAGTATTGTTGTTACCTGGACCTCTATAATATATAGTATTGTTGTTAACTGGACCTCTATAATATATAGTATTGTATGTAGTTAACTATACCTCTATAATATATAGTATTGTTGTTAACTGGACCTCTATAATATATAGTATTATATGTTGTTAACTGGACCTCTATAATATATAGTATTGTTGTTAACTGGACCTCTATAATATATAGTATTGTTGTTAACTAGACCTCTATAATATATAGTATTATTGTTAACTGCACCTCTATAATATATAGTATTGTTGTTAACTGGACCTCTATACTATATAGTATTGTTGTTACCTGGACCTCTATAATATATAGTATTGTTGTTAACTGAACCTCTATAATATATAGTATTGTTGTTACCTGGACCTCTATAATATATAGTATTGTTGTTACCTGGACCTCTATAATATATAGTATTGTTGTTAACTGAACCTCTATAATATATAGTATTGTTGTTACCTGGACCTCTATAATATATAGTATTGTTGTTACCTGGACCTCTATAATATATAGTATTGTTGTTAGCTGGACCTCTATAATATATAGTATTGTTGTTACCTGGACCTCTATAATATATAGTATTGTTGTTAACTGGACCTCTATAATATATAGTATTGTTGTTAACTGGACCTCTATAATATATAGTATTGTTGTTAACTAGACCTCTATAATATATAGTATTGTTGTTAACTATACCTCTATAATATATAGTATTATATGTTGTTAACTGGACCTCTATAATATATAGTATTGTTGTTAACTATACCTCTATAATATATAGTATTGTTGTTAACTATACCTCTATAATATATAGTATTATATGTTGTTAACTGGACCTCTATAATATATAGTATTGTTGTTAACTATACCTCTATAATATATAGTATTGTTGTTAACTATACCTCTATAATATATAGTATTATATGTTAACTGGACCTCTATAATATATAGTATTGTTGTTAACTGTGACTCTATAATATATAGTATTGTATGTAGTTAACTATACCTCTATAATATATAGTATTGTTGTTAACTGAACCTCTATAATATATAGTATTGTTGTTAACTAGACCTCTATAATATATAGTATTGTTGTTAACTGGACCTCTATAATATATAGTATTGTTGTTAACTGGACCTCTATAATATATAGTATTGTTGTTAACTATACCTCTATAATATATAGTATTGTATGTTGTTAACTGGACCTCTATAATATATAGTATTATATGTTGTTAACTGGACCTCTATAATATATAGTATTATATGTTGTTACCTGGACCTCTATAATATATAGTATTGTTGTTAACTGGACCTCTATAATATATAGTATTATATGTTGTTAACTGGACCTCTATAATATATAGTATTGTTGTTAACTGGACCTCTATAATATATAGTATTGTTGTTAACTATACCTCTATAATATATAGTATTGTTGTTAACTGGACCTCTATAATATATAGTATTGTTGTTAACTGGACCTCTATAATATATAGTATTGTTGTTACCTGGACCTCTATAATATATAGTATTGTTGTTAACTGGACCTCTATAATATATAGTATTATATGTTGTTAACTGGACCTCTATAATATATAGTATTGTATGTTGTTAACTGGACCTCTATAATATATAGTATTATATGTTGTTAACTGGAACTCTATAATATATAGTATTACATGTTGTTAACTGGAACTCTATAATATATAGTATTATATGTTGTTAACTGGACCTCTATAATATATAGTATTATATGTTGTTAACTGGACCTCTATAATATATAGTATTATATGTTGTTAACTGGACCTCTATAATATATAGTATTATATGTTGTTAACTGGAACTCTATAATATATAGTATTATATGTTGTTAACTGGAACTCTATAATATATAGTATTATATGTTGTTAACTGGACCTCTATAATATATAGTATTATATGTTGTTAACTGGACCTCTATAATATATAGTATTATATGTTGTTAACTGGACCTCTATAATATATAGTATTATATGTTGTTAACTGGAACTCTATAATATATAGTATTATTTGTTGTTAACTAGACCTCTATAATATATAGTATTGTTGTTAACTAGACCTCTATAATATATAGTATTGTTGTTAACTGGAACTCTATAATATATAGTATTGTTGTTAACTAGACCTCTATAATATATAGTATTGTTGTTAACTGGAACTCTATAATATATAGTATTGTTGTTAACTAGACCTCTATAATATATAGTATTGTTGTTAACTGGAACTCTATAATATATAGTATTGTTGTTAACTAGACCTCTATAATATATAGTATTGTTGTTAACTGCACCTCTATAATATATAGTATTGTTGTTACCTGCACCTCAATAATATATAGTATTGTTGTTACCTGGACCTCTATAATATATAGTATTGTTGTTAACTGCACCTCTATAATATATAGTATTGTTGTTACCTGGACCTCTATACTATATAGTATTATAAGTTGCTAACTGGACCTCTATAATATATAGTATTGTTGTTAACTATACCTCTATAATATATAGTATTGTTGTTAACTGCACCTCTATAATATATAGTATTATATGTTGCTAACTGGACCTCTATAATAGAATGGTATCTAACATTGCCTGGGATATAATACATGGGATTGGTGACTGTTGAAAGAGAATCATGGTAGTTCCACTGGATTGTCATGGTTGGAATACTTCAAAAGTTAGGATGGTCACAAGAGCAGTATCATTAAACAACAGGGTAAATGGTGACAGTTGTAGCACTGTAAAAGAGGGTGGTGGGCATGGTTGGAGAGCTGTAAAGAGACAGTAGATGGTGGTAGTTGTAGCACTGTAAAACAGGGTGGTGGGCATGGTTGGAGAGCTGTAAAGAGACAGTAGATGGTGGTAGTTGTAGCACTGTAAAACAGGGTGGTGGGCATGGTTGGAGAGCTGTAAAGAAACAGTAGATGGTGGTAGTTGTAGTACTGTAAAACAGGGTGGTGGGCATGGTTGGAGAGCTGTAAAGAAACAATAGATGGTGGTAGTTGTAGCAATGTAAAACAGGGTGGTGGGCATGGTTGGAGAGCTGTAAAGAAACAGTAGATGGTGGTAGTTGTAGCACTGTAAAACATGGTGGTGGGCATGGTTGGAGAGCTGTAAAGAAACAATAGAAGGTGGTAGTTGTAGCACTATAAAACAGGGTGGTGGGCATGGTTGGAGAGCTGTAAAGAAACAATAGAAGGTGGTAGTTGTAGCAGTGTAAAACAGGGTGGTGGGCATGGTTGGAGAGCTGTAAAGAAACAGTAGATGGTGGTAGTTGTAGCACTGTAAAACAGGGTGGTGAGCATGGTTGGAGAGCTGTAGAGAGACAATAGATGGTGGGAGTTGTAGCACTGTAAAACAGGGTGGTGGGCATGGTTGGAGAGCTGTAAAGAGACAATAGAAGGTGGTAGTTGTAGCACTGTAAAACAAGGTGGGCATGGTTGGAGAGCTGTAAAGAAACAATAGGTGGTGGTAGTTGTAGCACTGTAAAACAGGGTGGTGGGCATGGTTGGAGAGCTGTAAAGAAACAATAGATGGTGGTAGTTGTAGCACTGTAAAACAGGGTGGTGGGCATGGTTGGAGAGCTGTAAAGAGACAATAGATGGTGGTAGTTGTAGCACTGTAAAACAGGGTGGTGGGCATGGTTGTAGAGCTGTAAAGAAACAGTAGATGGTGGGAGTTGTAGTACTGTAAAAAAGGGTGGTGGGCATGGTTGTAGAGCTGTAAAGAGACAATAGATGGTGGTAGTTGTAGCACTGTAAAACAGGGTGGTGGGCATGGTTGAAGAGCTGTAAAGAAACAATAGATGGTGGTAGTTGTAGCACTGTAAAACAGGGTGGTGGGCATGGTTGGAGAGCTGTAAAGAAACAATAGATGGTGGTAGTTGTAGCACTGTAAAACAGGGTGGTGGGCATGGTTGGAGAGCTGTAAAGAAACAGTAGATGGTGGTAGTTGTAGCACTGTAAAACAGGGTGATGGGCATGGTTGGAGAGCTGTAAAGAAACAATAGAAGGTGGGAGTTGTAGCACTGTAAAACATGGTGGTGGGCATGGTTGGAGAGCTGTAAAGAAACAATAGAAGGTGGTAGTTGTAGCACTGTAAAACAGGGTGGTGGGCATGGTTGGAGAGCTGTAAAGAAACAATAGATGGTGGTAGTTGTAGTAGTGTAAAACAGGGTGGTGGACATGGTTGGAGAGCTGTAAAGAGACAATAGATTGTGGTAGTTGTAGCAGTGTAAAACAGGGTGGTGGGCATGGTTGGAGAGCTGTAAAGAAACAGTAGATGGTGGTAGTTGTAGCAGTGTAAAACAGGGTGGTGGGCATGGTTGGAGAGCTGTAAAGAGACAATAGATGGTGGTAGTTGTAGCACTGTAAAACAGGGTGGTGGGCATGGTTGGAGAGCTGTAAAGAAACAATAGAAGGTGGTAGTTGTAGCAGTATAAAACAGGGTGGTGGGCATGGTTGGAGAGCTGTAAAGAAACAGTAGATGGTGGTAGTTGTAGCACTGTAAAACAGGGTGGTGGGCATGGTTGGAGAGCTGTAAAGAAACAATAGAAGGTGGTAGTTGTAGCACTGTAAAACAGGGTGGTGGGCATGGTTGGAGAGCTGTAAAGAGACAATAGATGGTGGTAGTTGTAGCACTGTAAAACTGGGTGGTGGGCATGGTTGGAGAGCTGTAAAGAAACAATAGAAGGTGGTAGTTGTAGCAGTGTAAAACAGGGTGGTGGGCATGGTTGGAGAGCTGTAAAGAAACGGTAGAAGGTGGTAGTTGTAGCACTATAAAACATGGTGGTGGACATGGTTGGAGAGCTGTAAAGAGACAATAGAAGGTGGTAGTTGTAGCACTGTAAAACAGGGTGGTGGGCATGGTTGGAGAGCTGTAAAGAAACAATAGATGGTGGTAGTTGTAGCACTGTAAAACAGGGTGGTGGGCATGGTTGGAGAGCTGTAAAGAAACAGTAGATGGTGGTAGTTGTAGCACTGTTAAACAGGGTGGTGGGCATGGTTGGAGAGCTGTAAAGAAACAATAGAAGGTGGTAGTTGTATAACTGTAAAACAGGGTGGTGGGCATGGTTGGAGAGCTGTAAAGATACAATAGAAGGTGGTAGTTGTAGCACTGTAAAACAGGGTGGTGGGCATGGTTGGAGAGCTGTAAAGAAACAGTAGAAGGTGGTAGTTGTAGCACTGTAAAACAGGGTGGTGGGCATGGTTGGAGAGCTGTAAAGAAACAGTAGATGGTGGTAGTTGTAGCACTGTAAAACAGGGTGGTGGGCATGGTTGGAGAGCTGTAAAGAAACAATAGATGGTGGTAGTTGTAGCACTGTAAAACAGGGTGATGGGCATGGTTGGAGAGCTGTAAAGAGACAGTAGATGGTGGTAGTTGTAGCACTGTAAAACAGGGTGGTGGGCATGGTTGGAGAGCTGTAAAGAGACAGTAGATGGTAGTATTTGTAGCACTGTAAAACAGGGTGGTGGGCATGGTTGAAGAGCTGTAAAGAAACAGTAGATGGTGGTAGTTGTAGCACTGTAAAACAGGGTGGTGGGCATGGTTGGAGAGCTGTAAAGAAACAGTAGAAGGTGGTAGTTGTAGCACTGTAAAACAGGGTGGTGGGCATGGTTGGAGAGCTGTAAAGAGACAATAGATGGTGGGAGTTGTAGCACTGTAAAACAGGGTGGTGGGCATGGTTGGAGAGCTGTAAAGAAACAGTAGAAGGTGGGAGTTGTAGCACTGTAAAACAGGGTGGTGGGCATGGTTGGAGAGCTGTAAAGAAACAATAGATGGTGGTAGTTGTAGCACTGTAAAACAGGGTGGTGGGCATGGTTGAAGAGCTGTAAAGAAACAGTAGATGGTGGTAGTTGTAGCACTGTAAAACAGGGTGGTGGGCATGGTTGGAGAGCTGTAAAGAGACAATAGATGGTGGTAGTTGTAGCACTGTAAAACATGGTGGTGGGCATGGTTGGAGAGCTGTAAAGAAACAATAGAAGGTGGTAGTTGTAGCACTGTAAAACAGGGTGGTGGGCATGGTTGGAGAGCTGTAAAGATACAATAGAAGGTGGTAGTTGTAGCACTGTAAAACAGGGTGGTGGGCATGGTTGGAGAGCTGTAAAGAAACAATAGGTGGTAGTTGTAGCACTGTAAAACAGGGTGGTGGGCATGGTTGGCGAGCTGTAAAGAAACAGTAGATGGTGGTAGTTGTAGCACTGTAAAACAGGGTGGTGAGATGGTTGGAGAGCTGTAAAGAAACAATAGATGGTGGGAGTTGTAGCACTGTAAATCAGGGTGGTGGGCATGGTTGGAGAGCTGTAAAGAAATAATAGAAGGTGGTAGTTGTAGCACTGTAAAGCAGGGTGGTGGGCATGGTTGGAGAGCTGTAAAGAGACAATAGATGGTGGTAGTTGTAGTACTGTAAACCAGGGTGGTGGGCATGGTTGGAGAGCTGTAAAGAGACAGTAGAAGGTGGTAGTTGTAGCACTGTAAAACATGGTGGTGGGCATGGTTTGAGAGCTGTAAAGAGACAATAGATGGTGGTAGTTGAAGCACTGTAAAACAGGGTGGTGGGCATGGTTGGAGAGCTGTAAAGATAACAATAGATGGTGGTAGTTGTAGCACTGTAAAACAGGGTGGTGGGCATGGTTGGAGAGCTGTAAAGAGACAGTAGAAGGTGGGAGTTGTAGCACTGTAAGACAGGGTGGTGGGCATGGTTGAAGAGCTGTTAAGAAACAATAGATGGTGGTAGTTGTAGCACTGTAAAACAGGGTGCTGGGCATGGTTGGAGAGCTGTAAAGAAACAGTAGATGGTGGTAGTTGTAGCACTGTAAAACAGGGTGGTGGGCATGGTTGGAGAGCTGTAAAGATCAATAGGAGGTGGGAGTTGTAGCACTGTAAAACAGGGTGGTGGGCATGGTTGGAGAGCTGTAAAGAAACAGTAGATGGTGGTAGTTGTAGCACTGTAAAACAGGGTGGTGGGCATGGTTCGAGAGCTGTAAAGAGACAATAGAAGGTGGTAGTTGTAGCACTGTAAAACAGGGTGGTGGGCATGGTTGGAGAGCTGTAAAGAGACAATAGATGGTGGTAGTTGTAGCACTGTAAAACAGGGTGGTGGGCATGGTTGGAGAGCTGTAAAGAGACAATAGATGGTGGGAGTTGTAGCACTGTAAAACAGGGCGGTGGGCATGGTTGGAGAGCTGTAAAGAAACAGTAGAAGGTGGTAGTTGTAGCACTGTAAAACAGGGTGGTGGGCATGGTTGGAGAGCTGTAAAGAGACAATAGATGGTGGGAGTTGTAGCAGTGTAAAACATGGTGGTGGGCATGGTTGGAGAGCTGTAAAGAGACAATAGATGGTGGTAGTTGTAGCAGTGTAAAACAGGGTGGTGGGCATGGTTGGAGAGCTGTAAAGAGACAATAGATGGTGGTAGTTGTAGCACTGTAAAACAGGGTGGTGGGCATGGTTGGAGAGCTGTAAAGAAACAATAGATGGTGGTAGTTGTAGCACTGTAAAACAGGGTGGTGGGCATGGTTGGAGAGCTGTAAAGAGACAATAGATGGTGGTAGTTGTAGCACTGTAAAACAGGGTGGTGGGCATGGTTGGAGAGCTGTAAAGAGACAATAGATGGTGGGAGTTGTAGCACTGTAAAACAGGGTGGTGGGCATGGTTGGAGAGCTGTAAAGAAACAGTAGAAGGTGGTAGTTGTTGCACTGTAAAACAGGATGGTGGGCATGGTTGCAGAGCTGTAAAGAGACAATAGATGATGGTAGTTGTAGCACTGTAAAACAGGGTGGTGGGCATGGTTGGAGAGCTGTAAAGAGACAATAGATGGTGGTAGTTGTAGCACTGTAAAACAGGGTGGTGGGCATCGTTGGAGAGCTGTAAAGAAACAATAGATGGTGGTAGTTGTAGCACTGTAAAACAGGGTGGTGGGTATGGTTGGAGAGCTGTAAAGAAACAGTAGATGGTGGTAGTTGTAGCACTGTAAAACAGGGTGATGGGCATGGTTGGAGAGCTGTAAAGAAACAATAGAAGGTGGGAGTTGTAGCACTGTAAAACATGGTGGTGGGCATGGTTGGAGAGCTGTAAAGAAACAATAGAAGGTGGTAGTTGTAGCACTGTAAAACAGGGTGGTGGGCATGGTTGGAGAGCTGTAAAGAAACAATAGATGGTGGTAGTTGTAGTAGTGTAAAACAGGGTGGTGGACATGGTTGGAGAGCTGTAAAGAGACAATAGATGGTGGTAGTTGTAGCAGTGTAAAACAGGGTGGTGGGCATGGTTGGAGAGCTGTAAAGAAACAGTAGATGGTGGTAGTTGTAGCAGTGTAAAACAGGGTGGTGGGCATGGTTGGAGAGCTGTAAAGAGACAATAGATGGTGGTAGTTGTAGCACTGTAAAACAGGGTGGTGGGCATGGTTGGAGAGCTGTAAAGAAACAATAGAAGGTGGTAGTTGTAGCAGTATAAAACAGGGTGGTGGGCATGGTTGGAGAGCTGTAAAGAAACAGTAGATGGTGGTAGTTGTAGCACTGTAAAACAGGGTGGTGGGCATGGTTGGAGAGCTGTAAAGAAACAATAGAAGGTGGTAGTTGTAGCACTGTAAAACAGGGTGGTGGGCATGGTTGGAGAGCTGTAAAGAGACAATAGATGGTGGTAGTTGTAGCACTGTAAAACTGGGTGGTGGGCATGGTTGGAGAGCTGTAAAGAAACAATAGAAGGTGGTAGTTGTAGCAGTGTAAAACAGGGTGGTGGGCATGGTTGGAAAGCTGTAAAGAAACGGTAGAAGGTGGTAGTTGTAGCACTATAAAACATGGTGGTGGGCATGGTTGGAGAGCTGTAAAGAGACAATAGAAGGTGGTAGTTGTAGCACTGTAAAACAGGGTGGTGGGCATGGTTGGAGAGCTGTAAAGAAACAATAGATGGTGGTAGTTGTAGCACTGTAAAACAGGGTGGTGGGCATGGTTGGAGAGCTGTAAAGAAACAGTAGATGGTGGTAGTTGTAGCACTGTTAAACAGGGTGGTGGGCATGGTTGGAGAGCTGTAAAGAAACAATAGAAGGTGGTAGTTGTATAACTGTAAAACAGGGTGGTGGGCATGGTTGGAGAGCTGTAAAGATACAATAGAAGGTGGTAGTTGTAGCACTGTAAAACAGGGTGGTGGGCATGGTTGGAGAGCTGTAAAGAAACAGTAGAAGGTGGTAGTTGTAGCACTGTAAAACAGGGTGGTGGGCATGGTTGGAGAGCTGTAAAGAAACAGTAGATGGTGGTAGTTGTAGCACTGTAAAACAGGGTGGTGGGCATGGTTGGAGAGCTGTAAAGAAACAATAGATGGTGGTAGTTGTAGCACTGTAAAACAGGGTGATGGGCATGGTTGGAGAGCTGTAAAGAGACAGTAGATGGTGGTAGTTGTAGCACTGTAAAACAGGGTGGTGGGCATGGTTGGAGAGCTGTAAAGAGACAGTAGATGGTAGTATTTGTAGCACTGTAAAACAGGGTGGTGGGCATGGTTGAAGAGCTGTAAAGAAACAGTAGATGGTGGTAGTTGTAGCACTGTAAAACAGGGTGGTGGGCATGGTTGGAGAGCTGTAAAGAAACAGTAGAAGGTGGTAGTTGTAGCACTGTAAAACAGGGTGGTGGGCATGGTTGGAGAGCTGTAAAGAGACAATAGATGGTGGGAGTTGTAGCACTGTAAAACAGGGTGGTGGGCATGGTTGGAGAGCTGTAAAGAAACAGTAGAAGGTGGGAGTTGTAGCACTGTAAAACAGGGTGGTGGGCATGGTTGGAGAGCTGTAAAGAAACAATAGATGGTGGTA
The DNA here is from genome assembly GCA_964016885.1 of Eledone cirrhosa. Classification (NCBI taxonomy): domain Eukaryota; kingdom Metazoa; phylum Mollusca; class Cephalopoda; order Octopoda; family Eledonidae; genus Eledone; species Eledone cirrhosa. Next base: position 99,934,917 of record OZ024744.1, read on the forward strand.
GTTGTAGCACTGTAAAACAGGGTGGTGGGCATGGTTGAAGAGCTGTAAAGAAACAGTAGATGGTGGTAGTTGTAGCACTGTAAAACAGGGTGGTGGGCATGGTTGGAGAGCTGTAAAGAGACAATAGATGGTGGTAGTTGTAGCACTGTAAAACATGGTGGTGGGCATGGTTGGAGAGCTGTAAAGAAACAATAGAAGGTGGTTGTTGTAGCACTGTAAAACAGGGTGGTGGGCATGGTTGGAGAGCTGTAAAGATACAATAGAAGGTGGTAGTTGTAGCACTGTAAAACAGGGTGGTGGGCATGGTTGGAGAGCTGTAAAGAAACAATAGGTGGTAGTTGTAGCACTGTAAAACAGGGTGGTGGGCATGGTTGGCGAGCTGTAAAGAAACAGTAGATGGTGGTAGTTGTAGCACTGTAAAACAGGGTGGTGAGATGGTTGGAGAGCTGTAAAGAAACAATAGATGGTGGGAGTTGTAGCACTGTAAATCAGGGTGGTGGGCATGGTTGGAGAGCTGTAAAGAAATAATAGAAGGTGGTAGTTGTAGCACTGTAAAGCAGGGTGGTGGGCATGGTTGGAGAGCTGTAAAGAGACAATAGATGGTGGTAGTTGTAGTACTGTAAACCAGGGTGGTGGGCATGGTTGGAGAGCTGTAAAGAGACAGTAGAAGGTGGTAGTTGTAGCACTGTAAAACATGGTGGTGGGCATGGTTTGAGAGCTGTAAAGAGACAATAGATGGTGGTAGTTGAAGCACTGTAAAACAGGGTGGTGGGCATGGTTGGAGAGCTGTAAAGATAACAATAGATGGTGGTAGTTGTAGCACTGTAAAACAGGGTGGTGGGCATGGTTGGAGAGCTGTAAAGAGACAGTAGAAGGTGGGAGTTGTAGCACTGTAAGACAGGGTGGTGGGCATGGTTGAAGAGCTGTAAAGAAACAATAGATGGTGGTAGTTGTAGCACTGTAAAACAGGGTGCTGGGCATGGTTGGAGAGCTGTAAAGAAACAGTAGATGGTGGTAGTTGTAGCACTGTAAAACAGGGTGGTGGGCATGGTTGGAGAGCTGTAAAGATCAATAGAAGGTGGGAGTTGTAGCACTGTAAAACAGGGTGGTGGGCATGGTTGGAGAGCTGTAAAGAAACAGTAGATGGTGGTAGTTGTAGCACTGTAAAACAGGGTGGTGGGCATGGTTCGAGAGCTGTAAAGAGACAATAGAAGGTGGTAGTTGTAGCACTGTAAAACAGGGTGGTGGGCATGGTTGGAGAGCTGTAAAGAGACAATAGATGGTGGTAGTTGTAGCACTGTAAAACAGGGTGGTGGGCATGGTTGGAGAGCTGTAAAGAGACAATAGATGGTGGGAGTTGTAGCACTGTAAAACAGGGCGGTGGGCATGGTTGGAGAGCTGTAAAGAAACAGTAGAAGGTGGTAGTTGTAGCACTGTAAAACAGGGTGGTGGGCATGGTTGGAGAGCTGTAAAGAGACAATAGATGGTGGGAGTTGTAGCAGTGTAAAACATGGTGGTGGGCATGGTTGGAGAGCTGTAAAGAGACAATAGATGGTGGTAGTTGTAGCAGTGTAAAACAGGGTGGTGGGCATGGTTGGAGAGCTGTAAAGAGACAATAGATGGTGGTAGTTGTAGCACTGTAAAACAGGGTGGTGGGCATGGTTGGAGAGCTGTAAAGAAACAATAGATGGTGGTAGTTGTAGCACTGTAAAACAGGGTGGTGGGCATGGTTGGAGAGCTGTAAAGAGACAATAGATGGTGGTAGTTGTAGCACTGTAAAACAGGGTGGTGGGCATGGTTGGAGAGCTGTAAAGAGACAATAGATGGTGGGAGTTGTAGCACTGTAAAACAGGGTGGTGGGCATGGTTGGAGAGCTGTAAAGAAACAGTAGAAGGTGGTAGTTGTTGCACTGTAAAACAGGATGGTGGGCATGGTTGCAGAGCTGTAAAGAGACAATAGATGATGGTAGTTGTAGCACTGTAAAACAGGGTGGTGGGCATGGTTGGAGAGCTGTAAAGAGACAATAGATGGTGGTAGTTGTAGCACTGTAAAACAGGGTGGTGGGCATCGTTGGAGAGCTGTAAAGAAACAATAGATGGTGGTAGTTGTAGCACTGTAAAACAGGGTGGTGGGTATGGTTGGAGAGCTGTAAAGAAACAATTGATGGTGGTAGTTGTAGCACTGTAAAACAGGGTGGTGGGCATGGTTGGAGAGCTGTAAAGAGACAATAGAAGGTGGTAGTTGTAGCACTGTAAAACAGGGTGGTGGGCATGGTTGGTGAGCTGTAAAGAAACAGTAGATGGTGGTAGTTGTAGCACTGTAAAACAGGGTGGTGGGCATGGTTGGAGAGCTTTAAAGAAACAATAGATGGTGGTAGTTGTAGCTCTGTAAAACAGGGTGGTGGGCATGGTTGGAGAGCTGTAAAGAGACAGTAGATGGTGGTAGTTGTAGCACTGTAAAACAGGGTGGTGGGCATGGTTGGAGAGCTGTAAAGAAACAATAGATGGTGGTAGTTGTAGCACTGTAAAACAGGGTGGTGGGCATGGTTGGAGAGCTGTAAAGAAACAGTAGATGGTGGTAGTTGTACCACTGTAAAACAGGGTGGTGGGCATGGTTGAAGAGCTGTAAAGAAACAGTAGATGGTGGTAGTTGTAGCACTGTAAAACAGGGTGGTGGGCATGGTTGGAGAGCTGTAAAGAGACAATAGATGGTGGTAGTTGTAGCACTGTAAAACATGGTGGTGGGCATGGTTGGAGAGCTGTAAAGAAACAATAGAAGGTGGTAGTTGTAGCACTGTAAAACAGGGTGGTGGGCATGGTTGGAGAGCTGTAAAGATACAATAGAAGGTGGTAGTTGTAGCACTGTAAAACAGGGTGGTGGGCATGGTTGGAGAGCTGTAAAGAAACAATAGGTGGTAGTTGTAGCACTGTAAAACAGGGTGGTGGGCATGGTTGGAGAGCTGTAAAGAAACAGTAGATGGTGGTAGTTGTAGCACTGTAAAACAGGGTGGTGGGCATGGTTGGAGAGCTGTAAAGAAACAATAGATGGTGGGAGTTGTAGCACTGTAAATCAGGGTGGTGGGCATGGTTGGAGAGCTGTAAAGAAATAATAGAAGGTGGTAGTTGTAGCACTGTAAAGCAGGGTGGTGGGCATGGTTGGAGAGCTGTAAAGAGACAATAGATGGTGGTAGTTGTAGTACTGTAAACCAGGGTGGTGGGCATGGTTGGAGAGCTGTAAAGAGACAGTAGAAGGTGGTAGTTGTAGCACTGTAAAACATGGTGGTGGGCATGGTTTGAGAGCTGTAAAGAGACAATAGATGGTGGTAGTTGAAGCACTGTAAAACAGGGTGGTGGGCATGGTTGGAGAGCTGTAAAGATAACAATAGATGGTGGTAGTTGTAGCACTGTAAAACAGGGTGCTGGGCATGGTTGGAGAGCTGTAAAGAAACAGTAGATGGTGGTAGTTGTAGCACTGTAAAACAGGGTGGTGGGCATGGTTGGAGAGCTGTAAAGAAACAATAGAAGGTGGGAGTTGTAGCACTGTAAAACAGGGTGGTGGGCATTGTTGGAGAGCTGTAAAGAGACAATAGATGGTGGTAGCTGTAGCACTGTAAAACAGGGTGGTGGGCATGGTTCGAGAGCTGTAAAGAGACAATAGAAGGTGGTAGTTGTAGTACTGTAAAACAGGGTGGTGGGCATGGTTGGAGAGCTGTAAAGAGACAATAGATGGTGGTAGTTGTAGCACTGTAAAACAGGGTGGTGGGCATGGTTGGAGAGCTGTAAAGAGACAATAGATGGTGGGAGTTGTAGCACTGTAAAACAGGGCGGTGGGCATGGTTGGAGGGCTGTAAAGAAACAGTAGAAGGTGGTAGTTGTAGCACTGTAAAACAGGGTGGTGGGCATGGTTGGAGAGCTGTAAAGAGACAATAGATTGTGGGAGTTGTAGCAGTGTAAAACATGGTGGTGGGCATGGTTGGAGAGCTGTAAAGAGACAATAGATGGTGGTAGTTGTAGCAGTGTAAAACAGGGTGGTGGGCATGGTTGGAGAGCTGTAAAGAGACAATAGATGGTGGTAGTTGTAGCACTGTAAAACAGGGTGGTGGGCATGGTTGGAGAGCTGTAAAGAAACAATAGATGGTGGTAGTTGTAGCACTGTAAAACAGGGTGGTGGGCATGGTTGGAGAGCTGTAAAGAGACAATAGATGGTGGTAGTTGTAGCACTGTAAAACAGGGTGGTGGGCATGGTTGGAGAGCTGTAAAGAGACAATAGATGGTGGGAGTTGTAGCACTGTAAAACAGGGTGGTGGGCATGGTTGGAGAGCTGTAAAGAAACAGTAGAAGGTGGTAGTTGTTGCACTGTAAAACAGGATGGTGGGCATGGTTGCAGAGCTGTAAAGAGACAATAGATGATGGTAGTTGTAGCACTGTAAAACAGGGTGGTGGGCATGGTTGGAGAGCTGTAAAGAGACAATAGATGGTGGTAGTTGTAGCACTGTAAAACAGGGTGGTGGGCATCGTTGGAGAGCTGTAAAGAAACAATAGATGGTGGTAGTTGTAGCACTGTAAAACAGGGTGGTGGGTATGGTTGGAGAGCTGTAAAGAAACAATTGATGATGGTAGTTGTAGCACTGTAAAACAGGGTGGTGGGCATGGTTGGAGAGCTGTAAAGAGACAATAGAAGGTGGTAGTTGTAGCACTGTAAAACAGGGTGGTGGGCATGGTTGGTGAGCTGTAAAGAAACAGTAGATGGTGGTAGTTGTAGCACTGTAAAACAGGGTGGTGGGCATGGTTGGAGAGCTGTAAAGAAACAATAGATGGTGGTAGTTGTAGCTCTGTAAAACAGGGTGGTGGGCATGGTTGGAGAGCTGTAAAGAGACAGTAGATGGTGGTAGTTGTAGCACTGTAAAACAGGGTGGTGGGCATGGTTGGAGAGCTGTAAAGAGACAGTCGATGGTGGTAGTTGTAGCACTGTAAAACAGGGTGGTGGGCATGGTTGAAGAGCTGTAAAGAAACAGTAGATGGTGGTAGTTGTAGCACTGTAAAACAGGGTGGTGGGCATGGTTGGAGAGCTGTAAAGAAACAGTAGAAGGTGGTAGTTGTAGCACTGTAAAACAGGGTGGTGGGCATGATTGGAGAGCTGTAAAGAGACAATAGAGCGTGGGAGTTGTAGCACTGTAAAACAGGGTGGTGGGCATGGTTGGAGAGCTGTAAAGAAACAGTAGAAGGTGGGAGTTGTAGCACTGTAAAACAGGGTGGTGGGCATGGTTGGAGAGCTATAAAGAAACAATAGATGGTGGTAGTTGTAGCACTGTAACACAGGGTGGTGGGCATGGTTGGAGAGCTGTAAAGAAACAGTAGATGGTGGTAGTTGTAGCACTGTAAAACATGGTGGTGGGCATGGTTGAAGAGCTGTAAAGAAACAGTAGATGGTGGTAGTTGTAGCACTGTAAAACAGGGTGGTGGGCATGGTTGGAGAGCTGTAAAGAAACAATAGAAGGTGGTAGTTGTAGCACTGGAAAACAGGGTGGTGGGCATGGTTGGAGAGCTGTAAAGATACAATAGAAGGTGGTAGTTGTAGCACTGTATAACATGGTGGTGGGCATGGTTGAAGAGCTGTAAAGAAACAATAGAAGGTGGTAGTTGTAGCACTGTAAAACAGGGTGGTGGGCATGGTTGGAGAGCTGTAAAGAAACAGTAGATGGTGGTAGTTGTAGCACTGTAAAACAGGGTGGTGGGCATGGTTGGAGAGCTGTAAAGAAACAATAGATGGTGGGAGTTGTAGCACTGTAAATCAGGGTGGTGGGCATGGTTGGAGAGCTGTAAAGAAACAATAGATGGTGGTAGTTGTAGCACTGTAAAACAGGGTGGTGGGCATGGTTGGAGAGCTGTAAAGAGACAATAGATGGTGGGAGTTGTAGCACTGTAAAACAGGGTGATGGGCATGGTTCGAGAGCTGTAAAGAGACAATAGATGGTGGGAGTTGTAGCACTGTAAAACATGGTGGTGGGCATGGTTGGAGAGCTGTAAAGAAACAGTAGAAGGTGGTAGTTGTAGCACTGTAAAACAAGGTGGTGCGCATGTTTGGAGAGCTGTAAAGAAACAATAGATGGTGGTAGTTGTAGCACTGTAAAACAGGGTGGTGAGCATGGTTGGAGAGCTGTAAAGAGACAATAGATGGTGGTAGTTGTAGCAGTGTAAAACAGGGTGGTGGGCATGGTTGGAGAGCTGTAAAGAAACAATAGATGGTGGTAGTTGTAGTACTGTAAACCAGGGTGGTGGGCATGGTTGGAGAGCTGTAAAGAGACAGTAGAAGGTGGTAGTTGTAGCACTGTAAAACATGGTGGTGGGCATGGTTGGAGAGCTGTAAAGAGACAATAGATGGTGGTAGTTGAAGCACTGTAAAACAGGGTGGTCGGCATGGTTGGAGAGCTGTAAAGATAACAATAGATGGTGGTAGTTGTAGCACTGTAAAACAGGGTGGTGGGCATGGTTGGAGAGCTGTAAAGAGACAGTAGAAGGTGGGAGTTGTAGCACTGTAAGACAGGGTTGTGGGCATGGTTGGAGAGCTGTAAAGAAACAATAGATGGTGGTAGTTGTAGCACTGTAAAACAGGGTGGTGGGCATGGTTGGAGAGCTGTAAAGAAACAGTAGATGGTGGTAGTTGTAGCACTGTAAAACAGGGTGGTGGGCATGGTTGGAGAGCTGTAAAGAAACAATAGAAGGTGGGAGTTGTAGCACTGTAAAACAGGGTGGTGGGCATGGTTGGAGAGCTGTAAAGAGACGATAGAAGGTGGTAGTTGTAGCACTGTAAAACAGGGTGGTGGGCATGGTTGGAGAGCTGTAAAGAAACAATAGGTGGTAGTTGTAGCACTGTAAAACAGGGTGGTGGGCATGGTTGGAGAGCTGTAAAGAAACAATAGATGGTGGTAGTTGTAGCACTGTAAAACAGGGTGGTGGGCATGGTTGGAGAGCTGTAAAGAAACAGTAGATGGTGGTAGTTGTAGTACTGTAAAACATGGTGGTGGGCATGGTTGGAGAGCTGTGAAGAAACAGTAGATGGTGGTAGTTGTAGCACTGTAAAACAGGGTGGTGGGCATGGTTGAAGAGCTGTAAAGAAACAGTAGATGGTGGTAGTTGTAGCACTGTAAAACAGGGTGGTGGGCATGGTTGGAGAGCTGTAAAGAAATAATAGAAGGTGGTAGTTGTAGCACTGTAAAGCAGGGTGGTGGGCATGGTTGGAGAGCTGTAAAGAGACAATAGATGGTGGTAGTTGTAGTACTGTAAACCAGGGTGGTGGGCATGGTTGGAGAGCTGTAAAGAGACAGTAGAAGGTGGTAGTTGTAGCACTGTAAAACATGCTGGTGGGCATGGTTTGAGAGCTGTAAAGAGACAATAGATGGTGGTAGTCGAAGCACTGTAAAACAGGGTGGTGGGCATGGTTGGAGAGCTGTAAAGATAACAATAGATGGTGGTAGTTGTAGCACTGTAAAACAGGGTGGTGGGCATGGTTGGAGAGCTGTAAAGAGACAGTAGAAGGTGGGAGTTGTAGCACTGTAAGACAGGGTGGTGGGCATGGTTGGAGAGCTGTAAAGAAACAATAGATGGTGGTAGTTGTAGCACTGTAAAACAGGGTGCTGGGCATGGTTGGAGAGCTGTAAAGAAACAGTAGATGGTGGTAGTTGTAGCACTGTAAAACAGGGTGGTGGGCATGGTTGGAGAGCTGTAAAGAAACAATAGAAGGTGGGAGTTGTAGCACTGTAAAACAGGGTGGTGGGCATTGTTGGAGAGCTGTAAAGAGACAATAGATGGTGGTAGCTGTAGCACTGTAAAACAGGGTGGTGGGCATGGTTCGAGAGCTGTAAAGAGACAATAGAAGGTGGTAGTTGTAGCACTGTAAAACAGGGTGGTGGGCATGGTTGGAGAGCTGTAAAGAGACAATAGATGGTGGTAGTTGTAGCACTGTAAAACAGGGTGGTGGGCATGGTTGGAGAGCTGTAAAGAGACAATAGATGGTGGGAGTTGTAGCACTGTAAAACAGGGCGGTGGGCATGGTTGGAGAGCTGTAAAGAAACAGTAGAAGGTGGTAGTTGTAGCACTGTAAAACAGGGTGGTGGGCATGGTTGGAGAGCTGTAAAGAGACAATAGATGGTGGGAGTTGTAGCAGTGTAAAACATGGTGGTGGGCATGGTTGGAGAGCTGTAAAGAGACAATAGATGGTGGTAGTTGTAGCAGTGTAAAACAGGGTGGTGGGCATGGTTGGAGAGCTGTAAAGAGACAATAGATGGTGGTAGTTGTAGCACTGTAAAACAGGGTGGTGGGCATGGTTGGAGAGCTGTAAAGAAACAATAGATGGTGGTAGTTGTAGCACTGTAAAACAGGGTGGTGGGCATGGTTGGAGAGCTGTAAAGAGACAATAGATGGTGGTAGTTGTAGCACTGTAAAACAGGGTGGTGGGCATGGTTGGAGAGCTGTAAAGAGACAATAGATGGTGGGAGTTGTAGCACTGTAAAACAGGGTGGTGGGCATGGTTGGAGAGCTGTAAAGAAACAGTAGAAGGTGGTAGTTGTTGCACTGTAAAACAGGATGGTGGGCATGGTTGCAGAGCTGTAAAGAGACAATAGATGATGGTAGTTGTAGCACTGTAAAACAGTGTGGTGGGCATGGTTGGAGAGCTGTAAAGAGACAATAGATGGTGGTAGTTGTAGCACTGTAAAACAGGGTGGTGGGCATCGTTGGAGAGCTGTAAAGAAACAATAGATGGTGGTAGTTGTAGCACTGTAAAACAGGGTGGTGGGTATGGTTGGAGAGCTGTAAAGAAACAATTGATGATGGTAGTTGTAGCACTGTGAAACAGGGTGGTGGGCATGGTTGGAGAGCTGTAAAGAGACAATAGAAGGTGGTAGTTGTAGCACTGTAAAACAGGGTGGTGGGCATGGTTGGTGAGCTGTAAAGAAACAGTAGATGGTGGTAGTTGTAGCACTGTAAAACAGGGTGGTGGGCATGGTTGGAGAGCTGTAAAGAAACAATAGATGGTGGTAGTTGTAGCTCTGTAAAACAGGGTGGTGGGCATGGTTGGAGAGCTGTAAAGAGACAGTAGATGGTGGTAGTTGTAGCACTGTAAAACAGGGTGGTGGGCATGGTTGGAGAGCTGTAAAGAGACAGTAGATGGTGGTAGTTGTAGCACTGTAAAACAGGGTGGTGGGCATGGTTGAAGAGCTGTAAAGAAACAGTAGATGGTGGTAGTTGTAGCACTGTAAAACAGGGTGGTGGGCATGGTTGGAGAGCTGTAAAGAAACAGTAGAAGGTGGTAGTTGTAGCACTGTAAAACAGGGTGGTGGGCATGGTTGGAGAGCTGTAAAGAGACAATAGAGCGTGGGAGTTGTAGCACTGTAAAACAGGGTGGTGGGCATGGTTGGAGAGCTGTAAAGAAACAGTAGAAGGTGGGAGTTGTAGCACTGTAAAACAGGGTGGTGGGCATGGTTGGAGAGCTGTAAAGAAACAATAGATGGTGGTAGTTGTAGCACTGTAACACAGGGTGGTGGGCATGGTTGGAGAGCTGTAAAGAAACAGTAGATGGTGGTAGTTGTAGCACTGTAAAACATGGTGGTGGGCATGGTTGAAGAGCTGTAAAGAAACAGTAGATGGTGGTAGTTGTAGCACTGTAAAACAGGGTGGTGGGCATGGTTGGAGAGCTGTAAAGAAACAATAGAAGGTGGTAGTTGTAGCACTGGAAAACAGGGTGGTGGGCATGGTTGCAGAGCTGTAAAGATACAATAGAAGGTGGTAGTTGTAGCACTGTATAACATGGTGGTGGGCATGGTTGAAGAGCTGTAAAGAAACAATAGAAGGTGGTAGTTGTAGCACTGTAAAACAGGGTGGTGGGCATGGTTGGAGAGCTGTAAAGAAACAGTAGATGGTGGTAGTTGTAGCACTGTAAAACAGGGTGGTGGGCATGGTTGGAGAGCTGTAAAGAAACAATAGATGGTGGGAGTTGTAGCACTGTAAATCAGGGTGGTGGGCATGGTTGGAGAGCTGTAAAGAAACAATAGATGGTGGTAGTTGTAGCACTGTAAAACAGGGTGGTGGGCATGGTTGGAGAGCTGTAAAGAAACAATAGGTGGTAGTTGTAGCACTGTAAAACAGGGTGGTGGGCATGGTTGGAGAGCTGTAAAGAAACAATAGATGGTGGTAGTTGTAGCACTGTAAAACAGGGTGGTGGGCATGGTTGGAGAGCTGTAAAGAAACAGTAGATGGTGGTAGTTGTAGTACTGTAAAACATGGTGGTGGGCATGGTTGGAGAGCTGTGAAGAAACAGTAGATGGTGGTAGTTGTAGCACTGTAAAACAGGGTGGTGGGCATGGTTGAAGAGCTGTAAAGAAACAGTAGATGGTGGTAGTTGTAGCACTGTAAAACAGGGTGGTGGGCATGGTTGGAGAGCTGTAAAGAAATAATAGAAGGTGGTAGTTGTAGCACTGTAAAGCAGGGTGGTGGGCATGGTTGGAGAGCTGTAAAGAGACAATAGATGGTGGTAGTTGTAGTACTGTAAACCAGGGTGGTGGGCATGGTTGGAGAGCTGTAAAGAGACAGTAGAAGGTGGTAGTTGTAGCACTGTAAAACATGCTGGTGGGCATGGTTTGAGAGCTGTAAAGAGACAATAGATGGTGGTAGTCGAAGCACTGTAAAACAGGGTGGTGGGCATGGTTGGAGAGCTGTAAAGATAACAATAGATGGTGGTAGTTGTAGCACTGTAAAACAGGGTGGTGGGCATGGTTGGAGAGCTGTAAAGAGACAGTAGAAGGTGGGAGTTGTAGCACTGTAAGACAGGGTGGTGGGCATGGTTGGAGAGCTGTAAAGAAACAATAGATGGTGGTAGTTGTAGCACTGTAAAACAGGGTGCTGGGCATGGTTGGAGAGCTGTAAAGAAACAGTAGATGGTGGTAGTTGTAGCACTGTAAAACAGGGTGGTGGGCATGGTTGGAGAGCTGTAAAGAAACAATAGAAGGTGGGAGTTGTAGCACTGTAAAACAGGGTGGTGGGCATTGTTGGAGAGCTGTAAAGAGACAATAGATGGTGGGAGTTGTAGCACTGTAAAACAGGGTGGTGGGCATGGTTGGAGAGCTGTAAAGAAACAGTAGAAGGTGGGAGTTGTAGCACTGTAAAACAGGGTGGTGGGCATGGTTGGAGAGCTGTAAAGAAACAATAGATGGTGGTAGTTGTAGCACTGTAAAACAGGGTGGTGGGCATGGTTGAAGAGCTGTAAAGAAACAGTAGATGGTGGTAGTTGTAGCACTGTAAAACAGGGTGGTGGGCATGGTTGGAGAGCTGTAAAGAGACAATAGATTGTGGTAGTTGTAGCACTGTAAAACATGGTGGTGGGCATGGTTGGAGAGCTGTAAAGAAACAATAGAAGGTGGTAGTTGTAGCACTGTAAAACAGGGTGGTGGGCATGGTTGGAGAGCTGTAAAGATACAATAGAAGGTGGTAGTTGTAGCACTGTAAAACAGGGTGGTGGGCATGGTTGGAGAGCTGTAAAGAAACAATAGGTGGTAGTTGTAGCACTGTAAAACAGGGTGGTGGGCATGGTTGGCGAGCTGTAAAGAAACAGTAGATGGTGGTAGTTGTAGCACTGTAAAACAGGGTGGTGAGATGGTTGGAGAGCTGTAAAGAAACAATAGATGGTGGGAGTTGTAGCACTGTAAATCAGGGTGGTGGGCATGGTTGGAGAGCTGTAAAGAAATAATAGAAGGTGGTAGTTGTAGCACTGTAAAGCAGGGTGGTGGGCATGGTTGGAGAGCTGTAAAGAGACAATAGATGGTGGTAGTTGTAGTACTGTAAACCAGGGTGGTGGGCATGGTTGGAGAGCTGTAAAGAGACAGTAGAAGGTGGTAGTTGTAGCACTGTAAAACATGGTGGTGGGCATGGTTTGAGAGCTGTAAAGAGACAATAGATGGTGGTAGTTGAAGCACTGTAAAACAGGGTGGTGGGCATGGTTGGAGAGCTGTAAAGATAACAATAGATGGTGGTAGTTGTAGCACTGTAAAACAGGGTGGTGGGCATGGTTGGAGAGCTGTAAAGAGACAGTAGAAGGTGGGAGTTGTAGCACTGTAAGACAGGGTGGTGGGCATGGTTGAAGAGCTGTAAAGAAACAATAGATGGTGGTAGTTGTAGCACTGTAAAACAGGGTGCTGGGCATGGTTGGAGAGCTGTAAAGAAACAGTAGATGGTGGTAGTTGTAGCACTGTAAAACAGGGTGGTGGGCATGGTTGGAGAGCTGTAAAGATCAATAGAAGGTGGGAGTTGTAGCACTGTAAAACAGGGTGGTGGGCATTGTTGGAGAGCTGTAAAGAGACAATAGATGGTGGTAGCTGTAGCACTGTAAAACAGGGTGGTGGGCATGGTTCGAGAGCTGTAAAGAGACAATAGAAGGTGGTAGTTGTAGCACTGTAAAACAGGGTGGTGGGCATGGTTGGAGAGCTGTAAAGAGACAATAGATGGTGGTAGTTGTAGCACTGTAAAACAGGGTGGTGGGCATGGTTGGAGAGCTGTAAAGAGACAATAGATGGTGGGAGTTGTAGCACTGTAAAACAGGGCGGTGGGCATGGTTGGAGAGCTGTAAAGAAACAGTAGAAGGTGGTAGTTGTAGCACTGTAAAACAGGGTGGTGGGCATGGTTGGAGAGCTGTAAAGAGACAATAGATGGTGGGAGTTGTAGCAGTGTAAAACATGGTGGTGGGCATGGTTGGAGAGCTGTAAAGAGACAATAGATGGTGGTAGTTGTAGCAGTGTAAAACAGGGTGGTGGGCATGGTTGGAGAGCTGTAAAGAGACAATAGATGGTGGTAGTTGTAGCACTGTAAAACAGGGTGGTGGGCATGGTTGGAGAGCTGTAAAGAAACAATAGATGGTGGTAGTTGTAGCACTGTAAAACAGGGTGGTGGGCATGGTTGGAGAGCTGTAAAGAGACAATAGATGGTGGTAGTTGTAGCACTGTAAAACAGGGTGGTGGGCATGGTTGGAGAGCTGTAAAGAGACAATAGATGGTGGGAGTTGTAGCACTGTAAAACAGGGTGGTGGGCATGGTTGGAGAGCTGTAAAGAAACAGTAGAAGGTGGTAGTTGTTGCACTGTAAAACAGGATGGTGGGCATGGTTGCAGAGCTGTAAAGAGACAATAGATGATGGTAGTTGTAGCACTGTAAAACAGGGTGGTGGGCATGGTTGGAGAGCTGTAAAGAGACAATAGATGGTGGTAGTTGTAGCACTGTAAAACAGGGTGGTGGGCATCGTTGGAGAGCTGTAAAGAAACAATAGATGGTGGTAGTTGTAGCACTGTAAAACAGGGTGGTGGGTATGGTTGGAGAGCTGTAAAGAAACAATTGATGGTGGTAGTTGTAGCACTGTAAAACAGGGTGGTGGGCATGGTTGGAGAGCTGTAAAGAGACAATAGAAGGTGGTAGTTGTAGCACTGTAAAACAGGGTGGTGGGCATGGTTGGTGAGCTGTAAAGAAACAGTAGATGGTGGTAGTTGTAGCACTGTAAAACAGGGTAGTGGGCATGGTTGGAGAGCTGTAAAGAAACAATAGATGGTGGTAGTTGTAGCTCTGTAAAACAGGGTGGTGGGCATGGTTGGAGAGCTGTAAAGAGACAGTAGATGGTGGTAGTTGTAGCACTGTAAAACAGGGTGGTGGGCATGGTTGGAGAGCTGTAAAGAGACAGTAGATCGTGGTAGTTGTAGCACTGTAAAACAGGGTGGTGGGCATGGTTGGAGAGCTGTAAAGAAACAATAGATGGTGGTAGTTGTAGCACTGTAAAACAGGGTGGTGGGCATGGTTGGAGAGCTGTAAAGAAACAGTAGATGGTGGTAGTTGTACCACTGTAAAACAGGGTGGTGGGCATGGTTGAAGAGCTGTAAAGAAACAGTAGATGGTGGTAGTTGTAGCACTGTAAAACAGGGTGGTGGGCATGGTTGGAGAGCTGTAAAGAGACAATAGATGGTGGTAGTTGTAGCACTGTAAAACATGGTGGTGGGCATGGTTGGAGAGCTGTAAAGAAACAATAGAAGGTGGTAGTTGTAGCACTGTAAAACAGGGTGGTGGGCATGGTTGGAGAGCTGTAAAGATACAATAGAAGGTGGTAGTTGTAGCACTGTAAAACAGGGTGGTGGGCATGGTTGGAGAGCTGTAAAGAAACAATAGGTGGTAGTTGTAGCACTGTAAAACAGGGTGGTGGGCATGGTTGGAGAGCTGTAAAGAAACAGTAGATGGTGGTAGTTGTAGCACTGTAAAACAGGGTGGTGGGCATGGTTGGAGAGCTGTAAAGAAACAATAGATGGTGGGAGTTGTAGCACTGTAAATCAGGGTGGTGGGCATGGTTGGAGAGCTGTAAAGAAATAATAGAAGGTGGTAGTTGTAGCACTGTAAAGCAGGGTGGTGGGCATGGTTGGAGAGCTGTAAAGAGACAATAGATGGTGGTAGTTGTAGTACTGTAAACCAGGGTGGTGGGCATGGTTGGAGAGCTGTAAAGAGACAGTAGAAGGTGGTAGTTGTAGCACTGTAAAACATGGTGGTGGGCATGGTTTGAGAGCTGTAAAGAGACAATAGATGGTGGTAGTTGAAGCACTGTAAAACAGGGTGGTGGGCATGGTTGGAGAGCTGTAAAGATAACAATAGATGGTGGTAGTTGTAGCACTGTAAAACAGGGTGCTGGGCATGGTTGGAGAGCTGTAAAGAAACAGTAGATGGTGGTAGTTGTAGCACTGTAAAACAGGGTGGTGGGCATGGTTGGAGAGCTGTAAAGAAACAATAGAAGGTGGGAGTTGTAGCACTGTAAAACAGGGTGGTGGGCATTGTTGGAGAGCTGTAAAGAGACAATAGATGGTGGTAGCTGTAGCACTGTAAAACAGGGTGGTGGGCATGGTTCGAGAGCTGTAAAGAGACAATAGAAGGTGGTAGTTGTAGTACTGTAAAACAGGGTGGTGGGCATGGTTGGAGAGCTGTAAAGAGACAATAGATGGTGGTAGTTGTAGCACTGTAAAACAGGGTGGTGGGCATGGTTGGAGAGCTGTAAAGAGACAATAGATGGTGGGAGTTGTAGCACTGTAAAACAGGGCGGTGGGCATGGTTGGAGGGCTGTAAAGAAACAGTAGAAGGTGGTAGTTGTAGCACTGTAAAACAGGGTGGTGGGCATGGTTGGAGAGCTGTAAAGAGACAATAGATGGTGGGAGTTGTAGCAGTGTAAAACATGGTGGTGGGCATGGTTGGAGAGCTGTAAAGAGACAATAGATGGTGGTAGTTGTAGCAGTGTAAAACAGGGTGGTGGGCATGGTTGGAGAGCTGTAAAGAGACAATAGATGGTGGTAGTTGTAGCACTGTAAAACAGGGTGGTGGGCATGGTTGGAGAGCTGTAAAGAAACAATAGATGGTGGTAGTTGTAGCACTGTAAAACAGGGTGGTGGGCATGGTTGGAGAGCTGTAAAGAGACAATAGATGGTGGTAGTTGTAGCACTGTAAAACAGGGTGGTGGGCATGGTTGGAGAGCTGTAAAGAGACAATAGATGGTGGGAGTTGTAGCACTGTAAAACAGGGTGGTGGGCATGGTTGGAGAGCTGTAAAGAAACAGTAGAAGGTGGTAGTTGTTGCACTGTAAAACAGGATGGTGGGCATGGTTGCAGAGCTGTAAAGAGACAATAGATGATGGTAGTTGTAGCACTGTAAAACAGGGTGGTGGGCATGGTTGGAGAGCTGTAAAGAGACAATAGATGGTGGTAGTTGTAGCACTGTAAAACAGGGTGGTGGGCATCGTTGGAGAGCTGTAAAGAAACAATAGGTGGTAGTTGTAGCACTGTAAAACAGGGTGGTGGGCATGGTTGGAGAGCTGTAAAGAAACAGTAGATGGTGGTAGTTGTAGCACTGTAAAACAGGGTGGTGGGCATGGTTGGAGAGCTGTAAAGAAACAATAGATGGTGGGAGTTGTAGCACTGTAAATCAGGGTGGTGGGCATGGTTGGAGAGCTGTAAAGAAATAATAGAAGGTGGTAGTTGTAGCACTGTAAAGCAGGGTGGTGGGCATGGTTGGAGAGCTGTAAAGAGACAATAGATGGTGGTAGTTGTAGTACTGTAAACCAGGGTGGTGGGCATGGTTGGAGAGCTGTAAAGAGACAGTAGAAGGTGGTAGTTGTAGCACTGTAAAACATGGTGGTGGGCATGGTTTGAGAGCTGTAAAGAGACAATAGATGGTGGTAGTTGAAGCACTGTAAAACAGGGTGGTGGGCATGGTTGGAGAGCTGTAAAGATAACAATAGATGGTGGTAGTTGTAGCACTGTAAAACAGGGTGCTGGGCATGGTTGGAGAGCTGTAAAGAAACAGTAGATGGTGGTAGTTGTAGCACTGTAAAACAGGGTGGTGGGCATGGTTGGAGAGCTGTAAAGAAACAATAGAAGGTGGGAGTTGTAGCACTGTAAAACAGGGTGGTGGGCATTGTTGGAGAGCTGTAAAGAGACAATAGATGGTGGTAGCTGTAGCACTGTAAAACAGGGTGGTGGGCATGGTTCGAGAGCTGTAAAGAGACAATAGAAGGTGGTAGTTGTAGTACTGTAAAACAGGGTGGTGGGCATGGTTGGAGAGCTGTAAAGAGACAATAGATGGTGGTAGTTGTAGCACTGTAAAACAGGGTGGTGGGCATGGTTGGAGAGCTGTAAAGAGACAATAGATGGTGGGAGTTGTAGCACTGTAAAACAGGGCGGTGGGCATGGTTGGAGGGCTGTAAAGAAACAGTAGAAGGTGGTAGTTGTAGCACTGTAAAACAGGGTGGTGGGCATGGTTGGAGAGCTGTAAAGAGACAATAGATGGTGGGAGTTGTAGCAGTGTAAAACATGGTGGTGGGCATGGTTGGAGAGCTGTAAAGAGACAATAGATGGTGGTAGTTGTAGCAGTGTAAAACAGGGTGGTGGGCATGGTTGGAGAGATGTAAAGAGACAATAGATGGTGGTAGTTGTAGCACTGTAAAACAGGGTGGTGGGCATGGTTGGAGAGCTGTAAAGAAACAATAGATGGTGGTAGTTGTAGCACTGTAAAACAGGGTGGTGGGCATGGTTGGAGAGCTGTAAAGAGACAATAGATGGTGGTAGTTGTAGCACTGTAAAACAGGGTGGTGGGCATGGTTGGAGAGCTGTAAAGAGACAATAGATGGTGGGAGTTGTAGCACTGTAAAACAGGGTGGTGGGCATGGTTGGAGAGCTGTAAAGAAACAGTAGAAGGTGGTAGTTGTTGCACTGTAAAACAGGATGGTGGGCATGGTTGCAGAGCTGTAAAGAGACAATAGATGATGGTAGTTGTAGCACTGTAAAACAGGGTGGTGGGCATGGTTGGAGAGCTGTAAAGAGACAATAGATGGTGGTAGTTGTAGCACTGTAAAACAGGGTGGTGGGCATCGTTGGAGAGCTGTAAAGAAACAATAGATGGTGGTAGTTGTAGCACTGTAAAACAGGGTGGTGGGTATGGTTGGAGAGCTGTAAAGAAACAATTGATGATGGTAGTTGTAGCACTGTAAAACAGGGTGGTGGGCATGGTTGGAGAGCTGTAAAGAGACAATAGAAGGTGGTAGTTGTAGCACTGTAAAACAGGGTGGTGGGCATGGTTGGTGAGCTGTAAAGAAACAGTAGATGGTGGTAGTTGTAGCACTGTAAAACAGGGTGGTGGGCATGGTTGGAGAGCTGTAAAGAAACAATAGATGGTGGTAGTTGTAGCTCTGTAAAACAGGGTGGTGGGCATGGTTGGAGAGCTGTAAAGAGACAGTAGATGGTGGTAGTTGTAGCACTGTAAAACAGGGTGGTGGGCATGGTTGGAGAGCTGTAAAGAGACAGTAGATGGTGGTAGTTGTAGCACTGTAAAACAGGGTGGTGGGCATGGTTGAAGAGCTGTAAAGAAACAGTAGATGGTGGTAGTTGTAGCACTGTAAAACAGGGTGGTGGGCATGGTTGGAGAGCTGTAAAGAAACAGTAGAAGGTGGTAGTTGTAGCACTGTAAAACAGGGTGGTGGGCATGGTTGGAGAGCTGTAAAGAGACAATAGAGCGTGGGAGTTGTAGCACTGTAAAACAGGGTGGTGGGCATGGTTGGAGAGCTGTAAAGAAACAGTAGAAGGTGGGAGTTGTAGCACTGTAAAACAGGGTGGTGGGCATGGTTGGAGAGCTGTAAAGAAACAATAGATGGTGGTAGTTGTAGCACTGTAACACAGGGTGGTGGGCATGGTTGGAGAGCTGTAAAGAAACAGTAGATGGTGGTAGTTGTAGCACTGTAAAACATGGTGGTGGGCATGGTTGAAGAGCTGTAAAGAAACAGTAGATGGTGGTAGTTGTAGCACTGTAAAACAGGGTGGTGGGCATGGTTGGAGAGCTGTAAAGAAACAATAGAAGGTGGTAGTTGTAGCACTGGAAAACAGGGTGGTGGGCATGGTTGGAGAGCTGTAAAGATACAATAGAAGGTGGTAGTTGTAGCACTGTATAACATGGTGGTGGGCATGGTTGAAGAGCTGTAAAGAAACAATAGAAGGTGGTAGTTGTAGCACTGTAAAACAGGGTGGTGGGCATGGTTGGAGAGCTGTAAAGAAACAATAGATGGTGGGAGTTGTAGCACTGTAAATCAGGGTGGTGGGCATGGTTGGAGAGCTGTAAAGAAACAATAGATGGTGGTAGTTGTAGCACTGTAAAACAGGGTGGTGGGCATGGTTGGAGAGCTGTAAAGAGACAATAGATGGTGGGAGTTGTAGCACTGTAAAACAGGGTGATGGGCATGGTTCGAGAGCTGTAAAGAGACAATAGATGGTGGGAGTTGTAGCACTGTAAAACATGGTGGTGGGCATGGTTGGAGAGCTGTAAAGAAACAGTAGAAGGTGGTAGTTGTAGCACTGTAAAACAAGGTGGTGCGCATGTTTGGAGAGCTGTAAAGAAACAATAGATGGTGGTAGTTGTAGCACTGTAAAACAGGGTGGTGAGCATGGTTGGAGAGCTGTAAAGAGACAATAGATGGTGGTAGTTGTAGCAGTGTAAAACAGGGTGGTGGGCATGGTTGGAGAGCTGTAAAGAAACAATAGATGGTGGTAGTTGTAGTACTGTAAACCAGGGTGGTGGGCATGGTTGGAGAGCTGTAAAGAGACAGTAGAAGGTGGTAGTTGTAGCACTGTAAAACATGGTGGTGGGCATGGTTGGAGAGCTGTAAAGAGACAATAGATGGTGGTAGTTGAAGCACTGTAAAACAGGGTGGTCGGCATGGTTGGAGAGCTGTAAAGATAACAATAGATGGTGGTAGTTGTAGCACTGTAAAACAGGGTGGTGGGC
Source organism: Eledone cirrhosa (assembly GCA_964016885.1). Lineage (NCBI taxonomy): Eukaryota > Metazoa > Mollusca > Cephalopoda > Octopoda > Eledonidae > Eledone > Eledone cirrhosa. The sequence goes on from OZ024744.1 coordinate 99,954,243, forward strand.
ATGGTTGGAGAGCTGTAAAGAGACAGTAGAAGGTGGGAGTTGTAGCACTGTAAGACAGGGTTGTGGGCATGGTTGGAGAGCTGTAAAGAAACAATAGATGGTGGTAGTTGTAGCACTGTAAAACAGGGTGGTGGGCATGGTTGGAGAGCTGTAAAGAAACAGTAGATGGTGGTAGTTGTAGCACTGTAAAACAGGGTGGTGGGCATGGTTGGAGAGCTGTAAAGAAACAATAGAAGGTGGGAGTTGTAGCACTGTAAAACAGGGTGGTGGGCATGGTTGAAGAGCTGTAAAGAAACAGTAGATGGTGGTAGTTGTAGCACTGTAAAACAGGGTGGTGGGCATGGTTGGAGAGCTGTAAAGAAATAATAGAAGGTGGTAGTTGTAGCACTGTAAAGCAGGGTGGTGGGCATGGTTGGAGAGCTGTAAAGAGACAATAGATGGTGGTAGTTGTAGTACTGTAAACCAGGGTGGTGGGCATGGTTGGAGAGCTGTAAAGAGACAGTAGAAGGTGGTAGTTGTAGCACTGTAAAACATGCTGGTGGGCATGGTTTGAGAGCTGTAAAGAGACAATAGATGGTGGTAGTCGAAGCACTGTAAAACAGGGTGGTGGGCATGGTTGGAGAGCTGTAAAGATAACAATAGATGGTGGTAGTTGTAGCACTGTAAAACAGGGTGGTGGGCATGGTTGGAGAGCTGTAAAGAGACAGTAGAAGGTGGGAGTTGTAGCACTGTAAGACAGGGTGGTGGGCATGGTTGGAGAGCTGTAAAGAAACAATAGATGGTGGTAGTTGTAGCACTGTAAAACAGGGTGCTGGGCATGGTTGGAGAGCTGTAAAGAAACAGTAGATGGTGGTAGTTGTAGCACTGTAAAACAGGGTGGTGGGCATGGTTGGAGAGCTGTAAAGAAACAATAGAAGGTGGGAGTTGTAGCACTGTAAAACAGGGTGGTGGGCATTGTTGGAGAGCTGTAAAGAGACAATAGATGGTGGTAGCTGTAGCACTGTAAAACAGGGTGGTGGGCATGGTTGGAGAGCTGTAAAGAAACAGTAGAAGGTGGGAGTTGTAGCACTGTAAAACAGGGTGGTGGGCATGGTTGGAGAGCTGTAAAGAAACAATAGATGGTGGTAGTTGTAGCACTGTAACACAGGGTGGTGGGCATGGTTGGAGAGCTGTAAAGAAACAGTAGATGGTGGTAGTTGTAGCACTGTAAAACATGGTGGTGGGCATGGTTGAAGAGCTGTAAAGAAACAGTAGATGGTGGTAGTTGTAGCACTGTAAAACAGGGTGGTGGGCATGGTTGGAGAGCTGTAAAGAAACAATAGAAGGTGGTAGTTGTAGCACTGGAAAACAGGGTGGTGGGTATGGTTGGAGAGCTGTAAAGATACAATAGAAGGTGGTAGTTGTAGCACTGTATAACATGGTGGTGGGCATGGTTGAAGAGCTGTAAAGAAACAATAGAAGGTGGTAGTTGTAGCACTGTAAAACAGGGTGGTGGGCATGGTTGGAGAGCTGTAAAGAAACAATAGATGGTGGGAGTTGTAGCACTGTAAATCAGGGTGGTGGGCATGGTTGGAGAGCTGTAAAGAAACAATAGATGGTGGTAGTTGTAGCACTGTAAAACAGGGTGGTGGGCATGGTTGGAGAGCTGTAAAGAGACAATAGATGGTGGGAGTTGTAGCACTGTAAAACAGGGTGATGGGCATGGTTCGAGAGCTGTAAAGAGACAATAGATGGTGGGAGTTGTAGCACTGTAAAACATGGTGGTGGGCATGGTTGGAGAGCTGTAAAGAAACAGTAGAAGGTGGTAGTTGTAGCACTGTAAAACAAGGTGGTGCGCATGTTTGGAGAGCTGTAAAGAAACAATAGATGGTGGTAGTTGTAGCACTGTAAAACAGGGTGGTGAGCATGGTTGGAGAGCTGTAAAGAGACAATAGATGGTGGTAGCTGTAGCACTGTAAAACAGGGTGGTGGGCATGGTTGGAGAGCTGTAAAGAAACAGTAGAAGGTGGGAGTTGTAGCACTGTAAAACAGGGTGGTGGGCATGGTTGGAGAGCTGTAAAGAAACAATAGATGGTGGTAGTTGTAGCACTGTAACACAGGGTGGTGGGCATGGTTGGAGAGCTGTAAAGAAACAGTAGATGGTGGTAGTTGTAGCACTGTAAAACATGGTGGTGGGCATGGTTGAAGAGCTGTAAAGAAACAGTAGATGGTGGTAGTTGTAGCACTGTAAAACAGGGTGGTGGGCATGGTTGGAGAGCTGTAAAGAAACAATAGAAGGTGGTAGTTGTAGCACTGGAAAACAGGGTGGTGGGCATGGTTGGAGAGCTGTAAAGATACAATAGAAGGTGGTAGTTGTAGCACTGTATAACATGGTGGTGGGCATGGTTGAAGAGCTGTAAAGAAACAATAGAAGGTGGTAGTTGTAGCACTGTAAAACAGGGTGGTGGGCATGGTTGGAGAGCTGTAAAGAAACAATAGATGGTGGGAGTTGTAGCACTGTAAATCAGGGTGGTGGGCATGGTTGGAGAGCTGTAAAGAAACAATAGATGGTGGTAGTTGTAGCACTGTAAAACAGGGTGGTGGGCATGGTTGGAGAGCTGTAAAGAGACAATAGATGGTGGGAGTTGTAGCACTGTAAAACAGGGTGATGGGCATGGTTCGAGAGCTGTAAAGAGACAATAGATGGTGGGAGTTGTAGCACTGTAAAACATGGTGGTGGGCATGGTTGGAGAGCTGTAAAGAAACAGTAGAAGGTGGTAGTTGTAGCACTGTAAAACAAGGTGGTGCGCATGTTTGGAGAGCTGTAAAGAAACAATAGATGGTGGTAGTTGTAGCACTGTAAAACAGGGTGGTGAGCATGGTTGGAGAGCTGTAAAGAGACAATAGATGGTGGTAGTTGTAGCAGTGTAAAACAGGGTGGTGGGCATGGTTGGAGAGCTGTAAAGAAACAATAGATGGTGGTAGTTGTAGTACTGTAAACCAGGGTGGTGGGCATGGTTGGAGAGCTGTAAAGAGACAGTAGAAGGTGGTAGTTGTAGCACTGTAAAACATGGTGGTGGGCATGGTTGGAGAGCTGTAAAGAGACAATAGATGGTGGTAGTTGAAGCACTGTAAAACAGGGTGGTCGGCATGGTTGGAGAGCTGTAAAGATAACAATAGATGGTGGTAGTTGTAGCACTGTAAAACAGGGTGGTGGGCATGGTTGGAGAGCTGTAAAGAGACAGTAGAAGGTGGGAGTTGTAGCACTGTAAGACAGGGTTGTGGGCATGGTTGGAGAGCTGTAAAGAAACAATAGATGGTGGTAGTTGTAGCACTGTAAAACAGGGTGGTGGGCATGGTTGGAGAGCTGTAAAGAAACAGTAGATGGTGGTAGTTGTAGCACTGTAAAACAGGGTGGTGGGCATGGTTGGAGAGCTGTAAAGAAACAATAGAAGGTGGGAGTTGTAGCACTGTAAAACAGGGTGGTGGGCATGGTTGGAGAGCTGTAAAGAGACAATAGATGGTGGTAGTTGTAGTACTGTAAACCAGGGTGGTGGGCATGGTTGGAGAGCTGTAAAGAGACAGTAGAAGGTGGTAGTTGTAGCACTGTAAAACATGCTGGTGGGCATGGTTTGAGAGCTGTAAAGAGACAATAGATGGTGGTAGTCGAAGCACTGTAAAACAGGGTGGTGGGCATGGTTGGAGAGCTGTAAAGATAACAATAGATGGTGGTAGTTGTAGCACTGTAAAACAGGGTGGTGGGCATGGTTGGAGAGCTGTAAAGAGACAGTAGAAGGTGGGAGTTGTAGCACTGTAAGACAGGGTGGTGGGCATGGTTGGAGAGCTGTAAAGAAACAATAGATGGTGGTAGTTGTAGCACTGTAAAACAGGGTGCTGGGCATGGTTGGAGAGCTGTAAAGAAACAGTAGATGGTGGTAGTTGTAGCACTGTAAAACAGGGTGGTGGGCATGGTTGGAGAGCTGTAAAGAAACAATAGAAGGTGGGAGTTGTAGCACTGTAAAACAGGGTGGTGGGCATTGTTGGAGAGCTGTAAAGAGACAATAGATGGTGGTAGCTGTAGCACTGTAAAACAGGGTGGTGGGCATGGTTCGAGAGCTGTAAAGAGACAATAGAAGGTGGTAGTTGTAGCACTGTAAAACAGGGTGGTGGGCATGGTTGGAGAGCTGTAAAGAGACAATAGATGGTGGTAGTTGTAGCACTGTAAAACAGGGTGGTGGGCATGGTTGGAGAGCTGTAAAGAGACAATAGATGGTGGGAGTTGTAGCACTGTAAAACAGGGCGGTGGGCATGGTTGGAGAGCTGTAAAGAAACAGTAGAAGGTGGTAGTTGTAGCACTGTAAAACAGGGTGGTGGGCATGGTTGGAGAGCTGTAAAGAGACAATAGATGGTGGGAGTTGTAGCAGTGTAAAACATGGTGGTGGGCATGGTTGGAGAGCTGTAAAGAGACAATAGATGGTGGTAGTTGTAGCAGTGTAAAACAGGGTGGTGGGCATGGTTGGAGAGCTGTAAAGAGACAATAGATGGTGGTAGTTGTAGCACTGTAAAACAGGGTGGTGGGCATGGTTGGAGAGCTGTAAAGAAACAATAGATGGTGGTAGTTGTAGCACTGTAAAACAGGGTGGTGGGCATGGTTGGAGAGCTGTAAAGAGACAATAGATGGTGGTAGTTGTAGCACTGTAAAACAGGGTGGTGGGCATGGTTGGAGAGCTGTAAAGAGACAATAGATGGTGGGAGTTGTAGCACTGTAAAACATGGTGGTGGGCATGGTTGAAGAGCTGTAAAGAAACAATAGAAGGTGGTAGTTGTAGCACTGTAAAACAGGGTGGTGGGCATGGTTGGAGAGCTGTAAAGAAACAATAGATGGTGGGAGTTGTAGCACTGTAAATCAGGGTGGTGGGCATGGTTGGAGAGCTGTAAAGAAACAATAGATGGTGGTAGTTGTAGCACTGTAAAACAGGGTGGTGGGCATGGTTGGAGAGCTGTAAAGAGACAATAGATGGTGGGAGTTGTAGCACTGTAAAACAGGGTGATGGGCATGGTTCGAGAGCTGTAAAGAGACAATAGATGGTGGGAGTTGTAGCACTGTAAAACATGGTGGTGGGCATGGTTGGAGAGCTGTAAAGAAACAGTAGAAGGTGGTAGTTGTAGCACTGTAAAACAAGGTGGTGCGCATGTTTGGAGAGCTGTAAAGAAACAATAGATGGTGGTAGTTGTAGCACTGTAAAACAGGGTGGTGAGCATGGTTGGAGAGCTGTAAAGAGACAATAGATGGTGGTAGTTGTAGCAGTGTAAAACAGGGTGGTGGGCATGGTTGGAGAGCTGTAAAGAAACAATAGATGGTGGTAGTTGTAGTACTGTAAACCAGGGTGGTGGGCATGGTTGGAGAGCTGTAAAGAGACAGTAGAAGGTGGTAGTTGTAGCACTGTAAAACATGGTGGTGGGCATGGTTGGAGAGCTGTAAAGAGACAATAGATGTTGGTAGTTGAAGCACTGTAAAACAGGGTGGTCGGCATGGTTGGAGAGCTGTAAAGATAACAATAGATGGTGGTAGTTGTAGCACTGTAAAACAGGGTGGTGGGCATGGTTGGAGAGCTGTAAAGAGACAGTAGAAGGTGGGAGTTGTAGCACTGTAAGACAGGGTTGTGGGCATGGTTGGAGAGCTGTAAAGAAACAATAGATGGTGGTAGTTGTAGCACTGTAAAACAGGGTGGTGGGCATGGTTGGAGAGCTGTAAAGAAACAGTAGATGGTGGTAGTTGTAGCACTGTAAAACAGGGTGGTGGGCATGGTTGGAGAGCTGTAAAGAAACAATAGAAGGTGGGAGTTGTAGCACTGTAAAACAGGGTGGTGGGCATGGTTGGAGAGCTGTAAAGAGACGATAGAAGGTGGTAGTTGTAGCACTGTAAAACAGGGTGGTGGGCATGGTTGGAGAGCTGTAAAGAAACAATAGGTGGTAGTTGTAGCACTGTAAAACAGGGTGGTGGGCATGGTTGGAGAGCTGTAAAGAAACAATAGATGGTGGTAGTTGTAGCACTGTAAAACAGGGTGGTGGGCATGGTTGGAGAGCTGTAAAGAGACAGTAGAAGGTGGGAGTTGTAGCACTGTAAGACAGGGTGGTGGGCATGGTTGGAGAGCTGTAAAGAAACAATAGATGGTGGTAGTTGTAGCACTGTAAAACAGGGTGCTGGGCATGGTTGGAGAGCTGTAAAGAAACAGTAGATGGTGGTAGTTGTAGCACTGTAAAACAGGGTGGTGGGCATGGTTGGAGAGCTGTAAAGAAACAATAGAAGGTGGGAGTTGTAGCACTGTAAAACAGGGTGGTGGGCATTGTTGGAGAGCTGTAAAGAGACAATAGATGGTGGTAGCTGTAGCACTGTAAAACAGGGTGGTGGGCATGGTTCGAGAGCTGTAAAGAGACAATAGAAGGTGGTAGTTGTAGCACTGTAAAACAGGGTGGTGGGCATGGTTGGAGAGCTGTAAAGAGACAATAGATGGTGGTAGTTGTAGCACTGTAAAACAGGGTGGTGGGCATGGTTGGAGAGCTGTAAAGAGACAATAGATGGTGGGAGTTGTAGCACTGTAAAACAGGGCGGTGGGCATGGTTGGAGAGCTGTAAAGAAACAGTAGAAGGTGGTAGTTGTAGCACTGTAAAACAGGGTGGTGGGCATGGTTGGAGAGCTGTAAAGAGACAATAGATGGTGGGAGTTGTAGCAGTGTAAAACATGGTGGTGGGCATGGTTGGAGAGCTGTAAAGAGACAATAGATGGTGGTAGTTGTAGCAGTGTAAAACAGGGTGGTGGGCATGGTTGGAGAGCTGTAAAGAGACAATAGATGGTGGTAGTTGTAGCACTGTAAAACAGGGTGGTGGGCATGGTTGGAGAGCTGTAAAGAAACAATAGATGGTGGTAGTTGTAGCACTGTAAAACAGGGTGGTGGGCATGGTTGGAGAGCTGTAAAGAGACAATAGATGGTGGTAGTTGTAGCACTGTAAAACAGGGTGGTGGGCATGGTTGGAGAGCTGTAAAGAGACAATAGATGGTGGGAGTTGTAGCACTGTAAAACAGGGTGGTGGGCATGGTTGGAGAGCTGTAAAGAAACAGTAGAAGGTGGTAGTTGTTGCACTGTAAAACAGGATGGTGGGCATGGTTGCAGAGCTGTAAAGAGACAATAGATGATGGTAGTTGTAGCACTGTAAAACAGGGTGGTGGGCATGGTTGGAGAGCTGTAAAGAGACAATAGATGGTGGTAGTTGTAGCACTGTAAAACAGGGTGGTGGGCATCGTTGGAGAGCTGTAAAGAAACAATAGATGGTGGTAGTTGTAGCACTGTAAAACAGGGTGGTGGGTATGGTTGGAGAGCTGTAAAGAAACAATTGATGATGGTAGTTGTAGCACTGTAAAACAGGGTGGTGGGCATGGTTGGAGAGCTGTAAAGAGACAATAGAAGGTGGTAGTTGTAGCACTGTAAAACAGGGTGGTGGGCATGGTTGGTGAGCTGTAAAGAAACAGTAGATGGTGGTAGTTGTAGCACTGTAAAACAGGGTGGTGGGCATGGTTGGAGAGCTGTAAAGAAACAATAGATGGTGGTAGTTGTAGCTCTGTAAAACAGGGTGGTGGGCATGGTTGGAGAGCTGTAAAGAGACAGTAGATGGTGGTAGTTGTAGCACTGTAAAACAGGGTGGTGGGCATGGTTGGAGAGCTGTAAAGAGACAGTAGATGGTGGTAGTTGTAGCACTGTAAAACAGGGTGGTGGGCATGGTTGAAGAGCTGTAAAGAAACAGTAGATGGTGGTAGTTGTAGCACTGTAAAACAGGGTGGTGGGCATGGTTGGAGAGCTGTAAAGAAACAGTAGAAGGTGGTAGTTGTAGCACTGTAAAACAGGGTGGTGGGCATGGTTGGAGAGCTGTAAAGAGACAATAGAGCGTGGGAGTTGTAGCACTGTAAAACAGGGTGGTGGGCATGGTTGGAGAGCTGTAAAGAAACAGTAGAAGGTGGGAGTTGTAGCACTGTAAAACAGGGTGGTGGGCATGGTTGGAGAGCTGTAAAGAAACAATAGATGGTGGTAGTTGTAGCACTGAACACAGGGTGGTGGGCATGGTTGGAGAGCTGTAAAGAAACAGTAGATGGTGGTAGTTGTAGCACTGTAAAACATGGTGGTGGGCATGGTTGAAGAGCTGTAAAGAAACAGTAGATGGTGGTAGTTGTAGCACTGTAAAACAGGGTGGTGGGCATGGTTGGAGAGCTGTAAAGAAACAATAGAATGTGGTAGTTGTAGCACTGGAAAACAGGGTGGTGGGCATGGTTGGAGAGCTGTAAAGAAACAGTAGATGGTGGTAGTTGTAGCACTGTAAAACAGGGTGGTGGGCATGGTTGGAGAGCTGTAAAGAAACAATAGATGGTGGGAGTTGTAGCACTGTAAATCAGGGTGGTGGGCATGGTTGGAGAGCTGTAAAGAAACAATAGATGGTGGTAGTTGTAGCACTGTAAAACAGGGTGGTGGGCATGGTTGGAGAGCTGTAAAGAGACAATAGATGGTGGGAGTTGTAGCACTGTAAAACAGGGTGATGGGCATGGTTCGAGAGCTGTAAAGAGACAATAGATGGTGGGAGTTGTAGCACTGTAAAACATGGTGGTGGGCATGGTTGGAGAGCTGTAAAGAAACAGTAGAAGGTGGTAGTTGTAGCACTGTAAAACAAGGTGGTGCGCATGTTTGGAGAGCTGTAAAGAAACAATAGATGGTGGTAGTTGTAGCACTGTAAAACAGGGTGGTGAGCATGGTTGGAGAGCTGTAAAGAGACAATAGATGGTGGTAGTTGTAGCAGTGTAAAACAGGGTGGTGGGCATGGTTGGAGAGCTGTAAAGAAACAATAGATAGTGGTAGTTGTAGTACTGTAAACCAGGGTGGTGGGCATGGTTGGAGAGCTGTAAAGAGACAGTAGAAGGTGGTAGTTGTAGCACTGTAAAACATGGTGGTGGGCATGGTTGGAGAGCTGTAAAGAGACAATAGATGGTGGTAGTTGAAGCACTGTAAAACAGGGTGGTCGGCATGGTTGGAGAGCTGTAAAGATAACAATAGATGGTGGTAGTTGTAGCACTGTAAAACAGGGTGGTGGGCATGGTTGGAGAGCTGTAAAGAGACAGTAGAAGGTGGGAGTTGTAGCACTGTAAGACAGGGTTGTGGGCATGGTTGGAGAGCTGTAAAGAAACAATAGATGGTGGTAGTTGTAGCACTGTAAAACAGGGTGGTGGGCATGGTTGGAGAGCTGTAAAGAAACAGTAGATGGTGGTAGTTGTAGCACTGTAAAACAGGGTGGTGGGCATGGTTGGAGAGCTGTAAAGAAACAATAGAAGGTGGGAGTTGTAGCACTGTAAAACAGGGTGGTGGGCATGGTTGGAGAGCTGTAAAGAGACGATAGAAGGTGGTAGTTGTAGCACTGTAAAACAGGGTGGTGGGCATGGTTGGAGAGCTGTAAAGAAACAATAGGTGGTAGTTGTAGCACTGTAAAACAGGGTGGTGGGCATGGTTGGAGAGCTGTAAAGAAACAATAGATGGTGGTAGTTGTAGCACTGTAAAACAGGGTGGTGGGCATGGTTGGAGAGCTGTAAAGAAACAGTAGATGGTGGTAGTTGTAGTACTGTAAAACATGGTGGTGGGCATGGTTGGAGAGCTGTGAAGAAACAGTAGATGGTGGTAGTTGTAGCACTGTAAAACAGGGTGGTGGGCATGGTTGAAGAGCTGTAAAGAAACAGTAGATGGTGGTAGTTGTAGCACTGTAAAACAGGGTGGTGGGCATGGTTGGAGAGCTGTAAAGAAATAATAGAAGGTGGTAGTTGTAGCACTGTAAAGCAGGGTGGTGGGCATGGTTGGAGAGCTGTAAAGAGACAATAGATGGTGGTAGTTGTAGTACTGTAAACCAGGGTGGTGGGCATGGTTGGAGAGCTGTAAAGAGACAGTAGAAGGTGGTAGTTGTAGCACTGTAAAACAGGCTGGTGGGCATGGTTTGAGAGCTGTAAAGTGACAATAGATGGTGGTAGTCGAAGCACTGTAAAACAGGGTGGTGGGCATGGTTGGAGAGCTGTAAAGATAACAATAGATGGTGGTAGTTGTAGCACTGTAAAACAGGGTGGTGGGCATGGTTGGAGAGCTGTAAATAGACAGTAGAAGGTGGGAGTTGTAGCACTGTAAGACAGGGTGGTGGGCATGGTTGGAGAGCTGTAAAGAAACAATAGATGGTGGTAGTTGTAGCACTGTAAAACATGGTGGTGGGCATGGTTGGAGAGCTGTAAAGAAACAGTAGATGGTGGTAGTTGTAGCACTGTAAAACAGGGTGCTGGGCATGGTTGGAGAGCTGTAAAGAAACAGTAGATGGTGGTAGTTGTAGCACTGTAAAACAGGGTGGTGGGCATGGTTGGAGAGCTGTAAAGAAACAATAGAAGGTGGGAGTTGTAGCACTGTAAAACAGGGTGGTGGGCATTGTTGGAGAGCTGTAAAGAGACAATAGATGGTGGTAGCTGTAGCACTGTAAAACAGGGTGGTGGGCATGGTTCGAGAGCTGTAAAGAGACAATAGAAGGTGGTAGTTGTAGCACTGTAAAACAGGGTGGTGGGCATGGTTGGAGAGCTGTAAAGAGACAATAGATGGTGGTAGTTGTAGCACTGTAAAACAGGGTGGTGGGCATGGTTGGAGAGCTGTAAAGAGACAATAGATGGTGGGAGTTGTAGCACTGTAAAACAGGGCGGTGGGCATGGTTGGAGAGCTGTAAAGAAACAGTAGAAGGTGGTAGTTGTAGCACTGTAAAACAGGGTGGTGGGCATGGTTGGAGAGCTGTAAAGAGACAATAGATGGTGGGAGTTGTAGCAGTGTAAAACATGGTGGTGGGCATGGTTGGAGAGCTGTAAAGAGACAATAGATGGTGGTAGTTGTAGCAGTGTAAAACAGGGTGGTGGGCATGGTTGGAGAGCTGTAAAGAGACAATAGATGGTGGTAGTTGTAGCACTGTAAAACAGGGTGGTGGGCATGGTTGGAGAGCTGTAAAGAAACAATAGATGGTGGTAGTTGTAGCACTGTAAAACAGGGTGGTGGGCATCGTTGGAGAGCTGTAAAGAGACAATAGATGGTGATAGTTGTAGCACTGTAAAACAGGGTGGTGGGCATGGTTGGAGAGCTGTAAAGAGACAATAGATGGTGGGAGTTGTAGCACTGTAAAACAGGGTGGTGGGCATGGTTGGAGAGCTGTAAAGAAACAGTAGAAGGTGGTAGTTGTTGCACTGTAAAACAGGATGGTGGGCATGGTTGCAGAGCTGTAAAGAGACAATAGATGATGGTAGTTGTAGCACTGTAAAACAGGGTGGTGGGCATGGTTGGAGAGCTGTAAAGAGACAGTAGATGGTGGTAGTTGTAGCACTGTAAAACAGGGTGGTGGGCATGGTTGGAGAGCTGTAAAGAGACAGTAGATGGTGGTAGTTGTAGCACTGTAAAACAGGGTGGTGGGCATGGTTGAAGAGCTGTAAAGAAACAGTAGATGGTGGTAGTTGTAGCACTGTAAAACAGGGTGGTGGGCATGGTTGGAGAGCTGTAAAGAAACAGTAGAAGGTGGTAGTTGTAGCACTGTAAAACAGGGTGGTGGGCATGGTTGGAGAGCTGTAAAGAAACAATAGATGGTGGTAGTTGTAGCACTGTAACACAGGGTGGTGGGCATGGTTGGAGAGCTGTAAAGAAACAGTAGATGGTGGTGGTTGTAGCACTGTAAAACATGGTGGTGGGCATGGTTGAAGAGCTGTAAAGAAACAGTAGATGGTGGTAGTTGTAGCACTGTAAAACAGGGTGGTGGGCATGGTTGGAGAGCTGTAAAGAAACAATAGAAGGTGGTAGTTGTAGCACTGGAAAACAGGGTGGTGGGCATGGTTGGAGAGCTGTAAAGATACAATAGAAGGTGGTAGTTGTAGCACTGTATAACATGGTGGTGGGCATGGTTGGAGAGCTGTAAAGAAACAATAGAAGGTGGTAGTTGTAGCACTGTAAAACAGGGTGGTGGGCATGGTTGGAGAGCTGTAAAGAAACAGTAGATGGTGGTAGTTGTAGCACTGTAAAACAGGGTGGTGGGCATGGTTGGAGAGCTGTAAAGAAACAATAGATGGTGGGAGTTGTAGCACTGTAAATCAGGGTGGTGGGCATGGTTGGAGAGCTGTAAAGAAACAATAGATGGTGGTAGTTGTAGCACTGTAAAACAGGGTGGTGGGCATGGTTGGAGAGCTGTAAAGAGACAATAGATGGTGGGAGTTGTAGCACTGTAAAACAGGGTGATGGGCATGGTTCGAGAGCTGTAAAGAGACAATAGATGGTGGGAGTTGTAGCACTGTAAAACATGGTGGTGGGCATGGTTGGAGAGCTGTAAAGAAACAGTAGAAGGTGGTAGTTGTAGCACTGTAAAACAAGGTGGTGCGCATGGTTGGAGAGCTGTAAAGAAACAATAGATGGTGGTAGTTGTAGCACTGTAAAACAGGGTGGTGAGCATGGTTGGAGAGCTGTAAAGAGACAATAGATGGTGGTAGTTGTAGCAGTGTAAAACAGGGTGGTGGGCATTGTTGGAGAGCTGTAAAGAAACAATAGATGGTGGTAGTTGTAGTACTGTAAACCAGGGTGGTGGGCATGGTTGGAGAGCTGTAAAGAGACAGTAGAAGGTGGTAGTTGTAGCACTGTAAAACATGGTGGTGGGCATGGTTGGAGAGCTGTAAAGAGACAATAGATGGTGGTAGTTGAAACACTGTAAAACAGGGTGGTGGGCATGGTAGGAGAGCTGTAAAGATAACAATAGATGGTGGTAGTTGTAGCACTGTAAAACAGGGTGGTGGGCATGGTTGGAGAGCTGTAAAGAGACAGTAGAAGGTGGGAGTTGTAGCACTGTAAGACAGGGTGGTGGGCATGGTTGGAGAGCTGTAAAGAAACAATAGATGGTGGTAGTTGTAGCACTGTAAAACAGGGTGGTGGGCATGGTTGGAGAGCTGTAAAGAAACAGTAGATGGTGGTAGTTGTAGCACTGTAAAACAGGGTGGTGGGCATGGTTGGAGAGCTGTAAAGAAACAATAGAAGGTGGGAGTTGTAGCACTGTAAAACAGGGTGGTGGGCATGGTTGGAGAGCTGTAAAGAGACAATAGATGGTGGTAGTTGTAGCACTGTAAAACAGGGTGGTGGGCATGGTTCGAGAGCTGTAAAGAGACGATAGAAGGTAGTAGTTGTAGCACTGTAAAACAGGATGGTGGGCATGGTTGGAGAGCTGTAAAGAGACAATAGATGGTGGTAGTTGTAGCACTGTAAAACAGGGTGGTGGGCATGGTTGGAGAGCTGTAAAGAGACAATAGATGGTGGGAGTTGTAGCACTGTAAAACAGGGCGGTGGGCATGGTTGGAGAGCTGTAAAGAAACAGTAGAAGGTGGTAGTTGTAGCACTGTAAAAGAGGGTGGTGGGCATGGTTGGAGAGCTGTAAAGAGACAATAGATGGTGGTAGTTGTAGCACTGTAAAACAGGGTGGTGGGCATGGTTGGAGAGCTGTAAAGAGACAATAGATGGTGGTAGTTGTAGCACTGTAAAACATGGTGGTGGGCATGGTTGGAGAGCTGTAAAGAAACAATAGAAGGTGGTAGTTGTAGCACTGGAAAACAGGGTGGTGGGCATGGTTGGAGAGCTGTAAAGATACAATAGAAGGTGGTAGTTGTAGCAATGTAAAACATGGTGGTGGGCATGGTTGGAGAACTGTAAAGAAACAATAGAAGGTGGTAGTTGTAGCACTGTAAAACAGGGTGGTGGTCATGGTTGGAGAGCTGTAAAGAAACAGTAGATGGTGGTAGTTGTAGCACTGTAAAACAGGGTGGTGGGCATGGTTGGAGAGCTGTAAAGAAACAATAGATGGTGGGAGTTGTAGCACTGTAAATCAGGGTGGTGGGCATGGTTGGAGAGCTGTAAAGAAACAATAGAAGGTGGTAGTTGTAGCACTGTAAAACAGGGTGGTGGGCATGGTTGGAGAGCTGTAAAGAGACAATAGATGGTGGGAGTTGTAGCACTGTAAAACAGGGTGGTGGGCATGGTTGGAGAGCTGTAAAGAGACAATAGATGGTGGGAGTTGTAGCACTGTAAAACATGGTGGTGGGCATGGTTGGAGAGCTGTAAAGAAACAGTAGAAGGTGGTAGTTGTAGCACTGTAAAACAAGGTGGTGCGCATGGTTGGAGAGCTGTAAAGAAACAATAGATGGTGGTAGTTGTAGCACTGTAAAACAGGGTGGTGAGCATGGTTGGAGAGCTGTAAAGAGACAATAGATGGTGGTAGTTGTAGCAGTGTAAAACAGGGTGGTGGGCATGGTTGGAGAGCTGTAAAGAGACAATAGATGGTGGTAGTTGTAGCAGTGTAAACCAGGGTGGTGGGCATGGTTGGAGAGCTGTAAAGAGACAATAGATGGTGGTAGTTGTAGCACTGTAAAACATGGTGGTGGGCATGGTTGGAGAGCTGTAAAGAGACAATAGATGGTGGTAGTTGAAGCACTGTAAAACAGGGTGGTGGGCATGGTTGGAGAGCTGTAAAGATAACAATAGATGGTGGTAGTTGTAGCACTGTAAAACAGGGTGGTGGGCATGGTTGGAGAGCTGTAAAGAGACAGTAGAAGGTGGGAGTTGTAGCACTGTAAGACAGGGTGGTGGGCATGGTTGGAGAGCTGTAAAGAAACAATAGATGGTGGTAGTTGTAGCACTGTAAAACAGGGTGGTGGGCATGGTTGGAGAGCTGTAAAGAAACAGTAGATGGTGGTAGTTGTAGCACTGTAAAAGAGGGTGGTGGGCATGGTTGGAGAGCTGTAAAGAAACAATAGAAGGTGGGAGTTGTAGCACTGTAAAACAGGGTGGTGGGCATGGTTGGAGAGCTGTAAAGAGACAATAGATGGTGGTAGTTGTAGCACTGTAAAACAGGGTGGTGGGCATGGTTCGAGAGCTGTAAAGAGACAATAGATGGTGGTAGTTGTAGCACTGTAAAACAGGGTGGTGGGCATGGTTGGAGAGCTGTAAAGAAACAATAGATGGTGGTAGCTGTAGCAGTGTAAAACATGGTGGTGGGCATGGTTGGAGAGCTGTAAAGAGACAATAGATGGTGGTAGTTGTAGCACTGTAAAACAGGGTGGTGGGCATGGCTGGAGAGCTGTAAAGAAACAGTAGATGGTGGTAGTTGTAGTACTGTAAAACATGGTGGTGGGCATGGTTGGAGAGCTGTAAAGAAACAATAGAAGGTGGTAGTTGTAGCAGTGTAAAACAGGGTGGTGGGCATGGTTGGAGAGCTGTAAAGAGACAATAGATGGTGGTAGTTGTAACACTGTAAAACATGGTGGTGGGCATGGTTGGAGAGCTGTAAAGAAACAATAGATGGTGGTAGTTGTAACACTGTAAAACAGGGTGGTGGGCATGGTTGGAGAGCTGTAAAGAAACAATAGATGGTGGTAGTTGTAGCACTGTAAAACAGGGTGTTGGGCATGGTTGGAGAGCTGTAAAGAGACAGTAGATGGTGGTAGTTGTAGCACTGTAAAACAGGGTGATGGGCATGGTTGGAGAGCTGTAAAGAAACAATAGAAGGTGGTAGTTGTAGCAGTGTAAAACAGGGTGGTGGGCATGGTTGGAGAGCTGTAAAGAGACAATAGATGGTGGTAGTTGTAGCACTATAAAACAGGGTGGTGGGCATGGTTGGAGAGCTGTAAAGAAACAGTAGATGGTGGTAGTTGTAGCTCTGTAAAACAGGGTGGTGGGCATGGTTGGAGAGCTGTAAAGAGACAATAGATGGTGGTAGTTGTAGCACTGTAAAACAGGGTGGTGGGCATGGTTGGAGAGCTGTAAAGAAACAATAGATGGTGGTAGCTGTAGCAGTGTAAAACATGGTGGTGGGCATGGTTGGAGAGCTGTAAAGAGACAATAGATGGTGGTAGTTGTAGCACTGTAAAACAGGGTGGTGGGCATGGTTGGAGAGCTGTAAAGAAACAGTAGATGGTGGTAGTTGTAGTACTGTAAAACATGGTGGTGAGCATGGTTGGAGAGCTGTAAAGAAACAATAGAAGGTGGTAGTTGTAGCAGTGTAAAACAGGGTGATGGGCATGGTTGGAGAGCTGTAAAGAGACAATAGATGGCGGTAGTTGTAGCACTGTAAAACATGGTGGTGGGCATGGTTGGAGAGCTGTAAAGAAACAATAGATGGTGGTAGTTGTAACACTGTAAAACAGGGTGGTGGGCATGGTTGGAGAGCTGTAAAGAAACAATAGATGGTGGTAGTTGTAGCACTGTAAAACAGGGTGTTGGGCATGGTTGGAGAGCTGTAAAGAGACAGTAGATGGTGGTAGTTGTAGCAGTGTAAAACAGGGTGGTGGGCATGGTTGGAGAGCTGTAAAGAGACAATAGATGGTGGTAGTTGTAGCACTGTAAAACAGGGTGGTGGGCATGGTTGGAGAGCTGTAAAGAAACAATAGATGGTGGTAGTTGTAGCACTGTAAAACAGGGTGATGGGCATGGTTGGAGAGCTGTAAAGAAACAATAGAAGGTGGTAGTTGTAGCAGTGTAAAACAGGGTGGTGGGCATGGTTGGAGAGCTGTAAAGAGACAATAGATGGTGGTAGTTGTAGCACTGTAAAACAGGGTGGTGGGCATGGTTGAAGAGCTGTAAAGAAACAGTAGATGGTGGTAGTTGTAGCACTGTAAAACAGGGTGGTGGGCATGGTTGGATAGCTGTAAAGAAACAGTAGAAGGTGGTAGTTGTAGCACTGTAAAACAGGGTGGTGGGCATGGTTGGAGAGCTGTAAAGAGACAATAGATGGTGGTAGTTGTAGCACTGTAAAACAGGGTGGTGGGCATGGTTGAAGAGCTGTAAAGAATCAGTAGATGGTGGTAGTTGTAGCACTGTAAAACAGGGTGGTGGGCATGGTTGGATAGCTGTAAAGAAACAATAGAAGGTGGTAGTTGTAGCACTGTAAAACAGGGTGGTGGGCATGGTTGGAGAGCTGTAAAGAAACAATAGATGGTGGTAGTTGTAGCACTGTAAAACAGGGTGGTGGGCATGGTTGGAGAGCTGTAAAGAAACAGTAGATGGTGGTAGTTGTAGCACTGTAAAACAGTGTGGTGGGCATGGTTGGAGAGCTGTAAAGAAACAGTAGATGGTGGTAGTTGTAGCACTGTAAAACAGGGTGGTGGGCATGGTTGGAGATTGTAAAGAGACAATAGATGGTGGTAGTTGTAGCACTGTAAAACATGGTGGTGGGCATGGTTGGAGAGCTGTAAAGAAACAATAGAAGTTGGTAGTTGTAGCACTGGAAAACAGGGTGGTGGGCATGGTTGGAGAGCTGTAAAGAAACAATAGAAGGTGGTAGTTGTAGCACTGTAAAACAGGGTCGTGGGCATGGTTGGAGAGCTGTAAAGAAACAGTAGATGGTGGTAGTTGTAGCACTGTAAAACAGGGTGGTGGGCATGGTTGGAGAGCTGTAAAGAAACAATAGAAGGTGGTAGTTGTAGCACTGTAAAACAGGGTGGTGGGCATGGTTGGAGAGCTGTAAAGAGAGAATAGATGGTGGGAGTTGTAGCACTGTAAAACAGGGTGGTGGGCATGGTTGGAGAGCTGTAAAGAAACAATAGATGGTGGTAGTTGTAGCACTGTAAAACAGGGTGGTGGGCATCGTTGGAGAGCTGTAAAGAGACAATAGATGGTGGTAGTTGTAGCACTGTAAAACAGGGTGGTGGGCATGGTTGGAGAGCTGTAAAGAGACAATAGATGGTGGGAGTTGTAGCACTGTAAAACAGGGTGGTGGGCATGGTTGGAGAGCTGTAAAGAAACAGTAGAAGGTGGTAGTTGTTGCACTGTAAAACAGGATGGTGGGCATGGTTGCAGAGCTGTAAAGAGACAATAGATGATGGTAGTTGTAGCACTGTAAAACAGGGTGGTGGGCATGGTTGGAGAGCTGTAAAGAGACAGTAGATGGTGGTAGTTGTAGCACTGTAAAACAGGGTGGTGGGCATGGTTGGAGAGCTGTAAAGAGACAGTAGATGGTGGTAGTTGTAGCACTGTAAAACAGGGTGGTGGGCATGGTTGAAGAGCTGTAAAGAAACAGTAGATGGTGGTAGTTGTAGCACTGTAAAACAGGGTGGTGGGCATGGTTGGAGAGCTGTAAAGAAACAGTAGAAGGTGGTAGTTGTAGCACTGTAAAACAGGGTGGTGGGCATGGTTGGAGAGCTGTAAAGAAACAATAGATGGTGGTAGTTGTAGCACTGTAACACAGGGTGGTGGGCATGGTTGGAGAGCTGTAAAGAAACAGTAGATGGTGGTGGTTGTAGCACTGTAAAACATGGTGGTGGGCATGGTTGAAGAGCTGTAAAGAAACAGTAGATGGTGGTAGTTGTAGCACTGTAAAACAGGGTGGTGGGCATGGTTGGAGAGCTGTAAAGAAACAATAGAAGGTGGTAGTTGTAGCACTGGAAAACAGGGTGGTGGGCATGGTTGGAGAGCTGTAAAGATACAATAGAAGGTGGTAGTTGTAGCACTGTATAACATGGTGGTGGGCATGGTTGGAGAGCTGTAAAGAAACAATAGAAGGTGGTAGTTGTAGCACTGTAAAACAGGGTGGTGGGCATGGTTGGAGAGCTGTAAAGAAACAGTAGATGGTGGTAGTTGTAGCACTGTAAAACAGGGTGGTGGGCATGGTTGGAGAGCTGTAAAGAAACAATAGATGGTGGGAGTTGTAGCACTGTAAATCAGGGTGGTGGGCATGGTTGGAGAGCTGTAAAGAAACAATAGATGGTGGTAGTTGTAGCACTGTAAAACAGGGTGGTGGGCATGGTTGGAGAGCTGTAAAGAGACAATAGATGGTGGGAGTTGTAGCACTGTAAAACAGGGTGATGGGCATGGTTCGAGAGCTGTAAAGAGACAATAGATGGTGGGAGTTGTAGCACTGTAAAACATGGTGGTGGGCATGGTTGGAGAGCTGTAAAGAAACAGTAGAAGGTGGTAGTTGTAGCACTGTAAAACAAGGTGGTGCGCATGGTTGGAGAGCTGTAAAGAAACAATAGATGGTGGTAGTTGTAGCACTGTAAAACAGGGTGGTGAGCATGGTTGGAGAGCTGTAAAGAGACAATAGATGGTGGTAGTTGTAGCAGTGTAAAACAGGGTGGTGGGCATGGTTGGAGAGCTGTAAAGAAACAATAGATGGTGGTAGTTGTAGTACTGTAAACCAGGGTGGTGGGCATGGTTGGAGAGCTGTAAAGAGACAGTAGAAGGTGGTAGTTGTAGCACTGTAAAACATGGTGGTGGGCATGGTTGGAGAGCTGTAAAGAGACAATAGATGGTGGTAGTTGTAGCACTGTAAAACAGGGTGGTGGGCATGGTTGGAGAGCTGTAAAGAAACAATAGAAGGTGGGAGTTGTAGCACTGTAAAACAGGGTGGTGGGCATGGTTGGAGAGCTGTAAAGAGACAATAGATGGTGGTAGTTGTAGCACTGTAAAACAGGGTGGTGGGCATGGTTCGAGAGCTGTAAAGAGACGATAGAAGGTAGTAGTTGTAGCACTGTAAAACAGGATGGTGGGCATGGTTGGAGAGCTGTAAAGAGACAATAGATGGTGGTAGTTGTAGCACTGTAAAACAGGGTGGTGGGCATGGTTGGAGAGCTGTAAAGAGACAATAGATGGTGGGAGTTGTAGCACTGTAAAACAGGGCGGTGGGCATGGTTGGAGAGCTGTAAAGAAACAGTAGAAGGTGGTAGTTGTAGCACTGTAAAAGAGGGTGGTGGGCATGGTTGGAGAGCTGTAAAGAGACAATAGATGGTGGTAGTTGTAGCACTGTAAAACAGGGTGGTGGGCATGGTTGGAGAGCTGTAAAGAGACAATAGATGGTGGTAGTTGTAGCACTGTAAAACATGGTGGTGGGCATGGTTGGAGAGCTGTAAAGAAACAATAGAAGGTGGTAGTTGTAGCACTGGAAAACAGGGTGGTGGGCATGGTTGGAGAGCTGTAAAGATACAATAGAAGGTGGTAGTTGTAGCAATGTAAAACATGGTGGTGGGCATGGTTGGAGAACTGTAAAGAAACAATAGAAGGTGGTAGTTGTAGCACTGTAAAACAGGGTGGTGGTCATGGTTGGAGAGCTGTAAAGAAACAGTAGATGGTGGTAGTTGTAGCACTGTAAAACAGGGTGGTGGGCATGGTTGGAGAGCTGTAAAGAAACAATAGATGGTGGGAGTTGTAGCACTGTAAATCAGGGTGGTGGGCATGGTTGGAGAGCTGTAAAGAAACAATAGAAGGTGGTAGTTGTAGCACTGTAAAACAGGGTGGTGGGCATGGTTGGAGAGCTGTAAAGAGACAATAGATGGTGGGAGTTGTAGCACTGTAAAACAGGGTGGTGGGCATGGTTGGAGAGCTGTAAAGAGACAATAGATGGTGGGAGTTGTAGCACTGTAAAACATGGTGGTGGGCATGGTTGGAGAGCTGTAAAGAAACAGTAGAAGGTGGTAGTTGTTGCACTGTAAAACAGGATGGTGGACATGGTTGCAGAGCTGTAAAGAGACAATAGATGATGGTAGTTGTAGCACTGTAAAACAGGGTGGTGGGCATGGTTGGAGAGCTGTAAAGAGACAGTAGATGGTGGTAGTTGTAGCACTGTAAAACAGGGTGGTGGGCATGGTTGGAGAGCTGTAAAGAGACAGTAGATGGTGGTAGTTGTAGCACTGTAAAACAGGGTGGTGGGCATGGTTGAAGAGCTGTAAAGAAACAGTAGATGGTGGTAGTTGTAGCACTGTAAAACAGGGTGGTGGGCATGGTTGGAGAGCTGTAAAGAAACAGTAGAAGGTGGTAGTTGTAGCACTGTAAAACAGGGTGGTGGGCATGGTTGGAGAGCTGTAAAGAAACAATAGATGGTGGTAGTTGTAGCACTGTAACACAGGGTGGTGGGCATGGTTGGAGAGCTGTAAAGAAACAGTAGATGGTGGTGGTTGTAGCACTGTAAAACATGGTGGTGGGCATGGTTGAAGAGCTGTAAAGAAACAGTAGATGGTGGTAGTTGTAGCACTGTAAAACAGGGTGGTGGGCATGGTTGGAGAGCTGTAAAGAAACAATAGAAGGTGGTAGTTGTAGCACTGGAAAACAGGGTGGTGGGCATGGTTGGAGAGCTGTAAAGATACAATAGAAGGTGGTAGTTGTAGCACTGTATAACATGGTGGTGGGCATGGTTGGAGAGCTGTAAAGAAACAATAGAAGGTGGTAGTTGTAGCACTGTAAAACAGGGTGGTGGGCATGGTTGGAGAGCTGTAAAGAAACAGTAGATGGTGGTAGTTGTAGCACTGTAAAACAGGGTGGTGGGCATGGTTGGAGAGCTGTAAAGAAACAATAGATGGTGGGAGTTGTAGCACTGTAAATCAGGGTGGTGGGCATGGTTGGAGAGCTGTAAAGAAACAATAGATGGTGGTACTTGTAGCACTGTAAAACAGGGTGGTGGGCATGGTTGGAGAGCTGTAAAGAGACAATAGATGGTGGGAGTTGTAGCACTGTAAAACAGGGTGATGGGCATGGTTCGAGAGCTGTAAAGAGACAATAGATGGTGGGAGTTGTAGCACTGTAAAACATGGTGGTGGGCATGGTTGGAGAGCTGTAAAGAAACAGTAGAAGGTGGTAGTTGTAGCACTGTAAAACAAGGTGGTGCGCATGGTTGGAGAGCTGTAAAGAAACAATAGATGGTGGTAGTTGTAGCACTGTAAAACAGGGTGGTGAGCATGGTTGGAGAGCTGTAAAGAGACAATAGATGGTGGTAGTTGTAGTACTGTAAACCAGGGTGGTGGGCATGGTTGGAGAGCTGTAAAGAGACAGTAGAAGGTGGTAGTTGTAGCACTGTAAAACATGGTGGTGGGCATGGTTGGAGAGCTGTAAAGAGACAATAGATGGTGGTAGTTGAAACACTGTAAAACAGGGTGGTGGGCATGGTAGGAGAGCTGTAAAGATAACAATAGATGGTGGTAGTTGTAGCACTGTAAAACAGGGTGGTGGGCATGGTTGGAGAGCTGTAAAGAGACAGTAGAAGGTGGGAGTTGTAGCACTGTAAGACAGGGTGGTGGGCATGGTTGGAGAGCTGTAAAGAAACAATAGATGGTGGTAGTTGTAGCACTGTAAAACAGGGTGGTGGGCATGGTTGGAGAGCTGTAAAGAAACAGTAGATGGTGGTAGTTGTAGCACTGTAAAACAGGGTGGTGGGCATGGTTGGAGAGCTGTAAAGAAACAATAGAAGGTGGGAGTTGTAGCACTGTAAAACAGGGTGGTGGGCATGGTTGGAGAGCTGTAAAGAGACAATAGATGGTGGTAGTTGTAGCACTGTAAAACAGGGTGGTGGGCATGGTTCGAGAGCTGTAAAGAGACGATAGAAGGTAGTAGTTGTAGCACTGTAAAACAGGATGGTGGGCATGGTTGGAGAGCTGTAAAGAGACAATAGATGGTGGTAGTTGTAGCACTGTAAAACAGGGTGGTGGGCATGGTTGGAGAGCTGTAAAGAGACAATAGATGGTGGGAGTTGTAGCACTGTAAAACAGGGCGGTGGGCATGGTTGGAGAGCTGTAAAGAAACAGTAGAAGGTGGTAGTTGTAGCACTGTAAAAGAGGGTGGTGGGCATGGTTGGAGAGCTGTAAAGAGACAATAGATGGTGGTAGTTGTAGCACTGTAAAACAGGGTGGTGGGCATGGTTGGAGAGCTGTAAAGAGACAATAGATGGTGGTAGTTGTAGCACTGTAAAACATGGTGGTGGGCATGGTTGGAGAGCTGTAAAGAAACAATAGAAGGTGGTAGTTGTAGCACTGGAAAACAGGGTGGTGGGCATGGTTGGAGAGCTGTAAAGATACAATAGAAGGTGGTAGTTGTAGCAATGTAAAACATGGTGGTGGGCATGGTTGGAGAACTGTAAAGAAACAATAGAAGGTGGTAGTTGTAGCACTGTAAAACAGGGTGGTGGTCATGGTTGGAGAGCTGTAAAGAAACAGTAGATGGTGGTAGTTGTAGCACTGTAAAACAGGGTGGTGGGCATGGTTGGAGAGCTGTAAAGAAACAATAGATGGTGGGAGTTGTAGCACTGTAAATCAGGGTGGTGGGCATGGTTGGAGAGCTGTAAAGAAACAATAGAAGGTGGTAGTTGTAGCACTGTAAAACAGGGTGGTGGGCATGGTTGGAGAGCTGTAAAGAGACAATAGATGGTGGGAGTTGTAGCACTGTAAAACAGGGTGGTGGGCATGGTTGGAGAGCTGTAAAGAGACAATAGATGGTGGGAGTTGTAGCACTGTAAAACATGGTGGTGGGCATGGTTGGAGAGCTGTAAAGAAACAGTAGAAGGTGGTAGTTGTAGCACTGTAAAACAAGGTGGTGCGCATGGTTGGAGAGCTGTAAAGAAACAATAGATGGTGGTAGTTGTAGCACTGTAAAACAGGGTGGTGAGCATGGTGGGAGAGCTGTAAAGAGACAATAGATGGTGGTAGTTGTAGCAGTGTAAAACAGGGTGGTGGGCATGGTTGGAGAGCTGTAAAGAGACAATAGATGGTGGTAGTTGTAGCAGTGTAAACCAGGGTGGTGGGCATGGTTGGAGAGCTGTAAAGAGACAATAGATGGTGGTAGTTGTAGCACTGTAAAACATGGTGGTGGGCATGGTTGGAGAGCTGTAAAGAGACAATAGATGGTGGTAGTTGAAGCACTGTAAAACAGGGTGGTGGGCATGGTTGGAGAGCTGTAAGGATAACAATAGATGGTGGTAGTTGTAGCACTGTAAAACAGGGTGGTGGGCATGGTTGGAGAGCTGTAAAGAGACAGTAGAAGGTGGGAGTTGTAGCACTGTAAGACAGGGTGGTGGGCATGGTTGGAGAGCTGTAAAGAAACAATAGATGGTGGTAGTTGTAGCACTGTAAAACAGGGTGGTGGGCATGGTTGGAGAGCTGTAAAGAAACAGTAGATGGTGGTAGTTGTAGCACTGTAAAACAGGGTGGTGGGCATGGTTGGAGAGCTGTAAAGAAACAATAGAAGGTGGGAGTTGTAGCACTGTAAAACAGGGTGGTGGGCATGGTTGGAGAGCTGTAAAGAGACAATAGATGGTGGTAGTTGTAGCACTGTAAAACATGGTGGTGGGCATGGTTGGAGAGCTGTAAAGAAACAATAGATGGTGGTAGTTGTAACACTGTAAAACAGGGTGGTGGGCATGGTTGGAGAGCTGTAAAGAAACAATAGATGGTGGTAGTTGTAGCACTGTAAAACAGGGTGGTGGGCATGGTTGGAGAGCTGTAAAGAGACAGTAGATGGTGGTAGTTGTAGCAGTGTAAAACAGGGTGGTGGGCATGGTTGGAGAGCTGTAAAGAGACAATAGATGGTGGTAGTTGTAGCACTGTAAAACAGGGTGGTGGGCATGGTTGGAGAGCTGTAAAGAAACAATAGATGGTGGTAGTTGTAGCACTGTAAAACAGGGTGATGGGCATGGTTGGAGAGCTGTAAAGAAACAATAGAAGGTGGTAGTTGTAGCAGTGTAAAACAGGGTGGTGGGCATGGTTGGAGAGCTGTAAAGAGACAATAGATGGTGGTAGTTGTAGCACTGTAAAACAGGGTGGTGGGCATGGTTGGAGAGCTGTAAAGAGACAATAGATGGTGGTAGTTGTAGCACTGTAAAACAGGGTGGTGGGCATGGTTGAAGAGCTGTAAAGAAACAGTAGATGGTGGTAGTTGTAGCACTGTAAAACAGGGTGGTGGGCATGGTTGGATAGCTGTAAAGAAACAGTAGAAGGTGGGAGTTGTAGCACTGTAAAACAGGGTGGTGGGCATGGTTGGAGAGCTGTAAAGAAACAATAGATGGTGGTAGTTGTAGCACTGTAAAACAGGGTGGTGGGCATGGTTGGAGAGCTGTAAAGAAACAGTAGATGGTGGTAGTTGTAGCACTGTAAAACAGGGTGGTGGGCATGGTTGGAGAGCTGTAAAGAAACAGTAGATGGTGGTAGTTGTAGCACTGTAAAACAGGGTGGTGGGCATGGTTGGAGATTGTAAAGAGACAATAGATGGTGGTAGTTGTAGCACTGTAAAACATGGTGGTGGGCATGGTTGGAGAGCTGTAAAGAAACAATAGAAGGTGGTAGTTGTAGCACTGGAAAACAGGGTGGTGGGCATGGTTGGAGAGCTGTAAAGAAACAATAGAAGGTGGTAGTTGTAGCACTGTAAAACAGGGTCGTGGGCATGGTTGGAGAGCTGTAAAGAAACAGTAGATGGTGGTAGTTGTAGCACTGTAAAACAGGGTGGTGGGCATGGTTGGAGAGCTGTAAAGAAACAATAGAAGGTGGTAGTTGTAGCACTGTAAAACAGGGTGGTGGGCATGGTTGGAGAGCTGTAAAGAGAGAATAGATGGTGGGAGTTGTAGCACTGTAAAACAGGGTGGTGGGCATGGTTGGTGAGCTGTAAAGAGACAATAGATTGTGGGAGTTGTAGCACTGTAAAACATGGTGGTGGGCATGGTTGGAGAGCTGTAAAGAAACAGTAGAAGGTGGTAGTTGTAGCACTGTAAAACAAGGTGGTACGCATGGTTGGAGAGCTGTAAAGAAATAATAGATGGTGGTAGTTGTAGCACTGTAAAACAGGGTGGTGAGCATCGTTGGAGAGCTGTAAAGAGACAATAGATGGTGGTAGTTGTAGCAGTGTAAAACAGGGTGGTGGGCATGGTTGGAGAGCTGTAAAGAAACAATAGATGGTAGTAGTTGTAGTACTGTAAACCAGGGTGGTGGGCAGGGTTGGAGAGCTGTAAAGAGACAGTAGAAGGTGGTAGTTGTAGCACTGTAAAACATGGTGGTGGGCATGGTTGGAGAGCTGTAAAGAGACAATAGATGGTGGTAGTTGAAGCACTGTAAAACAGGGTGGTGGGCAAGGTTGGAGAGCTGTAAAGATAACAATAGATGGTGGTAGTTGTAGCACTGTAAAACAGGGTGGTGGGCATGGTTGGAGAGCTGTAAAGAGACAGTAGAAGGTGGGAGTTGTAGCACTGTAAGACAGGGTGGTGGGCATGGTTGGAGAGCTGTAAAGAAAAAATAGAAGGTGGGAGTTGTAGCACTGTAAAACAGGGTGGTGGGCATGGTTGGAGAGCTGTAAAGAGACAATAGATGGTGGTAGTTGTAGCACTGTAAAACAGGGTGGTGGGCATGGTTGGATAGCTGTAAAGAAACAGTAGAAGGTGGTAGTTATAGCACTGTAAAACAGGGTGGTGGGCATGGTTGGAGAGCTGTAAAGAGACAATAGATGGTGGGAGTTGTAGCACTGTAAAACAGGGTGGTGGGCATGGTTGGAGAGCTGTAAAGGAACAGTAGAAGGTGGGAGTTGTAGTACTGTAAACCAGGGTGGTGGGCAGGGTTGGAGAGCTGTAAAGAGACAGTAGAAGGTGGTAGTTGTAGCACTGTAAAACAGGGTGGTGGGCATGGTTGGAGAGCTGTAAAGAAACAGTAGATGGTGGTAGTTGTAGCACTGTAAAACAGGGTGGTGGGCATGGTTGGAGAGCTGTAAAGAAACAGTAGATGGTGGTAGTTGTAGCACTGTAAAACAGGGTGGTGGGCATGGTTGGAGAGTTGTAAAGAGACAATAGATGGTGGTAGTTGTAGCACTGTAAAACATGGTGGTGGGCATGGTTGGAGAGCTGTAAAGAAACAATAGAAGGTGGTAGTTGTAGCACTGGAAAACAGGGTGGTGGGCATGGTTGGAGAGCTGTAAAGATACAATAGAAGGTGGTAGTTGTAGCACTGTAAAACATGGTGGTGGGCATGGTTGGAGAGCTGTAAAGAAACAATAGAAGGTGGTAGTTGTAGCACTGTAAAACAGGGTGGTGGGCATGGTTGGAGAGCTGTAAAGAAACAGTAGATGGTGGTAGTTGTAGCACTGTAAAACAGGGTGGTGGGCATGGTTGGAGAGCTGTAAAGAAACAATAGATGGTGGGAGTTGTAGCACTGTAAATCAGGGTGGTGGGCATGGTTGGAGAGCTGTAAAGAAACAATAGAAGGTGGTAGTTGTAGCACTGTAAAACAGGGTGGTGGGCATGGTTGGAGAGCTGTAAAGAGACAATAGATGGTGGGAGTTGTAGCACTGTAAAACAGGGTGGTGGGCATGGTTGGTGAGCTGTAAAGAGACAATAGATCGTGGGAGTTGTAGCACTGTAAAACATGGTGGTGGGCATGGTTGGAGAGCTGTAAAGAAACAGTAGAAGGTGGTAGTTGTAGCACTGTAAAACAAGGTGGTGCGCATGGTTGGAGAGCTGTAAAGAAACAATAGATGGTGGTAGTTGTAGCACTGTAAAACAGGGTGGTGAGCATGGTTGGAGAGCTGTAAAGAGACAATAGATGGTGGTAGTTGTAGCAGTGTAAAACAGGGTGGTGGGCATGGTTGGAGAGCTGTAAAGAAACAATAGATGGTGGTAGTTGTAGTACTGTAAACCAGGGTGGTGGGCAGGGTTGGAGAGCTGTAAAGAGACAGTAGAAGGTGGTAGTTGTAGCACTGTAAAACATGGTGGTGGGCATGGTTGGAGAGCTGTAAAGAGACAATAGATGGTGGTAGTTGAAGCACTGTAAAACAGGGTGGTGGGCATGGTTGGAGAGCTGTAAAGATAACAATAGATGGTGGTAGTTGTAGCACTGTAAAACAGGGTGGTGGGCATGGTTGGAGAGCTGTAAAGAGACAGTAGAAGGTGGGAGTTGTAGCACTGTAAGACAGGGTGGTGGGCATGGTTGGAGAGCTGTAAAGAAACAATAGAAGGTGGGAGTTGTAGCACTGTAAAACAGGGTGGTGGGCATGGTTGGAGAGCTGTAAAGAGACAATAGATGGTGGTAGTTGTAGCACTGTAAAACAGGGTGGTGGGCATGGTTCGAGAGCTGTAAAGAGACAATAGAAGGTGGTAGTTGTAGCACTGTAAAACAGGGTGGTGGGCATGGTTGGAGAGCTGTAAAGAGACAATAGATGGTGGTAGTTGTAGCACTGTAAAACAGGGTGGTGGGCATGGTTGGAGAGCTGTAAAGAGACAATAGATGGTGGTAGTTGTAGCACTGTAAAACAGGGCGGTGGGCATGGTTGGAGAGATGTAAAGAAACAGTAGAAGGTGGTAGTTGTAGCAGTGTAAAACAGGGTGGTGGGCATGGTTGGAGAGCTGTAAAGAGACAATAGATGGTGGCAGTTGTAGCAGTGTAAAACATGGTGGTGGGCATGGTTGGAGAGCTGTAAAGAGACAATAGATGGTGGTAGTTGTAGCAGTGTAAAACAGGGTGGTGGGCATGGTTGGAGAGCTGTAAAGAGACAATAGATGGTGGTAGTTGTAGCACTGTAAAACAGGGTGGTGGGCATGGTTGGAGAGCTGTAAAGAGACAGTAGATGGTAGTAGTTGTAGCACTGTAAAACATGGTGGTGGGCATGGTTGGAGAGCTGTAAAGAAACAATAGAAGGTGGTAGTTGTAGCACTGGAAAACAGGGTGGTGGGCATGGTTGGAGAGCTGTAAAGATACAATAGAAGGTGGTAGTTGTAGCACTGTAAAACATGGTGGTGGGCATGGTTGGAGAGCTGTAAAGAAACAATAGAAGGTTGTAGTTGTAGCACTGTAAAACAGGGTGGTGGTCATGGTTGGAGAGCTGTAAAGAAACAGTAGATGGTGGTAGTTGTAGCACTGTAAAACAGGGTGGGGGGCATGGTTGGAGAGCTGTAAAGAAACAATAGATGGTGGGAGTTGTAGCACTGTAAATCAGGGTGGTGGGCATGGTTGGAGAGCTGTAAAGAAACAATAGAAGGTGGTAGTTGTAGCACTGTAAAACAGGGTGGTGGGCATGGTTGGAGAGCTGTAAAGAGACAATAGATGGTGGGAGTTGTAGCACTGTAAAACAGGGTGGGGGGCATGGTTGGAGAGCTGTAAAGAAACAGTAGATGGTGGTAGTTGTAGCACTGTAAAACATGGTGGTGGGCATGGTTGGAGAGCTGTAAAGAAACAGTAGAAGGTGGTAGTTGTAGCACTGTAAAACAAGGTGGTGCGCATGGTTGGAGAGCTGTAAAGAAACAATAGATGGTGGTAGTTGTAGCACTGTAAAACAGGGTGGTGAGCATGGTTGGAGAGCTGTAAAGAGACAGTAGAAGGTGGTAGTTGTAGCACTGTAAAACATGGTGGTGGGCATGGTTGGAGAGCTGTAAAGAGACAATAGATGGTGGTAGTTGAAGCACTGTAAAACAGGGTGGTGGGCATGGTTGGAGAGCTGTAAAGATAACAATAGATGGTGGTAGTTGTAGCACTGTAAAACAGGGTGGTGGGCATGGTTGGAGAACTGTAAAGAGACAGTAGAAGGTGGGAGTTGTAGCACTGTAAGACAGGGTGGTGGGCATGGTTGGAGAGCTGTAAAGAAACAATAGATGGTGGTAGTTGTAGCACTGTAAAACAGGGTGGTGGGCATGGTTGGAGAGCTGTAAAGAAACAGTAGATGGTGGTAGATGTAGCACTGTAAAACAGGGTGGTGGGCATGGTTGGAGAGCTGTAAAGAAACAATAGAAGGTGGGAGTTGTAGCATTGTAAAACAGGGTGGTGGGCATGGTTGGAGAGCTGTAAAGAAACAGTAGATGGTGGTAGTTGTAGCACTGTAAAACAGGGTGGTGGGCATGGTTGGAGAGCTGTAAAGAAACAATAGATGGTGGGAGTTGTAGCACTGTAAATCAGGGTGGTGGGCATGGTTGGAGAGCTGTAAAGAAACAATAGAAGGTGGTAGTTGTAGCACTGTAAATCAGGGTGGTGGGCATGGTTGGAGAGCTGTAAAGAGAGAATAGATGGTGGGAGTTGTAGCACTGTAAAACAGGGTGGTGGGGATGGTTGGTGAGCTGTAAAGAGACAATAGATTGTGGGAGTTGTAGCACTGTAAAACATGGTGGTGGGCATGGTTGGAGAGCTGTAAAGAAATAATAGATGGTGGTAGTTGTAGCACTGTAAAACAGGGTGGTGAGCATCGTTGGAGAGCTGTAAAGAGACAATAGATGGTGGTAGTTGTAGCAGTGTAAAACAGGGTGGTGGGCATGGTTGGAGAGCTGTAAAGAAACAATAGATGGTAGTAGTTGTAGTACTGTAAACCAGGGTGGTGGGCAGGGTTGGAGAGCTGTAAAGAGACAGTAGAAGGTGGTAGTTGTAGCACTGTAAAACATGGTGGTGGGCATGGTTGGAGAGCTGTAAAGAGACAATAGATGGTGGTAGTTGAAGCACTGTAAAACAGGGTGGTGGGCAAGGTTGGAGAGCTGTAAAGATAACAATAGATGGTGGTAGTTGTAGCACTGTAAAACAGGGTGGTGGGCATGGTTGGAGAGCTGTAAAGAGACAGTAGAAGGTGGGAGTTGTAGCACTGTAAGACAGGGTGGTGGGCATGGTTGGAGAGCTGTAAAGAAAAAATAGAAGGTGGGAGTTGTAGCACTGTAAAACAGGGTGGTGGGCATGGTTGGAGAGCTGTAAAGAGACAATAGATGGTGGTAGTTGTAGCACTGTAAAACAGGGTGGTGGGCATGGTTGGATAGCTGTAAAGAAACAGTAGAAGGTGGTAGTTGTAGCACTGTAAAACAGGGTGGTGGGCATGGTTGGAGAGCTGTAAAGAGACAATAGATGGTGGGAGTTGTAGCACTGTAAAACAGGGTGGTGGGCATGGTTGGAGAGCTGTAAAGGAACAGTAGAAGGTGGGAGTTGTAGCACTGTAAAACAGGGTGGTGGGCATGGTTGGAGAGCTGTAAAGAGACAATAGATGGTGGTAGTTGTAGCACTGTAAAACAGGGTGGTGGGCATGGTTGGAGAGCTGTAAAGAAACAGTAGATGGTGGTAGTTGTAGCACTGTAAAACAGGGTGGTGGGCATGGTTGGAGAGCTGTAAAGAAACAGTAGATGGTGGTAGTTGTAGCACTGTAAAACAGGGTGGTGGGCATGGTTGGAGAGTTGTAAAGAGACAATAGATGGTGGTAGTTGTAGCACTGTAAAACATGGTGGTGGGCATGGTTGGAGAGCTGTAAAGAAACAATAGAAGGTGGTAGTTGTAGCACTGGAAAACAGGGTGGTGGGCATGGTTGGAGAGCTGTAAAGATACAATAGAAGGTGGTAGTTGTAGCACTGTAAAACATGGTGGTGGGCATGGTTGGAGAGCTGTAAAGAAACAATAGAAGGTGGTAGTTGTAGCACTGTAAAACAGGGTGGTTGGCATGGTTGGAGAGCTGTAAAGAAACAGTAGATGGTGGTAGTTGTAGCACTGTAAAACAGGGTGGTGGGCATGGTTGGAGAGCTGTAAAGAAACAATAGATGGTGGGAGTTGTAGCACTGTAAATCGGGGTGGTGGGCATGGTTGGAGAGCTGTAAAGAAACAATAGAAGGTGGTAGTTGTAGCACTGTAAAACAGGCTGGTGGGCATGGTTGGAGAGCTGTAAAGAGACAATAGATGGTGGGAGTTGTAGCACTGTAAAACAGGGTGGTGGGCATGGTTGGTGAGCTGTAAAGAGACAATAGATCGTGGGAGTTGTAGCACTGTAAAACATGGTGGTGGGCATGGTTGGAGAGCTGTAAAGAAACAGTAGAAGGTGGTAGTTGTAGCACTGTAAAACAAGGTGGTGCGCATGGTTGGAGAGCTGTAAAGAAACAATAGATGGTGGTAGTTGTAGCACTGTAAAACAGGGTGGTGAGCATGGTTGGAGAGCTGTAAAGAGACAATAGATGGTGGTAGTTGTAGCAGTGTAAAACAGGGTGGTGGGCATGGTTGGAGAGCTGTAAAGAAACAATAGATGGTGGTAGTTGTAGTACTGTAAACCAGGGTGGTGGGCAGGGTTGGAGAGCTGTAAAGAGACAGTAGAAGGTGGTAGTTGTAGCACTGTAAAACATGGTGGTGGGCATGGTTGGAGAGCTGTAAAGAGACAATAGATGGTGGTAGTTGAAGCACTGTAAAACAGGGTGGTGGGCATGGTTGGAGAGCTGTAAAGAGACAGTAGAAGGTGGGAGTTGTAGCACTGTAAGACAGGGTGGTGGGCATGGTTGGAGAGCTGTAAAGAAACAATAGAAGGTGGGAGTTGTAGCACTGTAAAACAGGGTGGTGGGCATGGTTGGAGAGCTGTAAAGAGACAATAGATGGTGGTAGTTGTAGCACTGTAAAACAGGGTGGTGGGCATGGTTCGAGAGCTGTAAAGAGACAATAGAAGGTGGTAGTTGTAGCACTGTAAAACAGGGTGGTGGGCATGGTTGGAGAGCTGTAAAGAGACAATAGATGGTGGTAGTTGTAGCACTGTAAAACAGGGTGGTGGGCATGGTTGGAGAGCTGTAAAGAGACAATAGATGGTGGTAGTTGTAGCACTGTAAAACAGGGCGGTGGGCATGGTTGGAGAGCTGTAAAGAAACAGTAGAAGGTGGTAGTTGTAGCAGTGTAAAACAGGGTGGTGGGCATGGTTGGAGAGCTGTAAAGAGACAATAGATGGTGGCAGTTGTAGCAGTGTAAAACATGGTGGTGGGCATGGTTGGAGAGCTGTAAAGAGACAATAGATGGTGGTAGTTGTAGCAGTGTAAAACAGGGTGGTGGGCATGGTTGGAGAGCTGTAAAGAGACAATAGATGGTGGTAGTTGTAGCATTGTAAAACAGGGTGGTGGGCATGGTTGGAGAGCTGTAAAGAGACAGTAGATGGTAGTAGTTGTAGCACTGTAAAACATGGTGGTGGGCATGGTTGGAGAGCTGTAAAGAAACAATAGAAGGTGGTAGTTGTAGCACTGGAAAACAGGGTGGTGGGCATGGTTGGAGAGCTGTAAAGATACAATAGAAGGTGGTAGTTGTAGCACTGTAAAACATGGTGGTGGGCATGGTTGGAGAGCTGTAAAGAAACAATAGAAGGTTGTAGTTGTAGCACTGTAAAACAGGGTGGTGGTCATGGTTGGAGAGCTGTAAAGAAACAGTAGATGGTGGTAGTTGTAGCACTGTAAAACAGGGTGGTGGGCATGGTTGGAGAGCTGTAAAGAAACAATAGATGGTGGGAGTTGTAGCACTGTAAATCAGGGTGGTGGGCATGGTTGGAGAGCTGTAAAGAAACAATAGAAGGTGGTAGTTGTAGCACTGTAAAACAGGGTGGTGGGCATGGTTGGAGAGCTGTAAAGAGACAATAGATGGTGGGAGTTGTAGCACTGTAAAACAGGGTGGGGGGCATGGTTGGAGAGCTGTAAAGAAACAGTAGATGGTGGTAGTTGTAGCACTGTAAAACATGGTGGTGGGCATGGTTGGAGAGCTGTAAAGAAACAGTAGAAGGTGGTAGTTGTAGCACTGTAAAACAAGGTGGTGCGCATGGTTGGAGAGCTGTAAAGAAACAATAGATGGTGGTAGTTGTAGCACTGTAAAACAGGGTGGTGAGCATGGTTGGAGAGCTGTAAATAGTCAATAGATGGTGGTAGTTGTAGCAGTGTTAAACAGGGTGGTGGGCATGGTTGGAGAGCTGTAAAGAAACAATAGATGGTGGTAGTTGTAGTACTGTAAACCAGGGTGGTGGGCATAGTTGGAGAGCTGTAAAGAGACAGTAGAAGGTGGTAGTTGTAGCACTGTAAAACATGGTGGTGGGCATGGTTGGAGAGCTGTAAAGAGACAATAGATGGTGGTAGTTGAAGCACTGTAAAACAGGGTGGTGGGCATGGTTGGAGAGCTGTAAAGATAACAATAGATGGTGGTAGTTGTAGCACTGTAAAACAGGGTGGTGGGCATGGTTGGAGAACTGTAAAGAGACAGTAGAAGGTGGGAGTTGTAGCACTGTAAGACAGGGTGGTGGGCATGGTTGGAGAGCTGTAAAGAAACAATAGATGGTGGTAGTTGTAGCACTGTAAAACAGGGTGGTGGGCATGGTTGGAGAGCTGTAAAGAAACAGTAGATGGTGGTAGATGTAGCACTGTAAAACAGGGTGGTGGGCATGGTTGGAGAGCTGTAAAGAAACAATAGAAGGTGGGAGTTGTAGCACTGTAAAACAGGGTGGTGGGCATGGTTGGAGAGCTGTAAAGAGACAATAGATGGTGGTAGTTGTAGCACTGTAAAACAGGGTGGTGGGCATGGTTGGAGAGCTGTAAAGAAACAGTAGAAGGTGGTAGTTGTAGCACTGTAATACAAGGTGGTGCGCATGGTTGGAGAGCTGTAAAGAAATAATAGATGGTGGTAGTTGTAGCACTGTAAAACAGGGTGGTGAGCATCGTTGGAGAGCTGTAAAGAGACAATAGATGGTGGTAGTTGTAGCAGTGTAAAACAGGGTGGTGGGCATGGTTGGAGAGCTGTAAAGAAACAATAGATGGTGGTAGTTGTAGTACTGTAAACCAGGGTGGTGGGCAGGGTTGGAGAGCTGTAAAGAGACAGTAGAAGGTGGTAGTTGTAGCACTGTAAAACATGGTGGTGGGCATGGTTGGAGAGCTGTAAAGAGACAATAGATGGTGGTAGTTGAAGCACTGTAAAACAGGGTGGTGGGCATGGTTGGAGAGCTGTAAAGATAACAATAGATGGTGGTAGTTGTAGCACTGTAAAACAGGGTGGTGGGCATGGTTGGAGAGCTGTAAAGAGACAGTAGAAGGTGGGATTTGTAGCACTGTAAGACAGGGTGGTGGGCATGGTTGGAGAGCTGTAAAGAAAAAATAGAAGGTGGGAGTTGTAGCACTGTAAAACAGGGTGGTGGGCATGGTTGGAGAGCTGTAAAGTGACAATAGATGGTGGTAGTTGTAGCACTGTAAAACAGGGTGGTGGGCATGGTTGGATAGCTGTAAAGAAACAGTAGAAGGTGGTAGTTGTAGCACTGTAAAACAGGGTGGTGGGCATGGTTGGAGAGCTGTAAAGAGACAATAGATGGTGGGAGTTGTAGCACTGTAAAACAGGGTGGTGGGCATGGTTGGAGAGCTGTAAAGGAACAGTAGAAGGTGGGAGTTGTAGCACTGTAAAACAGGGTGGTGGGCATGGTTGGAGAGCTGTAAAGAAACAATAGATGGTGGTAGTTGTAGCACTGTAAAACAGGGTGGTGGGCATGGTTGGAGAGCTGTAAAGAAACAGTAGATGGTGGTAGTTGTAGCACTGTAAAACAGGGTGGTGGGCATGGTTGGAGAGCTGTAAAGAAACAGTAGATGGTGGTAGTTGTAGCACTGTAAAACAGGGTGGTGGGCATGGTTGGAGAGTTGTAAAGAGACAATAGATGGTGGTAGTTGTAGCACTGTAAAACATGGTGGTGGGCATGGTTGGAGAGCTGTAAAGAGACAATAGATGGTGGTAGTTGAAGCACTGGAAAACAGGGTGGTGGGCATGGTTGGAGAGCTGTAAAGATAACAATAGATGGTGGTAGTTGTAGCACTGTAAAACAGGGTGGTGGGCATGGTTGGAGAGCTGTAAAGAGACAGTAGAAGGTGGGAGTTGTAGCACTTTAAGACAGGGTGGTGGGCATGGTTGGAGAGCTGTAAAGAAACAATAGAAGGTGGGAGTTGTAGCACTGTAAAACAGGGTGGTGGGCATGGTTGGAGAGCTGTAAAGAGACAATAGATGGTGGTAGTTGTAGCACTGTAAAACAGGGTGGTGGGCATGGTTCGAGAGCTGTAAAGAGACAATAGAAGGTGGTAGTTGTAGCACTGTAAAACAGGGTGGTGGGCATGGTTGGAGAGCTGTAAAGAGACAATAGATGGTGGTAGTTGTAGCACTGTAAAACAGGGTGGTGGGCATGGTTGGAGAGCTGTAAAGAGACAATAGATGGTGGTAGTTGTAGCACTGTAAAACAGGGCGGTGGGCATGGTTGGAGAGCTGTAAAGAAACAGTAGAAGGTGGTAGTTGTAGCAGTGTAAAACAGGGTGGTGGGCATGGTTGGAGAGCTGTAAAGAGACAATAGATGGTGGCAGTTGTAGCAGCGTAAAACATGGTGGTGGGCATGGTTGGAGAGCTGTAAAGAGACAATAGATGGTGGTAGTTGTAGCAGTGTAAAACAGGGTGGTGGGCATGGTTGGAGAGCTGTAAAGAGACAATAGATGGTGGTAGTTGTAGCACTGTAAAACAGGGTGGTGGGCATGGTTGGAGAGCTGTAAAGAGACAGTAGATGGTAGTAGTTGTAGCACTGTAAAACATGGTGGTGGGCATGGTTGGAGAGCTGTAAAGAAACAATAGAAGGTGGTAGTTGTAGCACTGGAAAACAGGGTGGTGGGCATGGTTGGAGAGCTGTAAAGATACAATAGAAGGTGGTAGTTGTAGCACTGTAAAACATGGTGGTGGGCATGGTTGGAGAGCTGTAAAGAAACAATAGAAGGTTGTAGTTGTAGCACTGTAAAACAGGGTGGTGGGCATGGTTGGAGAGCTGTAAAGAAACAGTAGATGGTGGTAGTTGTAGCACTGTAAAACAGGGTGGTGGGCATGGTTGGAGAGCTGTAAAGAAACAATAGATGGTGGGAGTTGTAGCACTGTAAATCAGGGTGGTGGGCATGGTTGGAGAGCTGTAAAGAAACAATAGAAGGTGGTAGTTGTAGCACTGTAAAACAGGGTGGTGGGCATGGTTGGAGAGCTGTAAAGAGACAATAGATGGTGGGAGTTGTAGCACTGTAAAACAGGGTGGTGGGCATGGTTGGAGAGCTGTAAAGAAACAGTAGATGGTGGTAGTTGTAGCACTGTAAAACATGGTGGTGGGCATGGTTGGAGAGCTGTAAAGAAACAGTAGAAGGTGGTAGTTGTAGCACTGTAAAACAAGGTGGTGCGCATGGTTGGAGAGCTGTAAAGAAACAATAGATGGTGGTAGTTGTAGCACTGTAAAACAGGGTGGTGAGCATGGTTGGAGAGCTGTAAAGAGACAATAGATGGTGGTAGTTGTAGCAGTGTAAAACAGGGTGGTGGGCATGGTTGGAGAGCTGTAAAGAAACAATAGATGGTGGTAGTTGTAGTACTGTAAACCAGGGTGGTGGGCATGGTTGGAGAGCTGTAAAGAGACAGTAGAAGGTGGTAGTTGTAGCACTGTAAAACATGGTGGTGGGCATGGTTGGAGAGCTGTAAAGAGACAATAGATGGTGGTAGTTGAAGCACTGTAAAACAGGGTGGTGGGCGTGGTTGGAGAGCTGTAAAGATAACAATAGATGGTGGTAGTTGTAGCACTGTAAAACAGGGTGGTGGGCATGGTTGGAGAACTGTAAAGAGACAGTAGAAGGTGGGAGTTGTAGCACTGTAAGACAGGGTGGTGGGCATGGTTGGAGAGCTGTAAAGAAACAATAGATGGTGGTAGTTGTAGCACTGTAAAACAGGGTGGTGGGCATGGTTGGAGAGCTGTAAAGAAACAGTAGATGGTGGTAGATGTAGCACTGTAAAACAGGGTGGTGGGCATGGTTGGAGAGCTGTAAAGAAACAATAGAAGGTGGGAGTTGTAGCACTGTAAAACAGGGTGGTGGGCATGGTTGGAGAGCTGTAAAGAGACAATAGATGGTGGTAGTTGTAGCACTGTAAAACAGGGTGGTGGGCATGGTTCGAGAGCTGTAAAGAGACAATAGAAGGTGGTAGTTGTAGCACTGTAAAACAGGGTGGTGGGCATGGTTGGAGAGCTGTAAAGAGACAATAGATGGTGGGAGTTGTAGCACTGTAAAACAGGGCGGTGGGCATGGTTGGAGAGCTGTAAAGAGACAGTAGATGGTGGTAGTTTGGTGCACTGTAAAACAGGGTGGTGGGCATGGTTGGAGAGCTGTAAAGAAACAATAGAAGGTGGTAGTTGTAGCTGTGTAAAACAGGGTGGTGGGCATGGTTGGAGAGCTGTAAAGAGACAATAGATGGTGGTAGTTGTAGCACTGTAAAACAGGGTGGTGGGCATGGTTGGAGAGCTGTAAAGAGACAATAGATGGTGGTAGTTGTAGCACTGTAAAACAGGGTGGTGGGCATGGTTTGAGAGCTGTAAAGAAACAATAGATGGTGGTAGTTGTAGCACTGTAAAACAGGGTGGTGGGCATGGTTGGAGAGTTGTAAAGAGACAATAGATGGTGGTAGTTGTAGCACTGTAAAACATGGTGGTGGGCATGGTTGGAGAGCTGTAAAGAAACAATAGAAGGTGGTAGTTGTAGCACTGGAAAACAGGGTGGTGGGCATGGTTGGAGAGCTGTAAAGAAACAGTAGATGGTGGTAGTTGTAGCACTGTAAAACAGGGTGGTGGGCATGGTTGGAGAGCTGTAAAGAGACAGTAGATGGTAGTAGTTGTAGCACTGTAAAACATGGTGGTGGGCATGGTTGGAGAGCTGTAAAGAAACAATAGAAGGTGGTAGTTGTAGCACTGGAAAACAGGGTGGTGGGCATGGTTGGAGAGCTGTAAAGATACAATAGAAGGTGGTAGTTGTAGCACTGTAAAACATGGTGGTGGGCATGGTTGGAGAGCTGTAAAGAAACAATAGAAGGTTGTAGTTGTAGCACTGTAAAACAGGGTGGTGGGCATGGTTGGAGAGCTGTAAAGAAACAGTAGATGGTGGTAGTTGTAGCACTGTAAAACAGGGTGGTGGGCATGGTTGGAGAGCTGTAAAGAAACAATAGATGGTGGGAGTTGTAGCACTGTAAATCAGGGTGGTGGGCATGGTTGGAGAGCTGTAAAGAAACAATAGAAGGTGGTAGTTGTAGCACTGTAAAACAGGGTGGTGGGCATGGTTGGAGAGCTGTAAAGAGACAATAGATGGTGGGAGTTGTAGCACTGTAAAACAGGGTGGTGGGCATGGTTGGAGAGCTGTAAAGAAACAGTAGATGGTGGTAGTTGTAGCACTGTAAAACATGGTGGTGGGCATGGTTGGAGAGCTGTAAAGAAACAGTAGAAGGTGGTAGTTGTAGCACTGTAAAACAAGGTGGTGCGCATGGTTGGAGAGCTGTAAAGAAACAATAGATGGTGGTAGTTGTAGCACTGTAAAACAGGGTGGTGAGCATGGTTGGAGAGCTGTAAAGAGACAATAGATGGTGGTAGTTGTAGCAGTGTAAAACAGGGTGGTGGGCATGGTTGGAGAGCTGTAAAGAAACAATAGATGGTGGTAGTTGTAGTACTGTAAACCAGGGTGGTGGGCATGGTTGGAGAGCTGTAAAGAGACAGTAGAAGGTGGTAGTTGTAGCACTGTAAAACATGGTGGTGGGCATGGTTGGAGAGCTGTAAAGAGACAATAGATGGTGGTAGTTGAAGCACTGTAAAACAGGGTGGTGGGCGTGGTTGGAGAGCTGTAAAGATAACAATAGATGGTGGTAGTTGTAGCACTGTAAAACAGGGTGGTGGGCATGGTTGGAGAACTGTAAAGAGACAGTAGAAGGTGGGAGTTGTAGCACTGTAAGACAGGGTGGTGGGCATGGTTGGAGAGCTGTAAAGAAACAATAGATGGTGGTAGTTGTAGCACTGTAAAACAGGGTGGTGGGCATGGTTGGAGAGCTGTAAAGAAACAGTAGATGGTGGTAGATGTAGCACTGTAAAACAGGGTGGTGGGCATGGTTGGAGAGCTGTAAAGAAACAATAGAAGGTGGGAGTTGTAGCACTGTAAAACAGGGTGGTGGGCATGGTTGGAGAGCTGTAAAGAGACAATAGATGGTGGTAGTTGTAGCACTGTAAAACAGGGTGGTGGGCATGGTTCGAGAGCTGTAAAGAGACAATAGAAGGTGGTAGTTGTAGCACTGTAAAACAGGGTGGTGGGCATGGTTGGAGAGCTGTAAAGAGACAATAGATGGTGGGAGTTGTAGCACTGTAAAACAGGGCGGTGGGCATGGTTGGAGAGCTGTAAAGAGACAGTAGATGGTGGTAGTTTGGTGCACTGTAAAACAGGGTGGTGGGCATGGTTGGAGAGCTGTAAAGAAACAATAGAATGTGGTAGTTGTAGCTGTGTAAAACAGGGTGGTGGGCATGGTTGGAGAGCTGTAAAGAGACAATAGATGGTGGTAGTTGTAGCACTGTAAAACAGGGTGGTGGGCATGGTTGGAGAGCTGTAAAGAGACAATAGATGGTGGTAGTTGTAGCACTGTAAAACAGGGTGGTGGGCATGGTTTGAGAGCTGTAAAGAAACAATAGATGGTGGTAGTTGTAGCACTGTAAAACAGGGTGGTGGGCATGGTTGGAGAGTTGTAAAGAGACAATAGATGGTGGTAGTTGTAGCACTGTAAAACATGGTGGTGGGCATGGTTGGAGAGCTGTAAAGAAACAATAGAAGGTGGTAGTTGTAGCACTGGAAAACAGGGTGGTGGGCATGGTTGGAGAGCTGTAAAGAAACAGTAGATGGTGGTAGTTGTAGCACTGTAAAACAGGGTGGTGGGCATGGTTGGAGAGCTGTAAAGAAACAATAGATGGTGGGAGTTGTAGCACTGTAAATCAGGGTGGTGGGCATGGTTGGAGAGCTGTAAAGAAACAATAGAAGGTGGTAGTTGTAGCACTGTAAAACAGGGTGGTGGGCATGGTTGGAGAGCTGTAAAGAGACAATAGATGGTGGGAGTTGTAGCACTGTAAAACAGGGTGGTGGGCATGGTTGGTGAGCTGTAAAGAGACAATAGATCGTGGGAGTTGTAGCACTGTAAAACATGGTGGTGGGCATGGTTGGAGAGCTGTAAAGAAACAGTAGAAGGTGGTAGTTGTAGCACTGTAAAACAAGGTGGTGCGCATGGTTGGAGAGCTGTAAAGAAACAATAGATGGTGGTAGTTGTAGCACTGTAAAACAGGGTGGTGAGCATGGTTGGAGAGCTGTAAAGAGACAATAGATGGTGGTAGTTGTAGCAGTGTAAAACAGGGTGGTGGGCATGGTTGGAGAGCTGTAAAGAGACAATAGATGGTGGTAGTTGTAGCACTGTAAAACAGGGTGGTGGGCATGGTTGGAGAGCTGTAAAGAGACAATAGATGGTGGTAGTTGTAGCACTGTAAAACAGGGCGGTGGGCATGGTTGGAGAGCTGTAAAGAAACAGTAGAAGGTGGTAGTTGTAGCAGTGTAAAACAGGGTGGTGGGCATCGTTGGAGAGCTGTAAAGAGACAATAGATGGTGGCAGTTGTAGCAGTGTAAAACATGGTGGTGGGCATGGTTGGAGAGCTGTAAAGAGACAATAGATGGTGGTAGTTGTAGCAGTGTAAAACAGGGTGGTGGGCATGGTTGGAGAGCTGTAAAGAGACAATAGATGGTGGTAGTTGTAGCACTGTAAAACAGGGTGGTGGGCATGGTTGGAGAGCTGTAAAGAGACAGTAGATGGTAGTAGTTGTAGCACTGTAAAACATGGTGGTGGGCATGGTTGGAGAGCTGTAAAGAAACAATAGAAGGTGGTAGTTGTAGCACTGGAAAACAGGGTGGTGGGCATGGTTGGAGAGCTGTAAAGATACAATAGAAGGTGGTAGTTGTAGCACTGTAAAACATGGTGGTGGGCATGGTTGGAGAGCTGTAAAGAAACAATAGAAGGTTGTAGTTGTAGCACTGTAAAACAGGGTGGTGGGCATGGTTGGAGAGCTGTAAAGAAACAGTAGATGGTGGTAGTTGTAGCACTGTAAAACAGGGTGGTGGGCATGGTTGGAGAGCTGTAAAGAAACAATAGATGGTGGGAGTTGTAGCACTGTAAATCAGGGTGGTGGGCATGGTTGGAGAGCTGTAAAGAAA
This sequence comes from Eledone cirrhosa, assembly GCA_964016885.1. Taxonomy (NCBI): domain Eukaryota; kingdom Metazoa; phylum Mollusca; class Cephalopoda; order Octopoda; family Eledonidae; genus Eledone; species Eledone cirrhosa. The sequence continues at coordinate 99,995,826 of OZ024744.1, forward strand.
CAATAGAAGGTGGTAGTTGTAGCACTGTAAAACAGGGTGGTGGGCATGGTTGGAGAGCTGTAAAGAGACAATAGATGGTGGGAGTTGTAGCACTGTAAAACAGGGTGGTGGGCATGGTTGGAGAGCTGTAAAGAAACAGTAGATGGTGGTAGTTGTAGCACTGTAAAACATGGTGGTGGGCATGGTTGGAGAGCTGTAAAGAAACAGTAGAAGGTGGTAGTTGTAGCAGTGTAAAACAGGGTGGTGGGCATGGTTGGAGAGCTGTAAAGAAACAATAGATGGTGGTAGTTGTAGCACTGTAAAACAGGGTGGTGAGCATGGTTGGAGAGCTGTAAAGAGACAATAGATGGTGGTAGTTGTAGCAGTGTAAAACAGGGTGGTGGGCATGGTTGGAGAGCTGTAGAGAAACAATAGATGGTGGTAGTTGTAGTACTGTAAACCAGGGTGGTGGGCATGGTTGGAGAGCTGTAAAGAGACAGTAGAAGGTGGTAGTTGTAGCACTGTAAAACATGGTGGTGGGCATGGTTGGAGAGCTGTAAAGAGACAATAGATGGTGGTAGTTGAAGCACTGTAAAACAGGGTGGTGGGCATGGTTGGAGAGCTGTAAAGATAACAATAGATGGTGGTAGTTGTAGCACTGTAAAACAGGGTGGTGGGCATGGTTGGAGAACTGTAAAGAGACAGTAGAAGGTGGGAGTTGTAGCACTGTAAGACAGGGTGGTGGGCATGGTTGGAGAGCTGTAAAGAAACAATAGATGGTGGTAGTTGTAGCACTGTAAAACAGGGTGGTGGGCATGGTTGGAGAGCTGTAAAGAAACAGTAGATGGTGGTAGATGTAGCACTGTAAAACAGGGTGGTGGGCATGGTTGGAGAGCTGTAAAGAAACAATAGAAGGTGGGAGTTGTAGCAGTGTAAAACAGGGTGGTGGGCATGGTTGGAGAGCTGTAAAGAGACAATAGATGGTGGTAGTTGTAGCACTGTAAAACAGGGTGGTGGGCATGGTTCGAGAGCTGTAAAGAGACAATAGAAGGTGGTAGTTGTAGCACTGTAAAACAGGGTGGTGGGCATGGTTGGAGAGCTGTAAAGAGACAATAGATGGTGGGAGTTGTAGCACTGTAAAACAGGGTGGTGGGCATGGTTGGTGAGCTGTAAAGAGACAATAGATCGTGGGAGTTGTAGCACTGTAAAACATGGTGGTGGGCATGGTTGGAGAGCTGTAAAGAAACAGTAGAAGGTGGTAGTTGTAGCACTGTAAAACAAGGTGGTGCGCATGGTTGGAGAGCTGTAAAGAAACAATAGATGGTGGTAGTTGTAGCACTGTAAAACAGGGTGGTGAGCATGGTTGGAGAGCTGTAAAGAGACAATAGATGGTGGTAGTTGTAGCAGTGTAAAACAGGGTGGTGGGCATGGTTGGAGAGCTGTAAAGAAACAATAGATGGTGGTAGTTGTAGTACTGTAAACCAGGGTGGTGGGCATGGTTGGAGAGCTGTAAAGAGACAATAGATGGTGGTAGTTGTAGCACTGTAAAACAGGGTGGTGGGCATGGTTGGAGAGCTGTAAAGAGACAATAGATGGTGGGAGTTGTAGCACTGTAAAACAGGGTGGTGGGCATGGTTGGAGAGCTGTAAAGAAACAGTAGATGGTGGTAGTTGTAGCACTGTAAAACATGGTGGTGGGCATGGTTGGAGAGCTGTAAAGAAACAGTAGAAGGTGGTAGTTGTAGCACTGTAAAACAAGGTGGTGCGCATGGTTGGAGAGCTGTAAAGAAACAATAGATGGTGGTAGTTGTAGCACTGTAAAACAGGGTGGTGAGCATGGTTGGAGAGCTGTAAAGAGACAATAGATGGTGGTAGTTGTAGCAGTGTAAAACAGGGTGGTGGGCATGGTTGGAGAGCTGTAGAGAAACAATAGATGGTGGTAGTTGTAGTACTGTAAACCAGGGTGGTGGGCATGGTTGGAGAGCTGTAAAGAGACAGTAGAAGGTGGTAGTTGTAGCACTGTAAAACATGGTGGTGGGCATGGTTGGAGAGCTGTAAAGAGACAATAGATGGTGGTAGTTGAAGCACTGTAAAACAGGGTGGTGGGCATGGTTGGAGAGCTGTAAAGATAACAATAGATGGTGGTAGTTGTAGCACTGTAAAACAGGGTGGTGGGCATGGTTGGAGAACTGTAAAGAGACAGTAGAAGGTGGGAGTTGTAGCACTGTAAGACAGGGTGGTGGGCATGGTTGGAGAGCTGTAAAGAAACAATAGATGGTGGTAGTTGTAGCACTGTAAAACAGGGTGGTGGGCATGGTTGGAGAGCTGTAAAGAAACAGTAGATGGTGGTAGATGTAGCACTGTAAAACAGGGTGGTGGGCATGGTTGGAGAGCTGTAAAGAAACAATAGAAGGTGGGAGTTGTAGCACTGTAAAACAGGGTGGTGGGCATGGTTGGAGAGCTGTAAAGAGACAATAGATGGTGGTAGTTGTAGCACTGTAAAACAGGGTGGTGGGCATGGTTCGAGAGCTGTAAAGAGACAATAGAAGGTGGTAGTTGTAGCACTGTAAAACAGGGTGGTGGGCATGGTTGGAGAGCTGTAAAGAGACAATAGATGGTGGGAGTTGTAGCACTGTAAAACAGGGCGGTGGGCATGGTTGGAGAGCTGTAAAGAGACAGTAGATGGTGGTAGTTTGGTGCACTGTAAAACAGGGTGGTGGGCATGGTTGGAGAGCTGTAAAGAAACAATAGAAGGTGGTAGTTGTAGCTGTGTAAAACAGGGTGGTGGGCATGGTTGGAGAGCTGTAAAGAGACAATAGATGGTGGTAGTTGTAGCACTGTAAAACAGGGTGGTGGGCATGGTTGGAGAGCTGTAAAGAGACAATAGATGGTGGTAGTTGTAGCACTGTAAAACAGGGTGGTGGGCATGGTTTGAGAGCTGTAAAGAAACAATAGATGGTGGTAGTTGTAGCACTGTAAAACAGGGTGGTGGGCATGGTTGGAGAGTTGTAAAGAGACAATAGATGGTGGTAGTTGTAGCACTGTAAAACATGGTGGTGGGCATGGTTGGAGAGCTGTAAAGAAACAATAGAAGGTGGTAGTTGTAGCACTGGAAAACAGGGTGGTGGGCATGGTTGGAGAGCTGTAAAGATACAATAGAAGGTGGTAGTTGTAGCACTGTAAAACATGGTGGTGGGCATGGTTGGAGAGCTGTAAAGAAACAATAGAAGGTGGTAGTTGTAGCACTGTAAAACAGGGTGGTGGGCATGGTTGGAGAGCTGTAAAGAAACAGTAGATGGTGGTAGTTGTAGCACTGTAAAACAGGGTGGTGGGCATGGTTGGAGAGCTGTAAAGAAACAATAGATGGTGGGAGTTGTAGCACTGTAAATCAGGGTGGTGGGCATGGTTGGAGAGCTGTAAAGAAACAATAGAAGGTGGTAGTTGTAGCACTGTAAAACAGGGTGGTGGGCATGGTTGGAGAGCTGTAAAGAGACAATAGATGGTGGGAGTTGTAGCACTGTAAAACAGGGTGGTGGGCATGGTTGGTGAGCTGTAAAGAGACAATAGATCGTGGGAGTTGTAGCACTGTAAAACATGGTGGTGGGCATGGTTGGAGAGCTGTAAAGAAACAGTAGAAGGTGGTAGTTGTAGCACTGTAAAACAAGGTGGTGCGCATGGTTGGAGAGCTGTAAAGAAACAATAGATGGTGGTAGTTGTAGCACTGTAAAACAGGGTGGTGAGCATGGTTGGAGAGCTGTAAAGAGACAATAGATGGTGGTAGTTGTAGCAGTGTAAAACAGGGTGGTGGGCATGGTTGGAGAGCTGTAAAGAAACAATAGATGGTGGTAGTTGTAGTACTGTAAACCAGGGTGGTGGGCAGGGTTGGAGAGCTGTAAAGAGACAGTAGAAGGTGGTAGTTGTAGCACTGTAAAACATGGTGGTGGGCATGGTTGGAGAGCTGTAAAGAGACAATAGATGGTGGTAGTTGAAGCACTGTAAAACAGGGTGGTGGGCATGGTTGGAGAGCTGTAAAGATAACAATAGATGGTGGTAGTTGTAGCACTGTAAAACAGGGTGGTGGGCATGGTTGGAGAGCTGTAAAGAGACAGTAGAAGGTGGGAGTTGTAGCACTGTAAGACAGGGTGGTGGGCATGGTTCGAGAGCTGTAAAGAGACAATAGATGGTGGTAGTTGTAGCACTGTAAAACAGGGTGGTGGGCATGGTTGGAGAACTGTAAAGAGACAATAGAAGGTGGTAGTTGTAGCAGTGTAAAACAGGGTGGTGGGCATGGTTGGAGAGCTGTAAAGAGACAATAGATGGTGGTAGTTGTAGCACTGTAAAACAGGGTGGTGGGCATGGTTGGAGAGCTGTAAAGAGACAATAGATGGTGGTAGTTGTAGCACTGTAAAACAGGGCGGTGGGCATGGTTGGAGAGCTGTAAAGAAACAGTAGAAGGTGGTAGTTGTAGCACTGTAAAACAAGGTGGTGCGCATGGTTGGAGAGCTGTAAAGAAATAATAGATGGTGGTAGTTGTAGCACTGTAAAACAGGGTGGTGAGCATCGTTGGAGAGCTGTAAAGAGACAATAGATGGTGGTAGTTGTAGCAGTGTAAAACAGGGTGGTGGGCATGGTTGGAGAGCTGTAAAGAAACAATAGATGGTGGTAGTTGTAGTACTGTAAACCAGGGTGGTGGGCAGGGTTGGAGAGCTGTAAAGAGACAGTAGAAGGTGGTAGTTGTAGCACTGTAAAACATGGTGGTGGGCATGGTTGGAGTGCTGTAAAGAGACAATAGATGGTGGTAGTTGAAGCACTGTAAAACAGGGTGGTGGGCATGGTTGGAGAGCTGTAAAGATAACAATAGATGGTGGTAGTTGTAGCACTGTAAAACAGGGTGGTGGGCATGGTTGGAAAGCTGTAAAGAGACAGTAGAAGGTGGGAGTTGTAGCACTGTAAGACAGGGTGGTGGGCATGGTTGGAGAGCTGTAAAGAAAAAATAGAAGGTGGGAGTTGTAGCACTGTAAAACAGGGTGGTGGGCATGGTTGGAGAGCTGTAAAGAGACAATAGATGGTGGTAGTTGTAGCACTGTAAAACAGGGTGGTGGGCATGGTTGGATAGCTGTAAAGAAACAGTAGAAGGTGGTAGTTGTAGCACTGTAAAACAGGGTGGTGGGCATGGTTGGAGAGCTGTAAAGAGACAATAGATGGTGGGAGTTGTAGCACTGTAAAACAGGGTGGTGGGCATGGTTGGAGAGCTGTAAAGGAACAGTAGAAGGTGGGAGTTGTAGCACTGTAAAACAGGGTGGTGGGCATGGTTGGAGAGCTGTAAAGAAACAATAGATGGTGGTAGTTGTAGCACTGTAAAACAGGGTGGTGGGCATGGTTGGAGAGCTGTAAAGAAACAGTAGATGGTGGTAGTTGTAGCACTGTAAAACAGGGTGGTGGGCATGGTTGGAGAGCTGTAAAGAAACAGTAGATGGTGGTAGTTGTAGCACTGGAAAACAGGGTGGTGGGCATGGTTGGAGAGCTGTAAAGATACAATAGAAGGTGGTAGTTGTAGCACTGTAAAACATGGTGGTGGGCATGGTTGGAGAGCTGTAAAGAAACAATAGAAGGTGGTAGTTGTAGCACTGTAAAACAGGGTGGTGGGCATGGTTGGAGAGCTGTAAAGAGACAATAGATGGTGGGAGTTGTAGCACTGTAAAACAGGGTGGTGGGCATGGTTGGTGAGCTGTAAAGAGACAATAGATCGTGGGAGTTGTAGCACTGTAAAACATGGTGGTGGGCATGGTTGGAGAGCTGTAAAGAAACAGTAGAAGGTGGTAGTTGTAGCACTGTAAAACAAGGTGGTGCGCATGGTTGGAGAGCTGTAAAGAAACAATAGATGGTGGTAGTTGTAGCACTGTAAAACAGGGTGGTGAGCATGGTTGGAGAGCTGTAAAGAGACAATAGATGGTGGTAGTTGTAGCAGTGTAAAACAGGGTGGTGGGCATGGTTGGAGAGCTGTAAAGAAACAATAGATGGTGGTAGTTGTAGTACTGTAAACCAGGGTGGTGGGCAGGGTTGGAGAGCTGTAAAGAGACAGTAGAAGGTGGTAGTTGTAGCACTGTAAAACATGGTGGTGGGCATGGTTGGAGAGCTGTAAAGAGACAATAGATGGTGGTAGTTGAAGCACTGTTAAACAGGGTGGTGGGCATGGTTGGAGAGCTGTAAAGATAACAATAGATGGTGGTAGTTGTAGCACTGTAAAACAGGGTGGTGGGCATGGTTGGAGAGCTGTAAAGAGACAGTAGAAGGTGGGAGTTGTAGCACTGTAAGACAGGGTGGTGGGCATGGTTGGAGAGCTGTAAAGAAACAATAGAAGGTGGGAGTTGTAGCACTGTAAAACAGGGTGGTGGGCATGGTTGGAGAGCTGTAAAGAGACAATAGATGGTGGTAGTTGTAGCACTGTAAAACAGGGTGGTGGGCATGGTTCGAGAGCTGTAAAGAGACAATAGAAGGTGGTAGTTGTAGCACTGTAAAACAGGGTGGTGGGCATGGTTGGAGAGCTGTAAAGAGACAATAGATGGTGGTAGTTGTAGCACTGTAAAACAGGGTGGTGGGCATGGTTGGAGAGCTGTAAAGAGACAATAGATGGTGGTAGTTGTAGCACTGTAAAACAGGGCGGTGGGCATGGTTGGAGAGCTGTAAAGAAACAGTAGAAGGTGGTAGTTGTAGCAGTGTAAAACAGGGTGGTGGGCATGGTTGGAGAGCTGTAAAGAGACAATAGATGGTGGCAGTTGTAGCAGTGTAAAACATGGTGGTGGGCATGGTTGGAGAGCTGTAAAGAGACAATAGATGGTGGTAGTTGTAGCAGTGTAAAACAGGGTGGTGGGCATGGTTGGAGAGCTGTAAAGAGACAATAGATGGTGGTAGTTGTAGCACTGTAAAACAGGGTGGTGGGCATGGTTGGAGAGCTGTAAAGAGACAGTAGATGGTAGTAGTTGTAGCACTGTAAAACATGGTGGTGGGCATGGTTGGAGAGCTGTAAAGAAACAATAGAAGGTGGTAGTTGTAGCACTGGAAAACAGGGTGGTGGGCATGGTTGGAGAGCTGTAAAGATACAATAGAAGGTGGTAGTTGTAGCACTGTAAAACATGGTGGTGGGCATGGTTGGAGAGCTGTAAAGAAACAATAGAAGGTTGTAGTTGTAGCACTGTAAAACAGGGTGGTGGGCATGGTTGGAGAGCTGTAAAGAAACAGTAGATGGTGGTAGTTGTAGCACTGTAAAACAGGGTGGTGGGCATGGTTGGAGAGCTGTAAAGAAACAATAGATGGTGGGAGTTGTAGCACTGTAAATCAGGGTGGTGGGCATGGTTGGAGAGCTGTAAAGAAACAATAGAAGGTGGTAGTTGTAGCACTGTAAAACAGGGTGGTGGGCATGGTTGGAGAGCTGTAAAGAGACAATAGATGGTGGGAGTTGTAGCACTGTAAAACAGGGTGGTGGGCATGGTTGGAGAGCTGTAAAGAAACAGTAGATGGTGGTAGTTGTAGCACTGTAAAACAGGGTGGTGGGCATGGTTGGAGAACTGTAAAGAGACAGTAGAAGGTGGGAGTTGTAGCACTGTAAGACAGGGTGGTGGGCATGGTTGGAGAGCTGTAAAGAAACAATAGATGGTGGTAGTTGTAGCACTGTAAAACAGGGTGGTGGGCATGGTTGGAGAGCTGTAAAGAAACAGTAGATGGTGGTAGATGTAGCACTGTAAAACAGGGTGGTGGGCATGGTTGGAGAGCTGTAAAGAAACAATAGAAGGTGGGAGTTGTAGCACTGTAAAACAGGGTGGTGGGCATGGTTGGAGAGCTGTAAAGAGACAATAGATGGTGGTAGTTGTAGCACTGTAAAACAGGGTGGTGGGCATGGTTCGAGAGCTGTAAAGAGACAATAGAAGGTGGTAGTTGTAGCACTGTAAAACAGGGTGGTGGGCATGGTTGGAGAGCTGTAAAGAGACAATAGATGGTGGGAGTTGTAGCACTGTAAAACAGGGCGGTGGGCATGGTTGGAGAGCTGTAAAGAGACAGTAGATGGTGGTAGTTTGGTGCACTGTAAAACAGGGTGGTGGGCATGGTTGGAGAGCTGTAAAGAAACAATAGAAGGTGGTAGTTGTAGCTGTGTAAAACAGGGTGGTGGGCATGGTTGGAGAGCTGTAAAGAGACAATAGATGGTGGTAGTTGTAGCACTGTAAAACAGGGTGGTGGGCATGGTTGGAGAGCTGTAAAGAGACAATAGATGGTGGTAGTTGTAGCACTGTAAAACAGGGTGGTGGGCATGGTTTGAGAGCTGTAAAGAAACAATAGATGGTGGTAGTTGTAGCACTGTAAAACAGGGTGGTGGGCATGGTTGGAGAGTTGTAAAGAGACAATAGATGGTGGTAGTTGTAGCACTGTAAAACATGGTGGTGGGCATGGTTGGAGAGCTGTAAAGAAACAATAGAAGGTGGTAGTTGTAGCACTGGAAAACAGGGTGGTGGGCATGGTTGGAGAGTTGTAAAGATACAATAGAAGGTGGTAGTTGTAGCACTGTAAAACATGGTGATGGGCATGGTTGGAGAGCTGTAAAGAAACAATAGAAGGTGGTAGTTGTAGCACTGTAAAACAGGGTGGTGGGCATGGTTGGAGAGCTGTAAAGAAACAGTAGATGGTGGTAGTTGTAGCACTGTAAAACAGGGTGGTGGGCATGGTTGGAGAGCTGTAAAGAAACAGTAGATGGTGGTAGTTGTAGCACTGTAAAACAGGGCGGTGGGCATGGTTGGAGAGCTGTAAAGAAACAGTAGATGGTGGTAGATGTAGCACTGTAAAACAGGGTGGTGGGCATGGTTGGAGAGCTGTAAAGAAACAATAGAAGGTGGGAGTTGTAGCACTGTAAAACAGGGTGGTGGGCATGGTTGGAGAGCTGTAAAGAGACAATAGATGGTGGTAGTTGTAGCACTGTAAAACAGGGTGGTGGGCATGGTTGGAGAGCTGTGAAGAAACAGTAGAAGGTGGTAGTTGTAGCACTGTAAAACAAGGTGGTGCGCATGGTTGGAGAGCTGTAAAGAAATAATAGATGGTGGTAGTTGTAGCACTGTAAAACAGGGTGGTGAGCATCGTTGGAGAGCTGTAAAGAGACAATAGATGGTGGTAGTTGTAGCAGTGTAAAACAGGGTGGTGGGCATGGTTGGAGAGCTGTAAAGAAACAATAGATGGTGGTAGTTGTAGTACTGTAAACCAGGGTGGTGGGCAGGGTTGGAGAGCTGTAAAGAGACAGTAGAAGGTGGTAGTTGTAGCACTGTAAAACATGGTGGTGGGCATGGTTGGAGAGCTGTAAAGAGACAATAGATGGTGGTAGTTGAAGCACTGTAAAACAGGGTGGTGGGCATGGTTGGAGAGCTGTAAAGATAACAATAGATGGTGGTAGTTGTAGCACTGTAAAACAGGGTGGTGGGCATGGTTGGAAAGCTGTAAAGAGACAGTAGAAGGTGGGAGTTGTAGCACTGTAAGACAGGGTGGTGGGCATGGTTGGAGAGCTGTAAAGAAAAAATAGAAGGTGGGAGTTGTAGCACTGTAAAACAGGGTGGTGGGCATGGTTGGAGAGCTGTAAAGAGACAATAGATGGTGGTAGTTGTAGCACTGTAAAACAGGGTGGTGGGCATGGTTGGATAGCTGTAAAGAAACAGTAGAAGGTGGTAGTTGTAGCACTGTAAAACAGGGTGGTGGGCATGGTTGGAGAGCTGTAAAGAGACAATAGATGGTGGGAGTTGTAGCACTGTAAAACAGGGTGGTGGGCATGGTTGGAGAGCTGTAAAGGAACAGTAGAAGGTGGGAGTTGTAGCACTGTAAAACAGGGTGGTGGGCATGGTTGGAGAGCTGTAAAGAAACAATAGATGGTGGTAGTTGTAGCACTGTAAAACAGGGTGGTGGGCATGGTTGGAGAGCTGTAAAGAAACAGTAGATGGTGGTAGTTGTAGCACTGTAAAACAGGGTGGTGGGCATGGTTGGAGAGCTGTAAAGAAACAGTAGATGGTGGTAGTTGTAGCACTGGAAAACAGGGTGGTGGGCATGGTTGGAGAGCTGTAAAGATACAATAGAAGGTGGTAGTTGTAGCACTGTAAAACATGGTGGTGGGCATGGTTGGAGAGCTGTAAAGAAACAATAGAAGGTGGTAGTTGTAGCACTGTAAAACAGGGTGGTGGGCATGGTTGGAGAGCTGTAAAGAAACAGTAGATGGTGGTAGTTGTAGCACTGTAAAACAGGGTGGTGGGCATGGTTGGAGAGCTGTAAAGAAACAATAGATGGTGGGAGTTGTAGCACTGTAAATCAGGGTGGTGGGCATGGTTGGAGAGCTGTAAAGAAACAATAGAAGGTGGTAGTTGTAGCACTGTAAAACAGGGTGGTGGGCATGGTTGGAGAGCTGTAAAGAGACAATAGATGGTGGGAGTTGTAGCACTGTAAAACAGGGTGGTGGGCATGGTTGGTGAGCTGTAAAGAGACAATAGATCGTGGGAGTTGTAGCACTGTAAAACATGGTGGTGGGCATGGTTGGAGAGCTGTAAAGAAACAGTAGAAGGTGGTAGTTGTAGCACTGTAAAACAAGGTGGTGCGCATGGTTGGAGAGCTGTAAAGAAACAATAGATGGTGGTAGTTGTAGCACTGTAAAACAGGGTGGTGAGCATGGTTGGAGAGCTGTAAAGAGACAATAGATGGTGGTAGTTGTAGCAGTGTAAAACAGGGTGGTGGGCATGGTTGGAGAGCTGTAAAGAAACAATAGATGGTGGTAGTTGTAGTACTGTAAACCAGGGTGGTGGGCAGGGTTGGAGAGCTGTAAAGAGACAGTAGAAGGTGGTAGTTGTAGCACTGTAAAACATGGTGGTGGGCATGGTTGGAGAGCTGTAAAGAGACAATAGATGGTGGTAGTTGAAGCACTGTAAAACAGGGTGGTGGGCATGGTTGGAGAGCTGTAAAGATAACAATAGATGGTGGTAGTTGTAGCACTGTAAAACAGGGTGGTGGGCATGGTTGGAGAGCTGTAAAGAGACAGAGAAGGTGGGAGTTGTAGCACTGTAAGACAGGGTGGTGGGCATGGTTGGAGAGCTGTAAAGAAACAATAGAAGGTGGGAGTTGTAGCACTGTAAAACAGGGTGGTGGGCATGGTTGGAGAGCTGTAAAGAGACAATAGATGGTGGTAGTTGTAGCACTGTAAAACAGGGTGGTGGGCATGGTTCGAGAGCTGTAAAGAGACAATAGAAGGTGGTAGTTGTAGCACTGTAAAACAGGGTGGTGGGCATGGTTGGAGAGCTGTAAAGAGACAATAGATGGTGGTAGTTGTAGCACTGTAAAACAGGGTGGTGGGCATGGTTGGAGAGCTGTAAAGAGACAATAGATGGTGGTAGTTGTAGCACTGTAAAACAGGGCGGTGGGCATGGTTGGAGAGCTGTAAAGAAAAAGTAGAAGGTGGTAGTTGTAGCAGTGTAAAACAGGGTGGTGGGCATGGTTGGAGAGCTGTAAAGAGACAATAGATGGTGGCAGTTGTAGCAGTGTAAAACATGGTGGTGGGCATGGTTGGAGCGCTGTAAAGAGACAATAGATGGTGGTAGTTGTAGCAGTGTAAAACAGGGTGGTGGGCATGGTTGGAGAGCTGTAAAGAGACAATAGATGGTGGTAGTTGTAGCACTGTAAACAGGGTGGTGGGCATGGTTGGAGAGCTGTAAAGAGACAGTAGATGGTAGTAGTTGTAGCACTGTAAAACATGGTGGTGGGCATGGTTGGAGAGCTGTAAAGAAACAATAGAAGGTGGTAGTTGTAGCACTGGAAAACAGGGTGGTGGGCATGGTTGGAGAGCTGTAAAGATACAATAGAAGGTGGTAGTTGTAGCACTGTAAAACATGGTGGTGGGCATGGTTGGAGAGCTGTAAAGAAACAATAGAAGGTTGTAGTTGTAGCACTGTAAAACAGGGTGGTGGGCATGGTTGGAGAGCTGTAAAGAAACAATAGATGGTGGGAGTTGTAACACTGTAAATCAGGGTGGTGGGCATGGTTGGAGAGCTGTAAAGAAACAATAGAAGGTGGTAGTTGTAGCACTGTAAAACAGGGTGGTGGGCATGGTTGGAGAGCTGTAAAGAGACAATAGATGGTGGGAGTTGTAGCACTGTAAAACAGGGTGGTGGGCATGGTTGGAGAGCTGTAAAGAAACAGTAGATGGTGGTAGTTGTAGCACTGTAAAACATGGTGGTGGGCATGGTTGGAGAGCTGTAAAGAAACAGTAGAAGGTGGTAGTTGTAGCACTGTAAAACAAGGTGGTGCGCATGGTTGGAGAGCTGTAAAGAAACAATAGATGGTGGTAGTTGTAGCACTGTAAAACAGGGTGGTGAGCATGGTTGGAGAGCTGTAAAGAGACAATAGATGGTGGTAGTTGTAGCAGTGTAAAACAGGGTGGTGGGCATGGTTGGATAGCTGTAAAGAAACAATAGATGGTGGTAGTTGTAGTACTGTAAACCAGGGTGGTGGGCATGGTTGGAGAGCTGTAAAGAGACAGTAGAAGGTGGTAGTTGTAGCACTGTAAAACATGGTGGTGGGCATGGTTGGAGAGCTGTAAAGAGACAATAGATGGTGGTAGTTGAAGCACTGTAAAACAGGGTGGTGGGCATGGTTGGAGAGCTGTAAAGATAACAATAGATGGTGGTAGTTGTAGCACTGTAAAACAGGGTGGTGGGCATGGTTGGAGAACTGTAAAGAGACAGTAGAAGGTGGGAGTTGTAGCACTGTAAGACAGGGTGGTGGGCATGGTTGGAGAGCTGTAAAGAAACAATAGATGGTGGTAGTTGTAGCACTGTAAAACAGGGTGGTGGGCATGGTTGGAGAGCTGTAAAGAAACAGTAGATGGTGGTAGATGTAGCACTGTAAAACAGGGTGGTGGGCATGGTTGGAGAGCTGTAAAGAAACAATAGAAGGTGGGAGTTGTAGCACTGTAAAACAGGGTGGTGGGCATGGTTGGAGAGCTGTAAAGAGACAATAGATGGTGGTAGTTGTAGCACTGTAAAACAGGGTGGTGGGCATGGTTCGAGAGCTGTAAAGAGACAATAGAAGGTGGTAGTTGTAGCACTGTAAAACAGGGTGGTGGGCATGGTTGGAGAGCTGTAAAGAGACAATAGATGGTGGGAGTTGTAGCACTGTAAAACAGGGCGGTGGGCATGGTTGGAGAGCTGTAAAGAGACAGTAGATGGTGGTAGTTTGGTGCACTGTAAAACAGGGTGGTGGGCATGGTTGGAGAGCTGTAAAGAAACAATAGAAGGTGGTAGTTGTAGCTGTGTAAAACAGGGTGGTGGGCATGGTTGGAGAGCTGTAAAGAGACAATAGATGGTGGTAGTTGTAGCACTGTAAAACAGGGTGGTGGGCATGGTTGGAGAGCTGTAAAGAGACAATAGATGGTGGTAGTTGTAGCACTGTAAAACAGGGTGGTGGGCATGGTTTGAGAGCTGTAAAGAAACAATAGATGGTGGTAGTTGTAGCACTGTAAAACAGGGTGGTGGGCATGGTTGGAGAGTTGTAAAGAGACAATAGATGGTGGTAGTTGTAGCACTGTAAAACATGGTGGTGGGCATGGTTGGAGAGCTGTAAAGAAACAATAGAAGGTGGTAGTTGTAGCACTGGAAAACAGGGTGGTGGGCATGGTTGGAGAGTTGTAAAGATACAATAGAAGGTGGTAGTTGTAGCACTGTAAAACATGGTGGTGGGCATGGTTGGAGAGCTGTAAAGAAACAATAGAAGGTGGTAGTTGTAGCACTGTAAAACAGGGTGGTGGGCATGGTTGGAGAGCTGTAAAGAAACAGTAGATGGTGGTAGTTGTAGCACTGTAAAACAGGGTGGTGGGCATGGTTGGAGAGCTGTAAAGAAACAATAGATGGTGGGAGTTGTAGCACTGTAAATCAGGGTGGTGGGCATGGTTGGAGAGCTGTAAAGAAACAATAGAAGGTGGTAGTTGTAGCACTGTAAAACAGGGTGGTGGGCATGGTTGGAGAGATGTAAAGAGACAATAGATGGTGGGAGTTGTAGCACTGTAAAACAGGGTGGTGGGCATGGTTGGTGAGCTGTAAAGAGACAATAGATCGTGGGAGTTGTAGCACTGTAAAACATGGTGGTGGGCATGGTTGGAGAGCTGTAAAGAAACAGTAGAAGGTGGTAGTTGTAGCACTGTAAAACAAGGTGGTGCGCATGGTTGGAGAGCTGTAAAGAAACAATAGATGGTGGTAGTTGTAGCACTGTAAAACAGGGTGGTGAGCATGGTTGGAGAGCTGTAAAGAGACAATAGATGGTGGTAGTTGTAGCAGTGTAAAACAGGGTGGTGGGCATGGTTGGAGAGCTGTAAAGAAACAATAGATGGTGGTAGTTGTAGTACTGTAAACCAGGGTGGTGGGCATGGTTGGAGAGCTGTAAAGAGACAGTAGAAGGTGGTAGTTGTAGCACTGTAAAACATGGTGGTGGGCATGGTTGGAGAGCTGTAAAGAGACAATAGATGGTGGTAGTTGAAGCACTGTAAAACAGGGTGGTGGGCATGGTTGGAGAGCTGTAAAGATAACAATAGATGGTGGTAGTTGTAGCACTGTAAAACAGGGTGGTGGGCATGGTTGGAGAACTGTAAAGAGACAGTAGAAGGTGGGAGTTGTAGCACTGTAAGACAGGGTGGTGGGCATGGTTGGAGAGCTGTAAAGAAACAATAGATGGTGGTAGTTGTAGCACTGTAAAACAGGGTGGTGGGCATGGTTGGAGAGCTGTAAAGAAACAGTAGATGGTGGTAGATGTAGCACTGTAAAACAGGGTGGTGGGCATGGTTGGAGAGCTGTAAAGAAACAATAGAAGGTGGGAGTTGTAGCACTGTAAAACAGGGTGGTGGGCATGGTTGGAGAGCTGTAAAGAGACAATAGATGGTGGTAGTTGTAGCACTGTAAAACAGGGTGGTGGGCATGGTTCGAGAGCTGTAAAGAGACAATAGAAGGTGGTAGTTGTAGCACTGTAAAACAGGGTGGTGGGCATGGTTGGAGAGCTGTAAAGAGACAATAGATGGTGGTAGTTGTAGTACTGTAAAACAGGGCGGTGGGCATGGTTGGAGAGCTGTAAAGAGACAGTAGATGGTGGTAGTTTGGTGCACTGTAAAACAGGGTGGTGGGCATGGTTGGAAAGCTGTAAAGAAACAATAGAAGGTGGTAGTTGTAGCTGTGTAAAACAGGGTGGTGGGCATGGTTGGAGAGCTGTAAAGAGACAATAGATGGTGGTAGTTGTAGCACTGTAAAACAGGGTGGTGGGCATGGTTGGAGAGCTGTAAAGAGACAATAGATGGTGGTAGTTGTAGCACTGTAAAACAGGGTGGTGGGCATGGTTTGAGAGCTGTAAAGAAACAATAGATGGTGGTAGTTGTAGCACTGTAAAACAGGGTGGTGGGCATGGTTGGAGAGCTGTAAAGAGACAGTAGATGGTGGTAGTTGTAGTACTGTAAAACATGGTGGTGGGCATGGTTGGAGAGCTGTAAAGATAACAATAGATGGTGGTAGTTGTAGCACTGTAAAACATGGTGGTGGGCATGGTTGGAGAGCTGTAAAGAAACAGTAGATGGTGGTAGTTGTAGCACTGTAAAACAAGGTGGTGGGCATGGTTGGAGAGCTGTAAAGAGACAATAGAAGGTGGTAGTTGTAGCACTGTAAAACAAGGTGGTGGGCATGGTTGGAGAGCTGTAAAGAAACAATAGATGGTGGTAGTTGTAGCACTGTAAAACAGGGTGGTGGGCATGGTTGGAGAGATGTAAAGAAACAGTAGAAGGTGGTAGTTGTAGCGCTGTAAAACAGGGTGGTGGGCATGGTTGGAGAGCTGTAAAGAAACAGTAGATGGTGGTAGTTGTAACACTGTAAAACAGGGTGGTGGGCATGGTTTGAGAGCTGTAAAGAAACAATAGATGGTGGTAGTTGTAACACTGTAAAACAGGGTGGTGGGCATGGTTGGAGAGCTGTAAAGAGACAATAGATGGTGGTAGTTGTAGCGCTGTAAAACAGGGTGGTGGGCTTGGTTGGAGAGCTGTAAAGAAACAGTAGATGGTGGTAGTCGTAGCACTGTAAAACAAGGTGGTGGGCATGGTTGGAGAGCTGTAAAGAGACAATAGAAGGTGGTAGTTGTAGCACTGTAAAACAAGGTGGTGGGCATGGTTGGAGAGCTGTAAAGAAACAATAGAAGGTGGTAGTTGTAGCACTGTAAAACAGGGTGGTGGGCATGGTTGGAGAGCTGTAAAGAAACAGTAGATGGTGGTAGTTGTAGCACTGTAAAACAGGGTGGTGGGCATGGTTGGAGAGCTGTAAAGAAACAATAGATGGTGGTAGTTGTAGCTCTGTAAAACAGGGTGGTGGGCATGGTTGGAGAGCTGTAAAGAGACAATAGATGGTGGTAGTTGTAGTACTGTAAAACAGGGTGGTGGGCATGGTTGGAGAGCTGTAAAGAAACAATAGATGGTGGTAGCTGTAGCAGTGTAAAACATGGTGGTGGGCATGGTTGGAGAGCTGTAAAGAGACAATAGATGGTGGTAGTTGTAGCACTGTAAAACAGGGTGGTGGGCATGGTTGGAGGGCTATAAAGAAACAGTAGATGGTGGTAGTTGTAGTACTGTAAAAGATGGTGGTGGGCATGGTTGGAGAGCTGTAAAGAAACAATAGAAGGTGGTAGTTGTAGCAGTGTAAAACAGGGTGGTGGGCATGGTTGGAGAGCTGTAAAGAGACAATAGATGGTGGTAGTTGTAGCACTGTAAAACATGGTGGTGGGCATGGTTGGAGAGCTGTAAAGAAACAATAGATGGTGGTAGTTGTAACACTGTAAAACAGGGTGGTGGGCATGGTTGGAGAGCTGTAAAGAAACAATAGATGGTGGTAGTTGTAGCACTGTAAAACAGGGTGGTGGGCATGGTTGGAGAGCTGTAAAGAGACAATAGATGGTGGTAGTTGTAGTACTGTAAAACAGGGTGGTGGGCATGGTTGGAGAGCTGTAAAGAAACAATAGATGGTGGTAGCTGTAGCAGTGTAAAACATGGTGGTGGGCATGGTTGGAGAGCTGTAAAGAGACAATAGATGGTGGTAGTTGTAGTACTGTAAAACAGGGTGGTGGGCATGGTTGGAGAGCTGTAAAGAAACAATAGATGGTGGGAGTTGTAGCACTGTAAAACAGGGTGGTGGGCATGGTTGGAGAGCTGTAAAGAAACAGTAGAAGGTGGTAGTTGTAGCACTGTAAAACAGGGTGTTGGTCATGGTTGGAGAGCTGTAAAGAGACAATAGATGGTGGTAGTTGTAGTACTGTAAAACAGGGTGGTGGGCATGGTTGGAGAGCTGTAAAGAAACAATAGATGGTGGTAGTTGTAGCAGTGTAAAACATGGTGATGGGCATGGTTGGAGAGCTGTAAAGAGACAATAGATGGTGGTAGTTGTAGCACTCTAAAACAGGGTGGTGGGCATTGTTGGAGAGCTGTAAAGAGACAGTAGATGGTGGTAGTTGTAGCACTGTAAAACAGGGTGGTGGGCCTGGTTGGAGAGCTGTAAAGATAACAATAGATGGTGGTAGTTGTAGCACTGTAAAACATGGTGGTGGGCATGGTTGGAGAGCTGTAAAGAAACAGTAGATGGTGGGAGTTGTAGCACTGTAAAACAGGGTGGTGGGCATGGTTGGAGAGCTGTAAAGAAACAGTAGAAGGTGTTAGTTGTAGCACTGTAAAACAGGGTGGTGGGCATGGTTGGAGAGCTGTAAAGAAACAATAGATGGTGGTAGTTGTAGCACTGTAAAACAGGGTGGTGGGCATGGTTGGAGAGCTGTAAAGAGACAATAGATGGTGGTAGTTGTAGCACTGTCAAACAGGGTGGTGGGCATGGTTGGAGAGCTGTAAAGAAACAATAGATGGTGGTAGTTGTAGCATAGTAAAACAGGTTGGTGGGCATGATTGGAGAGCTGTAAAGAAACAATAGATGGTGGTTGTTGTAGTACTGTAAAACAGGGTGGTGGGCATGGTTGGAGAGCTGTAAAGAGACAGTAGATGGTGGTAGTTGTAGCACTGTAAAACAGGGTGGTGGGCATGGTTGGAGAGCTGTAAAGAAACAATAGATGGTGGTAGTTGTAGTACTGTAAAACATGGTGGTGGGCATGGTTGGAGAGCTGTAAAGAAACAATAGAAGGTGGTAGTTGTAGCAGTGTAAAACAGGGTGGTGGGCATGGTTGGAGAGCTGTAAAGAGACAATAGATGGTGGTAGTTGTAGCACTGTAAAACATGGTGGTGGGCATGGTTGGAGAGCTGTAAAGAAACAATAGATGGTGGTAGTTGTAACACTGTAAAACAGGGTGGTGGGCATGGTTGGAGAGCTGTAAAGAAACAATAGAAGGTGGTAGTTGTAGCACTGTAAAGAGACAGTAGATGGTGGTAGTTGTAGCAGTGTAAAACAGGGTGGTGGGCATGGTTGGAGAACTGTAAAGAAACAATAGAAGGTGGTAGTTGTAGCAGTGTAAAACAGGGTGGTGGGCATGGTTGGAGAGCTGTAAAGAGACAATAGATGGTGGTAGTTGTAGCACTGTAAAACAGGGTGGTGGGCATGGTTGGAGAGCTGTAAAGAGACAGTAGATGGTGGTAGTTGTAGCACTGTAAAACAGGGTGGTGGGCATGGTTGGAGAGCTGTAAAGAAACAGTAGATGGTGGTAGTTGTAGCACTGTAAAACATGGTGGTGGGCATGGTTGGAGAGCTGTAAAGAAACAGTAGATGGTGGTAGTTGTAGCACTGTAAAACAAGGTGGTGGGCATGGTTGGAGAGCTGTAAAGAGACAATAGAAGGTGGTAGTTGTAGCACTGTAAAACAAGGTGGTGGGCATGGTTGGAGAGCTGTAAAGAAACAATAGATGGTGGTAGTTGTAGCACTGTAAAACAGGGTGGTGGGCATGGTTGGAGAGCTGTAAAGAAACAGTAGAAGGTGGTAGTTGTAGCACTGTAAAACAGGGTGGTGGGCATGGTTCGAGAGCTGTAAAGAAACAGTAGAAGGTGGTAGTTGTAGCACTGTAAAACAGGGTGGTGGGCATGGTTGGAGAGCTGTAAAGAAACAATAGATGGTGGTAGTTGTAGCACTGTAAAACAGGGTGGTGGGCAGGGTTGGAGAGCTGTAAAGAGACAATAGATGGTGGTAGTTGTAGCACTGTAAATCAGGGTGGTGGGCATGGTTGGAGAGCTGTAAAGAAACAATAGATGGTGGTAGTTGTAGCACTGTAAAACAGGGTGGTGGGCATGGTTGGAGAGCTGTAAAGAAACAGTAGAAGGTGGTAGTTGTAGCACTGTAAAACAGGGTGGTGGGCATGGTTGGAGAGCTGTAAAGAAACAATAGATGGTGGTAGTTGTAGCACTGTAAAACAGGGTGGTGGGCATGGTTGGAGAGCTGTAAAGAAACAGTAGAAGGTGGTAGTTGTAGCACTGTAAAACAGGGTGGTGGGCATGGTTGGAGAGCTGTAAAGAAACAATAGATGGTGGTTGTTGTAGCACTGTAAAACAGGGTGGTGGGCATGGTTGGAGAGCTGTAAAGAAACAATAGATGGTGGTAGTTGTAGCACTGTAAAACAGGGTGGTGGGCATGGTTGGAGAGCTGTAAAGAGACAATAGATGGTGGTAGTTGTAGCTCTGTAAAACAGGATGGTGGGCATGGTTGGAGAGCTGTAAAGAGACAATAGATGGTGGTAGTTGTAGTACTGTAAAACAGGGTGGTGGGCATGGTTGGAGAGCTGTAAAGAAACAATAGATGGTGGTAGCTGTAGCAGTGTAAAACATGGTGGTGGGCATGGTTGGAGAGCTGTAAAGAGACAATAGATGGTGGTAGTTGTAGCACTGTAAAACAGGGTGGTGGGCATGGTTGGAGAGCTATAAAGAAACAGTAGATGGTGGTAGTTGTAGTACTGTAAAACATGGTGGTGCGCATGGTTGGAGAGCTGTAAAGAAACAATAGATGGTGGTAGTTGTAACACTGTAAAACAGGGTGGTGGGCATGGTTGGAGAGCTGTAAAGAAACAATACATGGTGGTAGTTGTAGCACTGTAAAACAGGGTGGTGGGCATGGTTGGAGAGCTGTAAAGAGACAATAGATGGTGGTAGTTGTAGTACTGTAAAACAGGGTGGTGGGCATGGTTGGAGAGCTGTAAAGAAACAATAGATGGTGGTAGCTGTAGCAGTGTAAAACATGGTGGTGGGCATGGTTGGAGAGCTGTAAAGAGACAATAGATGGTGGTAGTTGTAGTACTGTAAAACAGGGTGGTGGGCATGGTTGGAGAGCTGTAAAGAAACAATAGATGGTGGGAGTTGTAGCACTGTAAAACAGGGTGGTGGGCATGGTTGGAGAGCTGTAAAGAAACAGTAGAAGGTGGTAGTTGTAGCACTGTAAAACAGGGTGTTGGTCATGGTTGGAGAGCTGTAAAGAGACAATAGATGGTGGTAGTTGTAGTACTGTAAAACAGGGTGGTGGGCATGGTTGGAGAGCTGTAAAGAAACAATAGATGGTGGTAGTTGTAGCAGTGTAAAACATGGTGATGGGCATGGTTGGAGAGCTGTAAAGAGACAATAGATGGTGGTAGTTGTAGCACTCTAAAACAGGGTGGTGGGCATTGTTGGAGAGCTGTAAAGAGACAGTAGATGGTGGTAGTTGTAGCACTGTAAAACAGGGTGGTGGGCCTGGTTGGAGAGCTGTAAAGATAACAATAGATGGTGGTAGTTGTAGCACTGTAAAACATGGTGGTGGGCATGGTTGGAGAGCTGTAAAGAAACAGTAGATGGTGGGAGTTGTAGCACTGTAAAACAGGGTGGTGGGCATGGTTGGAGAGCTGTAAAGAAACAGTAGAAGGTGGTAGTTGTAGCACTGTAAAACAGGGTGGTGGGCATGGTTGGAGAGCTGTAAAGAAACAATAGATGGTGGTAGTTGTAGCACTGTAAAACAGGGTGGTGGGCATGGTTGGAGAGCTGTAAAGAGACAATAGATGGTGGTAGTTGTAGCACTGTAAAACAGGGTGCTGGGCATGGTTGGAGAGCTGTATAGAGACAGTAGATGGTGGTAGTTGTAGCACTGTAAAACAGGGTGGTGGGCATGGTTGGAGAGCTGTAAAGAGACAATAGATGGTGGTAGTTGTAGCACTGTAAAACAGGGTGGTGGGCATGGTTGGAGAGCTGTAAAGAGACAATAGATGGTGGTAGTTGTAGCACTGTAAAACAGGGTGGTGGGCATGGTTGGAGAGCTGTAAAGAGACAATAGATGGTGGTAGTTGTAGCACTGTCAAACAGGGTGGTGGGCATGGTTGGAGAGCTGTAAAGAAACAATAGATGGTGGTAGTTGTAGCATAGTAAAACAGGTTGGTGGGCATGATTGGAGAGCTGTAAAGAAACAATAGATGGTGGTTGTTGTAGTACTGTAAAACAGGGTGGTGGGCATGGTTGGAGAGCTGTAAAGAGACAGTAGATGGTGGTAGTTGTAGCACTGTAAAACAGGGTGGTGGGCATGGTTGGAGAGCTGTAAAGAAACAGTAGATGGTGGTAGTTGTAGTACTGTAAAACATGGTGGTGGGCATGGTTGGAGAGCTGTAAAGAAACAATAGAAGGTGGTAGTTGTAGCAGTGTAAAACAGGGTGGTGGGCATGGTTGGAGAGCTGTAAAGAGACAATAGATGGTGGTAGTTGTAGCACTGTAAAACATGGTGGTGGGCATGGTTGGAGAGCTGTAAAGAAACAATAGATGGTGGTAGTTGTAACACTGTAAAACAGGGTGGTGGGCATGGTTGGAGAGCTGTAAAGAAACAATAGAAGGTGGTAGTTGTAGCACTTTAAAGAGACAGTAGATGGTGGTAGTTGTAGCAGTGTAAAACAGGGTGGTGGGCATGGTTGGAGAGCTGTAAAGAAACAATAGAAGGTGGTAGTTGTAGCAGTGTAAAACAGGGTGGTGGGCATGGTTGGAGAGCTGTAAAGAGACAATAGATGGTGGTAGTTGTAGCACCGTAAAACAGGGTGGTGGGCATGGTTGGAGAGCTGTAAAGAGACAGTAGATGGTGGTAGTTGTAGCACTGTAAGACAGGGTGGTGGGCATGGCTGGAGAGCTGTAAAGAAACAGTAGATGGTGGTAGTTGTAGTACTGTAAAACATGGTGGTGGGCATGGTTGGAGAGCTGTAAAGATAACAATAGATGGTGGTAGTTGTAGCACTGTAAAACATGGTGGTGGGCATGGTTGGAGAGCTGTAAAGAAACAGTAGATGGTGGTAGTTGTAGCACTGTAAAACAAGGTGGTGGGCATGGTTGGAGAGCTGTAAAGAGACAATAGAAGGTGGTAGTTGTAGCACTGTAAAACAAGATGGTGGGCATGGTTGGAGAGCTGTAAAGAAACAATAGATGGTGGTAGTTGTAGCACTGTAAAACAGGGTGGTGGGCATGGTTGGAGAGCTGTAAAGAAACAGTAGAAGGTGGTAGTTGTAGCACTGTAAAACAGGGTGGTGGGCATGGTTCGAGAGCTGTAAAGAAACAGTAGAAGGTGGTAGTTGTAGCACTGTAAAACAGGGTGGTGGGCATGGTTGGAGAACTGTAAAGAAACAATAGATGGTGGTAGTTGTAGCACTGTAAAACAGGGTGGTGGGCAGGGTTGGAGAGCTGTAAAGAGACAATAGATGGTGGTAGTTGTAGCACTGTAAATCAGGGTGGTGGGCATGGTTGGAGAGCTGTAAAGAAACAATAGATGGTGGTAGTTGTAGCACTGTAAAACAGGGTGGTGGGCATGGTTGGAGAGCTGTAAAGAAACAGTAGAAGGTGGTAGTTGTAGCACTGTAAAACAGGGTGGTGGGCATGGTTGGAGAGCTGTAAAGAAGCAATAGATGGTGGTAGTTGTAGCACTGTAAAACAGGGTGGTGGGCATGGTTGGAGAGCTGTAAAGAAACAGTAGAAGGTGGTAGTTGTAGCACTGTAAAACAGGGTGGTGGGCATGGTTGGAGAGCTGTAAAGAAACAATAGATGGTGGTAGTTGTAGCACTGTAAAACAGGGTGGTGGGCATGGTTGGAGAGCTGTAAAGAAACAATAGATGGTGGTAGTTGTAGCACTGTAAAACAGGGTGGTGGGCATGGTTGGAGAGCTGTAAAGAGACAATAGATGGTGGTAGTTGTAGCACTGTAAATCAGGGTGGTGGGCATGGTTGGAGAGCTGTAAAGAAACAATAGATGGTGGTAGTTGTAGCACTGTAAAATAGGGTGGTGGGCATGGTTGGAGAGCTGTAAAGAAACAGTAGAAGGTGGTAGTTGTAGCACTGTAAAACAGGGTGGTGGGCATGGTTGGAGAGCTGTAAAGAAACAATAGATGGTGGTAGTTGTAGCACTGTAAAACAGGGTGGTGGGCATGGTTGGAGAGCTGTAAAAAAACAATAGATGGTGGTAGTTGTAGCACTGTAAAACAGGGTGGTGGGCATGGTTGGAGAGCTGTAAAGAAACAATAGATGGTGGTAGTTGTAGCACAGTAAAACAGGTTGGTGGGCATGATTGGAGAGCTGTAAAGAAACAATAGATGGTGGTAGTTGTAGTACTGTAAAACAGGGTGGTGGGCATGGTTGGAGAGCTGTAAAGAGACAGTAGATGGTGGTAGTTGTAGCACTGTAAAACAGGGTGGTGGGCATGGTTGGAGAGCTGTAAAGAAACAGTAGATGGTGGTAGTTGTAGCACTGTAAAACAAGGTGGTGGGCATGGTTGGAGAGCTGTAAAGAGACAATAGAAGGTGGTAGTTGTAGCACTGTAAAACAAGGTGGTGGGCATGGTTGGAGAGCTGTAAAGAAACAATAGATGGTGGTAGTTGTAGCACTGTAAAACAGGGTGGTGGGCATGGTTGGAGAGCTGTAAAGAAACAGTAGAAGGTGGTAGTTGTAGCACTGTAAAACAAGGTGGTGGGCATGGTTGGAGAGCTGTAAAGAAACAATAGATGGTGGTAGTTGTAGCAGTGTAAAACAGGGTGGTGGGCATGGTTGGAGAGCTGTAAAGAGACAATAGATGGTGGTAGTTGTAGCACTGTAAAACAGGGTGGTGGGCATGGTTGGAGAGCTGTAAAGAGACAGTAGATGGTGGTAGTTGTAGCACTGTAAATCAGGGTGGTGGGCATGGTTGCAGAGCTGTAAAGAAACAATAGATGGTGGTAGTTGTAGCACTGTAAAACAGGGTGGTGGGCATGGTTGGAGAGTTGTAAAGAGACAATAGATGGTGGTAGTTGTAGCACTGTAAAACATGGAGGTGGGCATGGTTGGAGAGCTGTAAAGAAACAATAGAAGGTGGTAGTTGTAGCACTGGAAAACAGGGTGGTGGGCATGGTTGGAGAGCTGTAAAGATACAATAGAAGGTGGTAGTTGTAGCACTGTAAAACATGGTGGTGGGCATGGTTGGAGAGCTGTAAAGAAACAATAGAAGGTGGTAGTTGTAGCACTGTAAAACAGGGTGGTGGGCATGGTTGGAGAGCTGTAAAGAAACAATAGATGGTGGGAGTTGTAGCACTGTAAATCAGGCTGGTGGGCATGGTTGGAGAGCTGTAAAGAAACAATAGAAGGTGGTAGTTGTAGCACTGTAAAACAGGGTGGTGGGCATGGTTGGAGAGCTGTAAAGAGACAATAGATGGTGGGAGTTGTAGCACTGTAAAACAGGGTGGTGGGCATGGTTGGAGAGCTGTAAACAAACAGTAGATGGTGGTAGTTGTAGCACTGTAAAACATGGTGGTGGGCATGGTTGGAGAGCTGTAAAGAAACAGTAGAAGGTGGTAGTTGTAGCACTGTAAAACAAGGTGGTGCGCATGGTTGGAGAGCTGTAAAGAAACAATAGATGGTGGTAGTTGTAGCACTGTAAAACAGGGTGGTGAGCATGGTTGGAGAGCTGTAAAGAGACAGTAGATGGTGGTAGTTGTAGCAGTGTAAAACAGGGTGGTGGGCATGGTTGGAGAGCTGTAAAGAAACAATAGATGGTGGTAGTTGTAGTACTGTAAACCAGGGTGGTGGGCATGGTTGGAGAGCTGTAAAGAGACAGTAGAAGGTGGTAGTTGTAGCACTGTAAAACATGGTGGTGGGCAT
Organism: Eledone cirrhosa; assembly: GCA_964016885.1. Lineage (NCBI taxonomy): Eukaryota > Metazoa > Mollusca > Cephalopoda > Octopoda > Eledonidae > Eledone > Eledone cirrhosa. The sequence goes on from OZ024744.1 coordinate 100,020,914, forward strand.
GGTTGAAGAGCTGTAAAGAGACAATAGATGGTGGTAGTTGAAGCACTGTAAAACAGGGTGGTGGGCATGGTTGGAGAGCTCTAAAGATAACAATAGATGGTGGTAGTTGTAGCACTGGAAAACAGGGTGGTGGGCATGGTTGGAGAACTGTAAAGAGACAGTAGAAGGTGGGAGTTGTAGCACTGTAAGACAGGGTGGTGGGCATGGTTGGAGAGCTGTAAAGAAACAATAGATGGTGGTAGTTGTAGCACTGTAAAACAGGGTGGTGGGCATGGTTGGAGAGCTGTAAAGAAACAGTAGATGGTGGTAGATGTAGCACTGTAAAACAGGGTGGTGGGCATGGTTGGAGAGCTGTAAAGAAACAATAGAAGGTGGGAGTTGTAGCACTGTAAAACAGGGTGGTGGGCATGGTTGGAGAGCTGTAAAGAGACAATAGATGGTGGTAGTTGTAGCACTGTAAAACAGGGTGGTGGGCATGGTTCGAGAGCTGTAAAGAGACAATAGAAGGTGGTAGTTGTAGCACTGTAAAACAGGGTGGTGGGCATGGTTGGAGAGCTGTAAAGAGACAATAGATGGTGGTAGTTGTAGCACTGTAAAACAGGGTGGTGGGCATGGTTGGAGAGCTGTAAAGAGACAATAGATGGTGGGAGTTGTAGCACTGTAAAACAGGGCGGTGGGCATGGTAGGAGAGCTGTAAAGAGACAGTAGATGGTGGTAGTTTGGTGCACTGTAAAACAGGGTGGTGGGCATGGTTGGAGAGCTGTAAAGAAACAATAGAAGGTGGTAGTTGTAGCTGTGTAAAACAGGGTGGTGGGCATGGTTGGAAAGCTGTAAAGAGACAATAGATGGTGGTAGTTGTAGCACTGTAAAACAGGGTGGTGGGCATGGTTGGAGAGCTGTAAAGAGACAATAGATGGTGGTAGTTGTAGCACTGTAAAACAGGGTGGTGGGCATGGTTTGAGAGCTGTAAAGAAACAATAGATGGTGGTAGTTGTAGCACTGTAAAACATGGTGGTGGGCATGGTTGGAGAGCTGTAAAGAAACAGTAGATGGTGGTAGTTGTAGCACTGTAAAACAAGGTGGTGGGCATGGTTGGAGAGCTGTAAAGAGACAATAGAAGGTGGTAGTTGTAGCACTGTAAAACAAGGTGGTGGGCATGGTTGGAGAGCTGTAAAGAAACAATAGATGGTGGTAGTTGTAGCACTGTAAAACAGGGTGGTGGGCATGGTTGGAGAGCTGTAAAGAAACAGTAGAAGGTGGTAGTTGTAGCGCTGTAAAACAGGGTGGTGGGCATGGTTGGAGAGCTGTAAAGAAACAGTAGATGGTGGTAGTTGTAACACTGTAAAACAGGGTGGTGGGCATGGTTGGAGAGCTGTAAAGAGACAGTAGATGGTGGGAGTTGTAGCACTGTAAAACAGGGTGGTGGGCATGGTTGGAGATCTGTAAAGAAACAATAGATGGTGGTAGTTGTAGCACTGTAAAACAGGGTGGTGGGCATGGCTGGAGAGCTGTAAAGAGACAATAGATGGTGGTAGTTGTAGCGCTGTAAAACAGGGTGGTGGGCTTGGTTGGAGAGCTGTAAAGAGACAATAGATGGTGGTAGTTGTAGCACTGTAAAACAGGGTGGTGGGCATGGTTGGAGAGCTGTAAAGAGACAATAGATGGTGGTAGTTGTAGCACTGTAAAACAGGGTGGTGGGCATGGTTGGAGAGCTGTAAAGAGACAATAGATGGTGGGAGTTGTAGCACTGTAAAACAGGGTGGTGGGCATGGTTGGAGAGCTGTAAAGTAACAGTAGAAGGTGGTAGTTGTTGCACTGTAAAACAGGGTGGTGGGCATGGTTGCAGAGCTGTAAAGAGACAATAGATGATGGTAGTTGTAGCACTGTAAAACAGGGTGGTGGGCATGGTTGGAGAGCTGTAAAGAAACAGTAGATGGTGGTAGTTGTAGCACTGTAAAACAGGGTGGTGGGCATGGTTGGAGAGCTGTAAAGAGACAATAGATGGTGGTAGTTGTAGCACTGTAAAACAGGGTGGTGGGCATCGTTGGAGAGCTGTAAAGAAACAATAGATGGTGGTAGTTGTAGCTCTGTAAAACAGGGTGGTGGGCATGGTTGGAGAGCTGTAAAGAGACAATAGATGGTGGTAGTTCTAGTACTGTAAAACAGGGTGGTGGGCATGGTTGGAGAGCTGTAAAGAAACAATAGATGGTGGTAGCTGTAGCAGTGTAAAACATGGTGGTGGGCATGGTTGGAGAGCTGTAAAGAGACAATAGATGGTGTTAGTTGTAGCACTGTAAAACAGGGTGGTGGGCATGGTTGGAGAGCTGTAAAGAAACAGTAGATGGTGGTAGTTGTAGTACTGTAAAACATGGTGGTGGGCATGGTTGGAGAGCTGTAAAGAAACAATAGAAGGTGGTAGTTGTAGCAGTGTAAAACAGGGTGGTGGGCATGGTTGGAGAGCTGTAAAGAGACAATAGATGGTGGTAGTTGTAGCACTGTAAAACAGGGTGGTGGGCATGGTTGGAGAGCTGTAAAGAAACAATAGATGGTGGTAGTTGTAACACTGTAAAACAGGGTGGTGGGCATGGTTGGAGAGCTGTAAAGAAACAATAGATGGTGGTAGTTGTAGCACTGTAAAACAGGGTGTTGGGCATGGTTGGAAAGCTGTAAAGAGACAGTAGATGGTGCTAGTTGTAGCACTGTAAAACAGGGTGGTGGGCATGGTTGGAGAGCTGTAAAGAAACAATAGAAGGTGGTAGTTGTAGCAGTGTAAAACAGGGTGGTGGGCATGGTTGGAGAGCTGTAAAGAGACAATAGATGGTGGTAGTTGTAGCACTGTAAAACAGGGTGGTGGGCATGGTTGGAGAGCTGTAAAGAGACAATAGATGGTGGTAGTTGTAGCACTGTAAAACAGGGTGGTGGGCATGGTTGGAGAGCTGTAAAGAAACAATAGATGGTGGTAGTTGTAGCACTGTAAAACAGGGTGGTGGGCATGGTTGGAGAGCTGTAAAGAGACAATAGATGGTGGTAGTTGTAGCGCTGTAAAACAGGGTGGTGGGCTTGGTTGGAGAGCTGTAAAGAAACAGTAGATGGTGGTAGTTGTAGCACTGTAAAACAAGGTGGTGGGCATGGTTGGAGAGCTGTAAAGAGACAATAGAAGGTGGTAGTTGTAGCACTGTAAAACAAGGTGGTGGGCATGGTTGGAGAGCTGTAAAGAAACAATAGAAGGTGGTAGTTGTAGCACTGTAAAACAGTGTGGTGGGCATGGTTGGAGAGCTGTAAAGAAACAGTAGATGGTGGTACTTGTAGCACTGTAAAACAGGGTGGTGGGCATGGTTGGAGAGCTGTAAAGAAACAATAGATGGTGGTAGTTGTAGCTCTGTAAAACAGGGTGGTGGGCATGGTTGGAGAGCTGTAAAGAGACAATAGATGGTGGTAGTTGTAGTACTGTAAAACAGGGTGGTGGGCATGGTTGGAGAGCTGTAAAGAAACAATAGATGGTGGTAGCTGTAGCAGTGTAAAACATGGTGGTGGGCATGGTTGGAGAGCTGTAAAGAGACAATAGATGGTGGTAGTTGTAGCACTGTAAAACAGGGTGGTGTGCATGGTTGGAGAGCTGTAAAGAAACAGTAGATGGTGGTAGTTGTAGTACTGTAAAACATGGTGGTGGGCATGGTTGGAGAGCTGTAAAGAAACAATAGAAGGTGGTAGTTGTAGCAGTGTAAAACAGGGTGGTGGGCATGGTTGGAGAGCTGTAAAGAGACAATAGATGGTGGTAGTTATAGCACTGTAAAACATGGTGGTGGGCATGGTTGGAGAGCTGTAAAGAAACAATAGATGGTGGTAGTTGTAACACTGTAAAACAGGGTGGTGGGCATGGTTGGAGAGCTGTAAAGAAACAATAGATGGTGGTAGTTGTAGCACTGTAAAACAGGGTGGTGGGCATGGTTGGAGAGCTGTAAAGAGACAATAGATGGTGGTAGTTGTAGTACTGTAAAACAGGGTGGTGGGCATGGTTGGAGAGCTGTAAAGAAACAATAGATGGTGGTAGCTGTAGCAGTGTAAAACATGGTGGTGGGCATGGTTGGAGAGCTGTAAAGAGACAATAGATGGTGGTAGTTGTAGTACTGTAAAACAGGGTGGTGGGCATGGTTGGAGAGCTGTAAAGAAACAATAGATGGTGGGAGTTGTAGCACTGTAAAACAGGGTGGTGGGCATGGTTGGAGAGCTGTAAAGAAACAGTAGAAGGTGGTAGTTGTAGCACTGTAAAACAGGGTGTTGGTCATGGTTGGAGAGCTGTAAAGAGAGAATAGATGGTGGTAGTTGTAGCACTGTAAAACAGGGTGGTGGGCATGGTTGGAGAGCTGTAAAGAGACAATAGATGGTGGTAGTTGTAGCGCTGTAAAACAGGGTGGTGGGCTTGGTTGGAGAGCTGTAAAGAAACAGTAGATGGTGGTAGTTGTAGCACTGTAAAACAGGGTGGTGGGCATGGTTGGAGAGCTGTAAAGAGACAATAGATGGTGGTAGTTGTAGCGCTGTAAAACAGGGTGGTGGGCTTGGTTGGAGAGCTGTAAAGAAACAGTAGATGGTGGTAGTTGTAGCACTGTAAAACAAGGTGGTGGGCATGGTTGGAGAGCTGTAAAGAGACAATAGAAGGTGGTAGTTGTAGCACTGTAAAACAAGGTGGTGGGCATGGTTGGAGAGCTGTAAAGAAACAATAGAAGGTGGTAGTTGTAGCACTGTAAAACAGTGTGGTGGGCATGGTTGGAGAGCTGTAAAGAAACAGTAGATGGTGGTACTTGTAGCACTGTAAAACAGGGTGGTGGGCATGGTTGGAGAGCTGTAAAGAAACAATAGATGGTGGAAGTTGTAGCTCTGTAAAACAGGGTGGTGGGCATGGTTGGAGAGCTGTAAAGAGACAATAGATGGTGGTAGTTGTAGTACTGTAAAACAGGGTGGTGGGCATGGTTGGAGAGCTGTAAAGAAACAATAGATGGTGGTAGCTGTAGCAGTGTAAAACATGGTGGTGGGCATGGTTGGAGAGCTGTAAAGAGACAATAGATGGTGGTAGTTGTAGCACTGTAAAACAGGGTGGTGGGCATGGTTGGAGAGCTGTAAAGAAACAGTAGATGGTGGTAGTTGTAGTACTGTAAAACATGGTGGTGGGCATGGTTGGAGAGCTGTAAAGAAACAATAGAAGGTGGTAGTTGTAGCAGTGTAAAACAGGGTGGTGGGCATGGTTGGAGAGCTGTAAAGAGACAATAGATGGTGGTAGTTGTAGCACTGTAAAACATGGTGGTGGGCATGGTTGGAGAGCTGTAAAGAAACAATAGATGGTGGTAGTTGTAACACTGTAAAACAGGGTGGTGGGCATGGTTGGAGAGCTGTAAAGAAACAATAGATGGTGGTAGTTGTAGCACTGTAAAACAGGGTGGTGGGCATGGTTGGAGAGCTGTAAAGAGACAATAGATGGTGGTAGTTGTAGCACTGTAAAACAGGGTGGTGGGCATGGTTGGAGAGCTGTAAAGAAACAATAGATGGTGGTAGCTGTAGCAGTGTAAAACATGGTGGTGGGCATGGTTGGAGAGCTGTAAAGAGACAATAGATGGTGGTAGTTGTAGTACTGTAAAACAGGGTGGTGGGCATGGTTGGAGAGCTGTAAAGAAACAATAGATGGTGGGAGTTGTAGCACTGTAAAACAGGGTGGTGGGCATGGTTGGAGAGCTGTAAAGAAACAGTAGAAGGTGGTAGTTGTAGCACTGTAAAACAGGGTGTTGGTCATGGTTGGAGAGCTGTAAAGAGACAATAGATGGTGGTAGTTGTAGCACTGTAAAACAGGGTGGTGGGCATGGTTGGAGAGCTGTAAACAAACAGTAGATGGTGGTAGTTGTAGCACTGTAAAACATGGTGGTGGGCATGGTTGGAGAGCTGTAAAGAAACAGTAGAAGGTGGTAGTTGTAGCACTGTAAAACAAGGTGGTGCGCATGGTTGGAGAGCTGTAAAGAAACAATAGATGGTGGTAGTTGTAGCACTGTAAAACAGGGTGGTGAGCATGGTTGGAGAGCTGTAAAGAGACAATAGATGGTGGTAGTTGTAGCAGTGTAAAACAGGGTGGTGGGCATGGTTGGAGAGCTGTAAAGAAACAATAGATGGTGGTAGTTGTAGTACTGTAAACCAGGGTGGTGGGCATGGTTGGAGAGCTGTAAAGAGACAGTAGAAGGTGGTAGTTGTAGCACTGTAAAACATGGTGGTGGGCATGGTTGAAGAGCTGTAAAGAGACAATAGATGGTGGTAGTTGAAGCACTGTAAAACAGGGTGGTGGGCATGGTTGGAGAGCTGTAAAGATAACAATAGATGGTGGTAGTTGTAGCACTGGAAAACAGGGTGGTGGGCATGGTTGGAGAACTGTAAAGAGACAGTAGAAGGTGGGAGTTGTAGCACTGTAAGACAGGGTGGTGGGCATGGTTGGAGAGCTGTAAAGAAACAATAGATGGTGGTAGTTGTAGCACTGTAAAACAGGGTGGTGGGCATGGTTGGAGAGCTGTAAAGAAACAGTAGATGGTGGTAGATGTAGCACTGTAAAACAGGGTGGTGGGCATGGTTGGAGAGCTGTAAAGAAACAATAGAAGGTGGGAGTTGTAGCACTGTAAAACAGGGTGGTGGGCATGGTTGGAGAGCTGTAAAGAGACAATAGATGGTGGTAGTTGTAGCACTGTAAAACAGGGTGGTGGGCATGGTTCGAGAGCTGTAAAGAGACAATAGAAGGTGGTAGTTGTAGCACTGTAAAACAGGGTGGTGGGCATGGTTGGAGAGCTGTAAAGAGACAATAGATGGTGGTAGTTGTAGCACTGTAAAACAGGGTGGTGGGCATGGTTGGAGAGCTGTAAAGAGACAATAGATGGTGGGAGTTGTAGCACTGTAAAACAGGGCGGTGGGCATGGTAGGAGAGCTGTAAAGAGACAGTAGATGGTGGTAGTTTGGTGCACTGTAAAACAGGGTGGTGGGCATGGTTGGAGAGCTGTAAAGAAACAATAGAAGGTGGTAGTTGTAGCTGTGTAAAACAGGGTGGTGGGCATGGTTGGAAAGCTGTAAAGAGACAATAGATGGTGGTAGTTGTAGCACTGTAAAACAGGGTGGTGGGCATGGTTGGAGAGCTGTAAAGAGACAATAGATGGTGGTAGTTGTAGCACTGTAAAACAGGGTGGTGGGCATGGTTTGAGAGCTGTAAAGAAACAATAGATGGTGGTAGTTGTAGCACTGTAAAACAGGGTGGTGGGCATGGTTAGAGAGCTGTAAAGAGACAGTAGATGGTGGTAGTTGTAGTACTGTAAAACATGGTGGTGGGCATGGTTGGAGAGCTGTAAAGATAACAATACATGGTGGTAGTTGTAGCACTGTAAAACATGGTGGTGGGCATGGTTGGAGAGCTGTAAAGAAACAGTAGATGGTGGTAGTTGTAGCACTGTAAAACAAGGTGGTGGGCATGGTTGGAGAGCTGTAAAGAGACAATAGAAGGTGGTAGTTGTAGCACTGTAAAACAAGGTGGTGGGCATGGTTGGAGAGCTGTAAAGAAACAATAGATGGTGGTAGTTGTAGCACTGTAAAACAGGGTGGTGGGCATGGTTGGAGAGCTGTAAAGAAACAGTAGAAGGTGGTAGTTGTAGCGCTGTAAAACAGGGTGGTGGGCATGGTTGGAGAGCTGTAAAGAAACAGTAGATGGTGGTAGTTGTAACACTGTAAAACAGGGTGGTGGGCATGGTTGGAGAGCTGTAAAGAGACAGTAGATGGTGGGAGTTGTAGCACTGTAAAACAGGGTGGTGGGCATGGTTGGAGATCTGTAAAGAAACAATAGATGGTGGTAGTTGTAGCACTGTAAAACAGGGTGGTGGGCATGGCTGGAGAGCTGTAAAGAGACAATAGATGGTGGTAGTTGTAGCGCTGTAAAACAGGGTGGTGGGCTTGGTTGGAGAGCTGTAAAGAGACAATAGATGGTGGTAGTTGTAGCACTGTAAAACAGGGTGGTGGGCATGGTTGGAGAGCTGTAAAGAGACAATAGATGGTGGTAGTTGTAGCACTGTAAAACAGGGTGGTGGGCATGGCTGGAGAGCTGTAAAGAGACAATAGATGGTGGGAGTTGTAGCACTGTAAAACAGGGTGGTGGGCATGGTTGGAGAGCTGTAAAGTAACAGTAGAAGGTGGTAGTTGTTGCACTGTAAAACAGGGTGGTGGGCATGGTTGCAGAGCTGTAAAGAGACAATAGATGATGGTAGTTGTAGCACTGTAAAACAGGGTGGTGGGCATGGTTGGAGAGCTGTAAAGAAACAGTAGATGGTGGTAGTTGTAGCACTGTAAAACAGGGTGGTGGGCATGGTTGGAGAGCTGTAAAGAGACAATAGATGGTGGTAGTTGTAGCACTGTAAAACAGGGTGGTGGGCATCGTTGGAGAGCTGTAAAGAAACAATAGATGGTGGTAGTTGTAGCTCTGTAAAACAGGGTGGTGGGCATGGTTGGAGAGCTGTAAAGAGACAATAGATGGTGGTAGTTGTAGTACTGTAAAACAGGGTGGTGGGCATGGTTGGAGAGCTGTAAAGAAACAATAGATGGTGGTAGCTGTAGCAGTGTAAAACATGGTGGTGGGCATGGTTGGAGAGCTGTAAAGAGACAATAGATGGTGTTAGTTGTAGCACTGTAAAACAGGGTGGTGGGCATGGTTGGAGAGCTGTAAAGAAACAGTAGATGGTGGTAGTTGTAGTACTGTAAAACATGGTGGTGGGCATGGTTGGAGAGCTGTAAAGAAACAATAGAAGGTGGTAGTTGTAGCAGTGTAAAACAGGGTGGTGGGCATGGTTGGAGAGCTGTAAAGAGACAATAGATGGTGGTAGTTGTAGCACTGTAAAATAGGGTGGTGGGCATGGTTGGAGAGCTGTAAAGAAACAATAGATGGTGGTAGTTGTAACACTGTAAAACAGGGTGGTGGGCATGGTTGGAGAGCTGTAAAGAAACAATAGATGGTGGTAGTTGTAGCACTGTAAAACAGGGTGTTGGGCATGGTTGGAAAGCTGTAAAGAGACAGTAGATGGTGCTAGTTGTAGCACTGTAAAACAGGGTGGTGGGCATGGTTGGAGAGCTGTAAAGAAACAATAGAAGGTGGTAGTTGTAGCAGTGTAAAACAGGGTGGTGGGCATGGTTGGAGAGCTGTAAAGAGACAATAGATGGTGGTAGTTGTAGCACTGTAAAACAGGGTGGTGGGCATGGTTGGAGAGCTGTAAAGAGAAAATAGATGGTGGTAGTTGTAGCACTGTAAAACAGGGTGGTGGGCATGGTTGGAGAGCTGTAAAGAAACAATAGATGGTGGTAGTTGTAGCACTGTAAAACAGGGTGGTGGGCATGGTTGGAGAGCTGTAAAGAGACAATAGATGGTGGTAGTTGTAGCGCTGTAAAACAGGGTGGTGGGCTTGGTTGGAGAGCTGTAAAAAAACAGTAGATGGTGGTAGTTGTAGCACTGTAAAACAAGGTGGTGGGCATGGTTGGAGAGCTGTAAAGAGACAATAGAAGGTGGTAGTTGTAGCACTGTAAAACAAGGTGGTGGGCATGGTTGGAGAGCTGTAAAGAAACAATAGAAGGTGGTAGTTGTAGCACTGTAAAACAGTGTGGTGGGCATGGTTGGAGAGCTGTAAAGAAACAGTAGATGGTGGTACTTGTAGCACTGTAAAACAGGGTGGTGGGCATGGTTGGAGAGCTGTAAAGAAACAATAGATGGTGGTAGTTGTAGCTCTGTAAAACAGGGTGGTGGGCATGGTTGGAGAGCTGTAAAGAGACAATAGATGGTGGTAGTTGTAGTACTGTAAAACAGGGTGGTGGGCATGGTTGGAGAGCTGTAAAGAAACAATAGATGGTGGTAGCTGTAGCAGTGTAAAACATGGTGGTGGGCATGGTTGGAGAGCTGTAAAGAGACAATAGATGGTGGTAGTTGTAGCACTGTAAAACAGGGTGGTGTGCATGGTTGGAGAGCTGTAAAGAAACAGTAGATGGTGGTAGTTGTAGTACTGTAAAACATGGTGGTGGGCATGGTTGGAGAGCTGTAAAGAAACAATAGAAGGTGGTAGTTGTAGCAGTGTAAAACAGGGTGGTGGGCATGGTTGGAGAGCTGTAAAGAGACAATAGATGGTGGTAGTTATAGCACTGTAAAACATGGTGGTGGGCATGGTTGGAGAGCTGTAAAGAAACAATAGATGGTGGTAGTTGTAACACTGTAAAACAGGGTGGTGGGCATGGTTGGAGAGCTGTAAAGAAACAATAGATGGTGGTAGTTGTAGCACTGTAAAACAGGGTGGTGGGCATGGTTGGAGAGCTGTAAAGAGACAATAGATGGTGGTAGTTGTAGTACTGTAAAACAGGGTGGTGGGCATGGTTGGAGAGCTGTAAAGAAACAATAGATGGTGGTAGCTGTAGCAGTGTAAAACATGGTGGTGGGCATGGTTGGAGAGCTGTAAAGAGACAATAGATGGTGGTAGTTGTAGTACTGTAAAACAGGGTGGTGGGCATGGTTGGAGAGCTGTAAAGAAACAATAGATGGTGGGAGTTGTAGCACTGTAAAACAGGGTGGTGGGCATGGTTGGAGAGCTGTAAAGAAACAGTAGAAGGTGGTAGTTGTAGCACTGTAAAACAGGGTGTTGGTCATGGTTGGAGAGCTGTAAAGAGAGAATAGATGGTGGTAGTTGTAGCACTGTAAAACAGGGTGGTGGGCATGGTTGGAGAGCTGTAAAGAGACAATAGATGGTGGTAGTTGTAGCGCTGTAAAACAGGGTGGTGGGCTTGGTTGGAGAGCTGTAAAGAAACAGTAGATGGTGGTAGTTGTAGCACTGTAAAACAGGGTGGTGGGCATGGTTGGAGAGCTGTAAAGAGACAATAGATGGTGGTAGTTGTAGCGCTGTAAAACAGGGTGGTGGGCTTGGTTGGAGAGCTGTAAAGAAACAGTAGATGGTGGTAGTTGTAGCACTGTAAAACAAGGTGGTGGGCATGGTTGGAGAGCTGTAAAGAGACAATAGAAGGTGGTAGTTGTAGCACTGTAAAACAAGGTGGTGGGCATGGTTGGAGAGCTGTAAAGAAACAATAGAAGGTGGTAGTTGTAGCACTGTAAAACAGTGTGGTGGGCATGGTTGGAGAGCTGTAAAGAAACAGTAGATGGTGGTACTTGTAGCACTGTAAAACAGGGTGGTGGGCATGGTTGGAGAGCTGTAAAGAAACAATAGATGGTGGAAGTTGTAGCTCTGTAAAACAGGGTGGTGGGCATGGTTGGAGAGCTGTAAAGAGACAATAGATGGTGGTAGTTGTAGTACTGTAAAACAGGGTGGTGGGCATGGTTGGAGAGCTGTAAAGAAACAATAGATGGTGGTAGCTGTAGCAGTGTAAAACATGGTGGTGGGCATGGTTGGAGAGCTGTAAAGAGACAATAGATGGTGGTAGTTGTAGCACTGTAAAACAGGGTGGTGGGCATGGTTGGAGAGCTGTAAAGAAACAGTAGATGGTGGTAGTTGTAGTACTGTAAAACATGGTTGTGGGCATGGTTGGAGAGCTGTAAAGAAACAATAGAAGGTGGTAGTTGTAGCAGTGTAAAACAGGGTGGTGGGCATGGTTGGAGAGCTGTAAAGAGACAATAGATGGTGGTAGTTGTAGCACTGTAAAACATGGTGGTGGGCATGGTTGGAGAGCTGTAAAGAAACAATAGATGGTGGTAGTTGTAACACTGTAAAACAGGGTGGTGGGCATGGTTGGAGAGCTGTAAAGAAACAATAGATGGTGGTAGTTGTAGCACTGTAAAACAGGGTGGTGGGCATGGTTGGAGAGCTGTAAAGAGACAATAGATGGTGGTAGTTGTAGCACTGTAAAACAGGGTGGTGGGCATGGTTGGAGAGCTGTAAAGAAACAATAGATGGTGGTAGCTGTAGCAGTGTAAAACATGGTGGTGGGCATGGTTGGAGAGCTGTAAAGAGACAATAGATGGTGGTAGTTGTAGTACTGTAAAACAGGGTGGTGGGCATGGTTGGAGAGCTGTAAAGAAACAATAGATGGTGGGAGTTGTAGCACTGTAAAACAGGGTGGTGGGCATGGTTGGAGAGCTGTAAAGAAACAGTAGAAGGTGGTAGTTGTAGCACTGTAAAACAGGGTGTTGGTCATGGTTGGAGAGCTGTAAAGAGACAATAGATGGTGGTAGTTGTAGCACTGTAAAACAGGGTGGTGGGCATGGTTGGAGAGCTGTAAAGAAACAATAGATGGTGGTAGTTGTAGCAGTGTAAAACATGGTGATGGGCATGGTTGGAGAGCTGTAAAGAGACAATAGATGGTGGTAGTTGTAGCACTGTAAAACAGGGTGGTGGGCATGGTTGGAGAGCTGTAAAGAAACAGTAGATGGTGGTAGTTGTAGTACTGTAAAACATGGTGGTGGGCATGGTTGGAGAGCTGTAAAGAAACAATAGAAGGTGGTAGTTGTAGCAGTGTAAAACAGGGTGGTGGGCATGGTTGGAGAGCTGTAGAGAGACAATAGATGGTGGGTGTTGTAGCACTGTAAAACATGGTGGTGGGCATGGTTGGAGAGCTGTAAAGATAACAATAGATGGTGGTAGTTGTAACACTGTAAAACAGGGTGGTGGGCATGGTTGGAGAGCTGTAAAGAAACAATAGATGGTGGTAGTTGTAGCACTGTAAAACAGGGTGGTGGGCATGGTTGGAGAGCTGTAAAGAGACAATAGATGGTGGTAGTTGTAGTACTGTAAAACAGGGTGGTGGGCATGGTTGGAGAGCTGTAAAGAAACAATAGATGGTGGTAGCTGTAGCAGTGTAAAACATGGTGGTGGGCATGGTTGGAGAGCTGTAAAGAGACAATAGATGGTGGTAGTTGTAGTACTGTAAAACAGGGTGGTGGGCATGGTTGGAGAACTGTAAAGAAACAATAGATGGTGGGAGTTGTAGCACTGTAAAACAGGGTGGTGGGCATGGTTGGAGAGCTGTAAAGAAACAGTAGAAGGTGGTAGTTGTAGCACTGTAAAACAGGGTGTTGGTCATGGTTGGAGAGCTGTAAAGAGACAATAGATGGTGGTAGTTGTAGCACTGTAAAACAGGGTGGTGGGCATGGTTGGAGAGCTGTAAAGAAACAATAGATGGTGGTAGTTGTAGCAGTGTAAAACATGGTGATGGGCATGGTTGGAGAGCTGTAAAGAGACAATAGATGGTGGTAGTTGTAGCACTCTAAAACAGGGTGGTGGGCATTGTTGGAGAGCTGTAAAGAGACAGTAGATGGTGGTAGTTGTAGCACTGTAAAACAGGGTGGTGGGCCTGGTTGGAGAGCTGTAAAGATAACAATAGATGGTGGTAGTTGTAGCACTGTAAAACATGGTGGTGGGCATGGTTGGAGAGCTGTAAAGAAACAGTAGATGGTGGGAGTTGTAGCACTGTAAAACAGGGTGGTGGGCATGGTTGGAGAGCTGTAAAGAAACAGTAGAAGGTGGTAGTTGTAACACTGTAAAACAGGGTGGTGGGCATGGTTGGAGAGCTGTAAAGAAACAATAGATGGTGGTAGTTGTAGCACTGTAAAACAGGGTGGTGGGCATGGTTGGAGAGCTGTAAAGAGACAATAGATGGTGGTAGTTGTAGCACTGTAAAACAGGGTGCTGGGCATGGTTGGAGAGCTGTATAGAGACAGTAGATGGTGGTAGTTGTAGCACTGTAAAACAGGGTGGTGGGCCTGGTTGGAGAGCTGTAAAGTTAACAATAGATGGTGGTAGTTGTAGCACTGTAAAACATGGTGGTGGGCATGGTTGGAGAGCTGTAAAGAAACAGTAGATGGTGGTAGTTGTAGCACTGTAAAACAGGGTGGTGGGCATGGTTGGAGAGCTGTAAAGAAACAGTAGAAGGTGGTAGTTGTAGCACTGTAAAACAGGGTGATGGGCATGGTTGGAGAGCTGTAAAGAGACAATAGAAGGTGGTAGTTGTAGCACTGTAAAACAAGGTGGTGGGCATGGTTGGAGAGCTGTAAAGAAACAATAGATGGTGGTAGTTGTAGCACTGTAAAACAGGGTGGTGTGCATGGTTGGAGAGCTGTAAAGAAACAGTAGAAGGTGGTAGTTGTAGCACTGTAAAACAGGGTGGTGGGAATGGTTGGAGAGCTGTAAAGAAACAGTAGATGGTGGTAATTGTAGCACTGTAAAACAGGGTGGTGGGCATGGTTGGAGAGCTGTAAAGATACAGTTGATGGTGGGAGTTGTAGCACTGTAAAACAGGGTGGTGGGCATGGTTGGAGAGATGTAAAGAAACAATAGATGGTGGTAGTTGTAGCACTGTAAAACATGGTGGTGGGCATGGTTGGAGAGCTGTAAAGAGACAATAGATGGTGGTAGTTGTAGCACTGTAAAACAAGGTGGTGGGCATGGTTGGAGAGCTGTAAAGAGACAATAGATGGTGGTAGTTGTAGCACTGTAAAACAGGGTGGTGGGCATGGTTGGTGAGCTGTAAAGAGACAATAGATGGTGGTAGTTGTAGCACTGTAAAACAGGGTGGTGGGCATGGTTGGAGAGCTGTAAAGAGACAATAGATGGTGGTAGTTGTAGCACTGTAAAACATGGTGGTGGGCATGGTTGGAGAGCTGTAAAGAGACAATAGATGGTGGTAGTTGTAGCACTGTAAATCAGGGTGGTGGGCATGGTTGGAGAGCTGTAAAGAAACAATAGATGGTGGTAGTTGTAGCACTGTAAAACAGCGTGGTGGGCATGGTTGGAGAGCTGTAATGAAACAGTAGATGGTGGTAGTTGTAGCACTGTAAAACATGGTGGTGGGCATGGTTGGAGAGCTGTAAAGAGACAATAGAAGGTGGTAGTTGTAGCACTGTAAAACAAGGTGGTGGGCATGGTTGGAGAGCTGTAAAGAAACAATAGAAGGTGGTAGTTGTAGCACTGTAAAACAGTGTGGTGGGCATGGTTGGAGAGCTGTAAAGAAACAGTAGATGGTGGTACTTGTAGCACTGTAAAACAGGGTGGTGGGCATGGTTGGAGAGCTGTAAAGAAACAATAGATGGTGGAAGTTGTAGCTCTGTAAAACAGGGTGGTGGGCATGGTTGGAGAGCTGTAAAGAGACAATAGATGGTGGTAGTTGTAGTACTGTAAAACAGGGTGGTGGGCATGGTTGGAGAGCTGTAAAGAAACAATAGATGGTGGTAGCTGTAGCAGTGTATAACATGGTGGTGGGCATGGTTGGAGAGCTGTAAAGAGACAATAGATGGTGGTAGTTGTAGCACTGTAAAACAGGGTGGTGGGCATGGTTGGAGAGCTGTAAAGAAACAGTAGATGGTGGTAGTTGTAGTACTGTAAAACATGGTTGTGGGCATGGTTGGAGAGCTGTAAAGAAACAATAGAAGGTGGTAGTTGTAGCAGTGTAAAACAGGGTGGTGGGCATGGTTGGAGAGCTGTAAAGAGACAATAGATGGTGGTAGTTGTAGCACTGTAAAACATGGTGGTGGGCATGGTTGGAGAGCTGTAAAGAAACAATAGATGGTGGTAGTTGTAACACTGTTAAACAGGGTGGTGGGCATGGTTGGAGAGCTGTAAAGAAACAATAGATGGTGGTAGTTGTAGCACTGTAAAACAGGGTGGTGGGCATGGTTGGAGAGCTGTAAAGAGACAATAGATGGTGGTAGTTGTAGCACTGTAAAACAGGGTGGTGGGCATGGTTGGAGAGCTGTAAAGAAACAATAGATGGTGGTAGTTGTAGCAGTGTAAAACATGGTGATGGGCATGGTTGGAGAGCTGTAAAGAGACAATAGATGGTGGTAGTTGTAGCACTGTAAAACAGGGTGGTGGGCATGGTTGGAGAGCTGTAAAGAAACAGTAGATGGTGGTAGTTGTAGTACTGTAAAACATGGTGGTGGGCATGGTTGGAGAGCTGTAAAGAAACAATAGAAGGTGGTAGTTGTAGCAGTGTAAAACAGGGTGGTGGGCATGGTTGGAGAGCTGTAGAGAGACAATAGATGGTGGGTGTTGTAGCACTGTAAAACATGGTGGTGGGCATGGTTGGAGAGCTGTAAAGATAACAATAGATGGTGGTAGTTGTAACACTGTAAAACAGGGTGGTGGGCATGGTTGGAGAGCTGTAAAGAAACAATAGATGGTGGTAGTTGTAGCACTGTAAAACAGGGTGGTGGGCATGGTTGGAGAGCTGTAAAGAGACAATAGATGGTGGTAGTTGTAGTACTGTAAAACAGGGTGGTGGGCATGGTTGGAGAGCTGTAAAGAAACAATAGATGGTGGTAGCTGTAGCAGTGTAAAACATGGTGGTGGGCATGGTTGGAGAGCTGTAAAGAGACAATAGATGGTGGTAGTTGTAGTACTGTAAAACAGGGTGGTGGGCATGGTTGGAGAACTGTAAAGAAACAATAGATGGTGGGAGTTGTAGCACTGTAAAACAGGGTGGTGGGCATGGTTGGAGAGCTGTAAAGAAACAGTAGAAGGTGGTAGTTGTAGCACTGTAAAACAGGGTGTTGGTCATGGTTGGAGAGCTGTAAAGAGACAATAGATGGTGGTAGTTGTAGCACTGTAAAACAGGGTAGTGGGCATGGTTGGAGAGCTGTAAAGAAACAATAGATGGTGGTAGTTGTAGCAGTGTAAAACATGGTGATGGGCATGGTTGGAGAGCTGTAAAGAGACAATAGATGGTGGTAGTTGTAGCACTCTAAAACAGGGTGGTGGGCATTGTTGGAGAGCTGTAAAGAGACAGTAGATGGTGGTAGTTGTAGCACTGTAAAACAGGGTGGTGGGCCTGGTTGGAGAGCTGTAAAGATAACAATAGATGGTGGTAGTTGTAGCACTGTAAAACATGGTGGTGGGCATGGTTGGAGAGCTGTAAAGAAACAGTAGATGGTGGGAGTTGTAGCACTGTAAAACAGGGTGGTGGGCATGGTTGGAGAGCTGTAAAGAAACAGTAGAAGGTGGTAGTTGTAACACTGTAAAACAGGGTGGTGGGCATGGTTGGAGAGCTGTAAAGAAACAATAGATGGTGGTAGTTGTAGCACTGTAAAACAGGGTGGTGGGCATGGTTGGAGAGCTGTAAAGAGACAATAGATGGTGGTAGTTGTAGCACTGTAAAACAGGGTGCTGGGCATGGTTGGAGAGCTGTATAGAGACAGTAGATGGTGGTAGTTGTAGCACTGTAAAACAGGGTGGTGGGCCTGGTTGGAGAGCTGTAAAGTTAACAATAGATGGTGGTAGTTGTAGCACTGTAAAACATGGTGGTGGGCATGGTTGGAGAGCTGTAAAGAAACAGTAGATGGTGGTAGTTGTAGCACTGTAAAACAGGGTGGTGGGCATGGTTGGAGAGCTGTAAAGAAACAGTAGAAGGTGGTAGTTGTAGCACTGTAAAACAGGGTGATGGGCATGGTTGGAGAGCTGTAAAGAGACAATAGAAGGTGGTAGTTGTAGCACTGTAAAACAAGGTGGTGGGCATGGTTGGAGAGCTGTAAAGAAACAATAGATGGTGGTAGTTGTAGCACTGTAAAACAGGGTGGTGTGCATGGTTGGAGAGCTGTAAAGAAACAGTAGAAGGTGGTAGTTGTAGCACTGTAAAACAGGGTGGTGGGAATGGTTGGAGAGCTGTAAAGAAACAGTAGATGGTGGTAATTGTAGCACTGTAAAACAGGGTGGTGGGCATGGTTGGAGAGCTGTAAAGATACAGTTGATGGTGGGAGTTGTAGCACTGTAAAACAGGGTGGTGGGCATGGTTGGAGAGATGTAAAGAAACAATAGATGGTGGTAGTTGTAGCACTGTAAAACATGGTGGTGGGCATGGTTGGAGAGCTGTAAAGAGACAATAGATGGTGGTAGTTGTAGCACTGTAAAACAGGGTGGTGGGCATGGTTGGAGAGCTGTAAAGAGACAATAGATGGTGGTAGTTGTAGCACTGTAAAACAGGGTGGTGGGCATGGTTGGTGAGCTGTAAAGAGACAATAGATGGTGGTAGTTGTAGCACTGTAAAACAGGGTGGTGGGCATGGTTGGAGAGCTGTAAAGAGACAATAGATGGTGGTAGTTGTAGCACTGTAAAACATGGTGGTGGGCATGGTTGGAGAGCTGTAAAGAGACAATAGATGGTTGTAGTTGTAGCACTGTAAATCAGGGTGGTGGGCATGGTTGGAGAGCTGTAAAGAAACAATAGATGGTGGTAGTTGTAGCACTGTAAAACAGCGTGGTGGGCATGGTTGGAGAGCTGTAATGAAACAGTAGATGGTGGTAGTTGTAGCACTGTAAAACATGGTGGTGAGCATGGTTGGAGAGCTGTAAAGAAACAATAGATGGTGGTAGTTGTAGCACTGTAAAACAGGGTGGTGGGCATGGTTGGAGAGCTGTAAAGAGACAGTAGATGGTGGTCGTTGTAGCACTGTAAAACAGGGTGGTGGGCATGGATGGAGAGCTGTAAAGAAACAGTAGATGGTGGTAGTTGTAGTACTGTAAAACATGGTGGTGGGCATGGTTGGAGAGCTGTAAAGATAACAATAGATGGTGGTAGTTGTAGCACTGTAAAACATGGTGGAGGGCATGGTTGGAGAGCTGTAAAGAAACAGTAGATTGTGGTAGTTGTAGCACTGTAAACCAGGGTGGTGGGCATAGTTGGAGAGCTGCAAAGAAACAGTAGATGGTGGTAGTTGTAGTACTGTAAAACATGGTGGTGGGCATGGTTGGAGAGCTGTAAAGATAACAATAGATGGTGGTAGTTGTAGCACTGTAAATCAGGGTGGTGTGCACGGTTGGAGAGCTGTAAAGAAACAATAGATGGTGGTAGTTGTAGCACTGTAAAACAGGGTGTTGGGCATGGTTGGAGAGCTGTAAAGAAACAGTAGAAGGTGGTAGTTGTAGCACTGTAAAACAGGGTGGTGGGCATGGTTGGAGAGCTGTAAAGAAACAGTAGATGGTGGTAGTTGTAGCACTGTAAAACAGGGTGGTGGGCATGGTTGTAGAGCTGTAAAGAGACAGTAGATGGTGGGAGTTGTAGCACTGTAAACAGGGTGGTGGGCATGGTTGGAGAGCAGTAAAGAAACAATAGATGGTGGTAGTTGTAGCACTGTAAAACAGGGTGGTGGGCATGGTTGGAGAACTGTAAAGAGACAATAGATGGTGGTAGTTGCAGCACTGTAAAACAGGGTGGTGGGCATGGTTGGAGAGCTGTAAAGAGACGATAGATGGTGGTAGTTGTAGCACTGTAAAACAGGGGGGTGGGCATGGTTGGAGAGCTGTAAAGAGACAATAGATGGTGGTAGTTGTAGCACTGTAAAACAGGGTGGTGGGCATGGTTGGAGAGCTGTAAAGAAACAATAGATGGTGGTAGTTGTAGCACTGTAAAACAGGGTGGTGGGCATGGTTGGAGAGCTGTAAAGAGACAATAGATGGTGGTAGTTGTAGCACTGTAAAACAGGGTGGTGGGCATGGTTGGAGAGCTGTAAAGAAACAATAGATGGTGGTAGTTGTAGCACTGTAAAACAGGGTGGTGGGCATGGTTGGAGAGCTGTAAAGAAACAATAGATGGTGGTATTTGTAGCACTGTAAAACAGGGTGGTGGGCATGGTTGGAGAGCTGTAAAGAAACAATAGATGGTGGTAGTTGTAGCACTGTAAAACAGGGTTGTGGGCATGGTTGGAGAGCTGTAAAGAAACAGTAGAAGGTGGTAGTTGTAGCACTGTAAAACAGGGTGGTGGGCATGGTTGGAGAGCTGTAAACAAACAGTAGATGGTGGTAGTTGTAGCACTGTAAAACAGGGTGGTGGGCATGGTTGGAGAGCTGTAAAGATACAGTAGATGGTGGGAGTTGTAGCACTGTAAAACAGGGTGGTGGGCATGGTTGGAGAGCTGTAAAGAAACAATAGATGGTGGTAGTTGTAGCACTGTAAAACAGGGTGGTGGGCATGGTTGGAGAGCTGTAAAGAGACAATAGATGGTGGTAGTTGTAGCACTGTAAAACAGGGTGGTGGGCATGGTTGGAGAGCTGTAAAAAAACAATAGATGGTGGTAGTTGTAGCACTGTAAAACAGGGTGGTGGGCATGGTTGGAGAGCTGTAAAGAAACAATAGATGGTGGTAGTTGTAGCAAAGTAAAACAGGTTGGTGGGCATGATTGGAGAGCTGTAAAGAAACAATAGATGGTGGTAGTTGTAGTACTGTAAAACAGGGTGGTGGGCATGGTTGGAGAGCTGTAAAGAGACAGTAGATGGTGGTAGTTGTAGCACTGTAAAACAGGGTGGTGGGCATGGTTGGAGAGCTGTAAAGAAACAGTAGATGGTGGTAGTTGTAGCACTGTAAAACAAGGTGGTGGGCATGGTTGGAGAGCTGTAAAGAGACAATAGAAGGTGGTAGTTGTAGCACTGTAAAACAAGGTGGTGGGCATGGTTGGAGAGCTGTAAAGAAACAATAGATGGTGGTAGCTGTAGCAGTGTAAAACATGGTGGTGGGCATGGTTGGAGAGCTGTAAAGAGACAATAGATGGTGGTAGTTGTAGTACTGTAAAACAGGGTGGTGGGCATGGTTGGAGAGCTGTAAAGAAACAATAGATGGTGGTAGTTGTAGCACTGTAAAACAGGGTGGTGGGCATGGTTGGAGAGCTGTAAAGAAACAATAGATGGTGGTAGTTGTAGCACTGTAAAACAGTGTGGTGGGCATGGTTGGAGAGCTGTAAAGAAACAGTAGATGGTGGTACTTGTAGCACTGTAAAACAGGGTGGTGGGCATGGTTGGAGAGCTGTAAAGAAACAATAGATGGTGGAAGTTGTAGCTCTGTAAAACAGGGTGGTGGGCATGGTTGGAGAGCTGTAAAGAGACAATAGATGGTAGTAGTTGTAGTACTGTAAAACAGGGTGGTGGGCATGGTTGGAGAGCTGTAAAGAAACAATAGATGGTGGTAGCTGTAGCAGTGTAAAACATGGTGGTGGGCATGGTTGGAGAGCTGTAAAGAGACAATAGATGGTGGTAGTTGTAGCACTGTAAAACAGGGTGGTGGGCATGGTTGGAGAGCTGTAAAGAAACAGTAGATGGTGGTAGTTGTAGCACTGTAAAACAGGGGGGTGGGCATGGTTGGAGAGCTGTAAAGAGACAATAGATGGTGGTAGTTGTAGCACTGTAAAACAGGGTGGTGGGCATGGTTGGAGAGCTGTAAAGAAACAATAGATGGTGGTAGTTGTAGCACTGTAAAACAGGGTGGTGGGCATGGTTGGAGAGCTGTAAAGAGACAATAGATGGTGGTAGTTGTAGCACTGTAAAACAGGGTGGTGGGCATGGTTGGAGAGCTGTAAAGAAACAATAGATGGTGGTAGTTGTAGCACTGTAAAACAGGGTGGTGGGCATGGTTGGAGAGCTGTAAAGAAACAATAGATGGTGGTATTTGTAGCACTGTAAAACAGGGTGGTGGGCATGGTTGGAGAGCTGTAAAGAAACAATAGATGGTGGTAGTTGTAGCACTGTAAAACAGGGTTGTGGGCATGGTTGGAGAGCTGTAAAGAAACAGTAGAAGGTGGTAGTTGTAGCACTGTAAAACAGGGTGGTGGGCATGGTTGGAGAGCTGTAAACAAACAGTAGATGGTGGTAGTTGTAGCACTGTAAAACAGGGTGGTGGGCATGGTTGGAGAGCTGTAAAGATACAGTAGATGGTGGGAGTTGTAGCACTGTAAAACAGGGTGGTGGGCATGGTTGGAGAGCTGTAAAGAAACAATAGATGGTGGTAGTTGTAGCACTGTAAAACAGGGTGGTGGGCATGGTTGGAGAGCTGTAAAGAGACAATAGATGGTGGTAGTTGTAGCACTGTAAAACAGGGTGGTGGGCATGGTTGGAGAGCTGTAAAAAAACAATAGATGGTGGTAGTTGTAGCACTGTAAAACAGGGTGGTGGGCATGGTTGGAGAGCTGTAAAGAAACAATAGATGGTGGTAGTTGTAGCAAAGTAAAACAGGTTGGTGGGCATGATTGGAGAGCTGTAAAGAAACAATAGATGGTGGTAGTTGTAGTACTGTAAAACAGGGTGGTGGGCATGGTTGGAGAGCTGTAAAGAGACAGTAGATGGTGGTAGTTGTAGCACTGTAAAACAGGGTGGTGGGCATGGTTGGAGAGCTGTAAAGAAACAGTAGATGGTGGTAGTTGTAGCACTGTAAAACAAGGTGGTGGGCATGGTTGGAGAGCTGTAAAGAGACAATAGAAGGTGGTAGTTGTAGCACTGTAAAACAAGGTGGTGGGCATGGTTGGAGAGCTGTAAAGAAACAATAGATGGTGGTAGCTGTAGCAGTGTAAAACATGGTGGTGGGCATGGTTGGAGAGCTGTAAAGAGACAATAGATGGTGGTAGTTGTAGTACTGTAAAACAGGGTGGTGGGCATGGTTGGAGAGCTGTAAAGAAACAATAGATGGTGGTAGTTGTAGCACTGTAAAACAGGGTGGTGGGCATGGTTGGAGAGCTGTAAAGAAACAATAGATGGTGGTAGTTGTAGCACTGTAAAACAGTGTGGTGGGCATGGTTGGAGAGCTGTAAAGAAACAGTAGATGGTGGTACTTGTAGCACTGTAAAACAGGGTGGTGGGCATGGTTGGAGAGCTGTAAAGAAACAATAGATGGTGGAAGTTGTAGCTCTGTAAAACAGGGTGGTGGGCATGGTTGGAGAGCTGTAAAGAGACAATAGATGGTAGTAGTTGTAGTACTGTAAAACAGGGTGGTGGGCATGGTTGGAGAGCTGTAAAGAAACAATAGATGGTGGTAGCTGTAGCAGTGTAAAACATGGTGGTGGGCATGGTTGGAGAGCTGTAAAGAGACAATAGATGGTGGTAGTTGTAGCACTGTAAAACAGGGTGGTGGGCATGGTTGGAGAGCTGTAAAGAAACAGTAGATGGTGGTAGTTGTAGTACTGTAAAACATGGTGGTGGGCATGGTTGGAGAGCTGTAAAGAAACAATAGAAGGTGGTAGTTGTAGCAGTGTAAAACAGGGTGGTGGGCATGGTTGGAGAGCTGTAAAGAGACAATAGATGGTGGTAGTTGTAGCACTGTAAAACATGGTGGTGGGCATGGTTGGAGAGCTGTAAAGAAACAATAGATGGTGGTAGTTGTAACACTGTAAAACAGGGTGGTGGGCATGGTTGGAGAGCTGTAAAGAAACAATAGATGGTGGTAGTTGTAGCACTGTAAAACAGGGTGGTGGGCATGGTTGGAGAGCTGTAAAGAGACAATAGATGGTGGTAGTTGTAGCACTGTAAAACAGGGATGTGGGCATGGTTGGAGAGCTGTAAAGAAACAATAGATGGTGGTAGCTGTAGCAGTGTAAAACATGGTGGTGGGCATGGTTGGAGAGCTGTAAAGAGACAATAGATGGTGGTAGTTGTAGTACTGTAAAACAGGGTGGTGGGCATGGTTGGAGAGCTGTAAAGAAACAATAGATGGTGGGAGTTGTAGCACTGTAAAACAGGGTGGTGGGCATGGTTGGAGAGCTGTAAAGAAACAGTAGAAGGTGGTAGTTGTAGCACTGTAAAACAGGGTGTTGGTCATGGTTGGAGAGCTGTAAAGAGACAATAGATGGTGGTAGTTGTAGCACTGTAAAACAGGGTGGTGGGCATGGTTGGAGAGCTGTAAAGAAACAATAGATGGTGGTAGTTGTAGCAGTGTAAAACATGGTGATGGGCATGGTTGGAGAGCTGTAAAGAGACAATAGATGGTGGTAGTTGTAGCACTGTAAAACAGGGTGGTGGGCATGGTTGGAGAGCTGTAAAGAAACAGTAGATGGTGGTAGTTGTAGTACTGTAAAACATGGTGGTGGGCATGGTTGGAGAGCTGTAAAGAAACAATAGAAGGTGGTAGTTGTAGCAGTGTAAAACAGGGTGGTGGGCATGGTTGGAGAGCTGTAGAGAGACAATAGATGGTGGGTGTTGTAGCACTGTAAAACATGGTGGTGGGCATGGTTGGAGAGCTGTAAAGATAACAATAGATGGTGGTAGTTGTAACACTGTAAAACAGGGTGGTGGGCATGGTTGGAGAGCTGTAAAGAAACAATAGATGGTGGTAGTTGTAGCACTGTAAAACAGGGTGGTGGGCATGGTTGGAGAGCTGTAAAGTGACAATAGATGGTGGTAGTTGTAGTACTGTAAAACAGGGTGGTGGGCATGGTTGGAGAGCTGTAAAGAAACAATAGATGGTGGTAGCTGTAGCAGTGTAAAACATGGTGGTGGGCATGGTTGGAGAGCTGTAAAGAGACAATAGATGGTGGTAGTTGTAGTACTGTAAAACAGGGTGGTGGGCATGGTTGGAGAACTGTAAAGAAACAATAGATGGTGGGAGTTGTAGCACTGTAAAACAGGGTGGTGGGCATGGTTGGAGAGCTGTAAAGAAACAGTAGAAGGTGGTAGTTGTAGCACTGTAAAACAGGGTGTTGGTCATGGTTGGAGAGCTGTAAAGAGACAATAGATGGTCGTAGTTGTAGCACTGTAAAACAGGGTGGTGGGCATGGTTGGAGAGCTGTAAAGAAACAATAGATGGTGGTAGTTGTAGCAGTGTAAAACATGGTGATGGGCATGGTTGGAGAGCTGTAAAGAGACAATAGATGGTGGTAGTTGTAGCACTCTAAAACAGGGTGGTGGGCATTGTTGGAGAGCTGTAAAAAGACAGTAGATGGTGGTAGTTGTAGCACTGTAAAACAGGGTGGTGGGCCTGGTTGGAGAGCTGTAAAGATAACAATAGATGGTGGTAGTTGTAGCACTGTAAAACATGGTGGTGGGCATGGTTGGAGAGCTGTAAAGAAACAGTAGATGGTGGGAGTTGTAGCACTGTAAAACAGGGTGGTGGGCATGGTTGGAGAGCTGTAAAGAAACAGTAGAAGGTGGTAGTTGTAACACTGTAAAACAGGGTGGTGGGCATGGTTGGAGAGCTGTAAAGAAACAATAGATGGTGGTAGTTGTAGCACTGTAAAACAGGGTGGTGGGCATGGTTGGAGAGCTGTAAAGAGACAATAGATGGTGGTAGTTGTAGCACTGTAAAACAGGGTGCTGGGCATGGTTGGAGAGCTGTATAGAGACAGTAGATGGTGGTAGTTGTAGCACTGTAAAACAGGGTGGTGGGCCTGGTTGGAGAGCTGTAAAGTTAACAATAGATGGTGGTAGTTGTAGCACTGTAAAACATGGTGGTGGGCATGGTTGGAGAGCTGTAAAGAAACAGTAGATGGTGGTAGTTGTAGCACTGTAAAACAGGGTGGTGGGCATGGTTGGAGAGCTGTAAAGAAACAGTAGAAGGTGGTAGTTGTAGCACTGTAAAACAGGGTGATGGGCATGGTTGGAGAGCTGTAAAGAGACAATAGAAGGTGGTAGTTGTAGCACTGTAAAACAAGGTGGTGGGCATGGTTGGAGAGCTGTAAAGAAACAATAGATGGTGGTAGTTGTAGCACTGTAAAACAGGGTGGTGTGCATGGTTGGAGAGCTGTAAAGAAACAGTAGAAGGTGGTAGTTGTAGCACTGTAAAACAGGGTGGTGGGAATGGTTGGAGAGCTGTAAAGAAACAGTAGATGGTGGTAATTGTAGCACTGTAAAACAGGGTGGTGGGCATGGTTGGAGAGCTGTAAAGATACAGTTGATGGTGGGAGTTGTAGCACTGTAAAACAGGGTGGTGGGCATGGTTGGAGAGATGTAAAGAAACAATAGATGGTGGTAGTTGTAGCACTGTAAAACATGGTGGTGGGCATGGTTGGAGAGCTGTAAAGAGACAATAGATGGTGGTAGTTGTAGCACTGTAAAACAGGGTGGTGGGCATGGTTGGAGAGCTGTAAAGAGACAATAGATGGTGGTAGTTGTAGCACTGTAAAACAGGGTGGTGGGCATGGTTGGTGAGCTGTAAAGAGACAATAGATGGTGGTAGTTGTAGCACTGTAAAACAGGGTGGTGGGCATGGTTGGAGAGCTGTAAAGAGACAATAGATGGTGGTAGTTGTAGCACTGTAAAACAGGATGGTGGGCATGGTTGGAGAGCTGTAAAGAGACAATAGATGGTGGTAGTTGTAGCACTGTAAATCAGGGTGGTGGGCATGGTTGGAGAGCTGTAAAGAAACAATAGATGGTGGTAGTTGTAGCACTGTAAAACAGGGTGGTGGGCATGGTTGGAGAGCTGTAATGAAACAGTAGATGGTGGTAGTTGTAGCACTGTAAAACATGGTGGTGAGCATGGTTGGAGAGCTGTAAAGAAACAATAGATGGTGGTAGTTGTAGCACTGTAAAACAGGGTGGTGGGCATGGTTGGAGAGCTGTAAAGAGACAGTAGATGGTGGTCGTTGTAGCACTGTAAAACAGGGTGGTGGGCATGGATGGAGAGCTGTAAAGAAACAGTAGATGGTGGTAGTTGTAGTACTGTAAAACATGGAGGTGGGCATGGTTGGAGAGCTGTAAAGATAACAATAGATGGTGGTAGTTGTAGCACTGTAAAACATGGTGGAGGGCATGGTTGGAGAGCTGTAAAGAAACAGTAGATTGTGGTAGTTGTAGCACTGTAAACCAGGGTGGTGGGCATAGTTGGAGAGCTGCAAAGAAACAGTAGATGGTGGTAGTTGTAGTACTGTAAAACATGGTGGTGGGCATGGTTGGAGAGCTGTAAAGATAACAATAGATGGTGGTAGTTGTAGCACTGTAAATCAGGGTGGTGTGCACGGTTGGAGAGCTGTAAAGAAACAATAGATGGTGGTAGTTGTAGCACTGTAAAACAGGGTGTTGTGCATGGTTGGAGAGCTGTAAAGAAACAGTAGAAGGTGGTAGTTGTAGCACTGTAAAACAGGGTGGTGGGCATGGTTGGAGAGCTGTAAAGAAACAGTAGATGGTGGTAGTTGTAGCACTGTAAAACAGGGTGGTGGGCATGCTTGGAGAGCTGTAAAGAGACAATAGATGGTGGTAGTTGCAGCACTGTAAAACAGGGTGGTGGGCATGGTTGGAGAGCTGTAAAGAGACGATAGATGGTGGTAGTTGTAGCACTGTAAAACAGGGGGGTGGGCATGGTTGGAGAGCTGTAAAGAGACAATAGATGGTGGTAGTTGTAGCACTGTAAAACAGGGTGGTGGGCATGGTTGGAGAGCTGTAAAGAAACAATAGATGGTGGTAGTTGTAGCACTGTAAAACAGGGTGGTGGGCATGGTTGGAGAGCTGTAAAGAGACAATAGATGGTGGTAGTTGTAGCACTGTAAAACAGGGTGGTGGGCATGGTTGGAGAGCTGTAAAGAAACAATAGATGGTGGTAGTTGTAGCACTGTAAAACAGGGTGGTGGGCATGGTTGGAGAGCTGTAAAGAAACAATAGATGGTGGTAGTTGTAGCACTGTAAAACAGGGTGGTGGGCATGGTTGGAGAGCTGTAAAGAAACAATAGATGGTGGTAGTTGTAGCACTGTAAAACAGGGTTGTGGGCATGGTTGGAGAGCTGTAAAGAAACAGTAGAAGGTGGTAGTTGTAGCACTGTAAAACAGGGTGGTGGGCATGGTTGGAGAGCTGTAAACAAACAGTAGATGGTGGTAGTTGTAGCACTGTAAAACAGGGTGGTGGGCATGGTTGGAGAGCTGTAAAGATACAGTAGATGGTGGGAGTTGTAGCACTGTAAAACAGGGTGGTGGGCATGGTTGGAGAGCTGTAAAGAAACAATAGATGGTGGTAGTTGTAGCACAGTAAAACAGGGTGGTGGGCATGGTTGGAGAGCTGTAAAGAGACAATAGATGGTGGTAGTTGTAGCACTGTAAAACAGGGTGGTGGGCATGGTTGGAGAGCTGTAAAAAAACAATAGATGGTGGTAGTTGTAGCACTGTAAAACAGGGTGGTGGGCATGGTTGGAGAGCTGTAAAGAAACAATAGATGGTGGTAGTTGTAGCAAAGTAAAACAGGTTGGTGGGCATGATTGGAGAGCTGTAAAGAAACAATAGATGGTGGTAGTTGTAGTACTGTAAAACAGGGTGGTGGGCATGGTTGGAGAGCTGTAAAGAGACAGTAGATGGTGGTAGTTGTAGCACTGTAAAACAGGGTGGTGGGCATGGTTGGAGAGCTGTAAAGAAACAGTAGATGGTGGTAGTTGTAGCACTGTAAAACAAGGTGGTGGGCATGGTTGGAGAGCTGTAAAGAGACAATAGAAGGTGGTAGTTGTAGCACTGTAAAACAAGGTGGTGGGCATGGTTGGAGAGCTGTAAAGAAACAATAGATGGTGGTAGTTGTAGCACTGTAAAACAGGGTGGTGGGCATGGTTGGAGAGCTGTAAAGAAACAGTAGAAGGTGGTAGTTGTAGCACTGTAAAACAGGGTGGTGGTCATGGTTGGAGAGCTGTAAAGAGACAGTAGATGGTGGGAGTTGTAGCACTGTAAAACAGGGTGGTGGGCATGGTTGGAGAGCTGTAAAGAGACAGTAGATGGTGGGAGTTGTAGCACTGTAAAACAGGGTGGTGGGCATGGTTGGAGAGCTGTAAAGAAACAATAGATGGTGGTAGTTGTAGCACTGTAAACCAGGGTGGTGGGCATGGTTGGAGAGCTGTAAAGAGACAATAGTTGGTGGTAGTTGTAGCACAGTAAAACAGGGTGGTGGGCATGGTTGGAGAGCTGTAAAGAAACAATAGATGGTGGTAGTTGTAGCACTGTAAAACAGGGTGGTGGGCATGGTTGGAGAGCTGTAAAGAGACAATAGATGGTGGTAGTTGTAGTACTGTAAAACAGGGTGGTGGGCATGGTTGGAGAGCTGTAAAGAAACAATAGATGGTGGTAGTTGTAGCAGTGTAAAACATGGTGGTGGGCATGGTTGGAGAGCTGTAAAGAGACAATAGATGGTGGTAGTTGTAGCACTGTAAAACAGGGTGGTGGGCATGGTTGGAGAGCTGTAAAGAGACAATAGATGGTGGGAGTTGTAGCACTGTAAAACAGGGTGGTGGGCATGGTTGGAGAGCTGTAAAGAAACAATAGATGGTGGTAGTTGTAGCACTGTAAAACAGGGTGGTGGGCATGGTTGGAGAGCTGTAATGAAACAGTAGATGGTGGTAGTTGTAGCACTGTAAAACATGGTGGTGAGCATGGTTGGAGAGCTGTAAAGAAACAATAGATGGTGGTAGTTGTAGCACTGTAAAACAGGGTGGTGGGCATGGTTGGAGAGCTGTAAAGAGACAGTAGATGGTGGTCGTTGTAGCACTGTAAAACAGGGTGGTGGGCATGGATGGAGAGCTGTAAAGAAACAGTAGATGGTGGTAGTTGTAGTACTGTAAAACATGGTGGTGGGCATGGTTGGAGAGCTGTAAAGATAACAATAGATGGTGGTAGTTGTAGCACTGTAAAACATGGTGGAGGGCATGGTTGGAGAGCTGTAAAGAAACAGTAGATTGTGGTAGTTGTAGCACTGTAAACCAGGGTGGTGGGCATAGTTGGAGAGCTGCAAAGAAACAGTAGATGGTGGTAGTTGTAGTACTGTAAAACATGGTGGTGGGCATGGTTGGAGAGCTGTAAAGATAACAATAGATGGTGGTAGTTGTAGCACTGTAAATCAGGGTGGTGTGTACGGTTGGAGAGCTGTAAAGAAACAATAGATGGTGGTAGTTGTAGCACTGTAAAACAGGGTGTTGGGCATGGTTGGAGAGCTGTAAAGAAACAGTAGAAGGTGGTAGTTGTAGCACTGTAAAACAGGGTGGTGGGCATGGTTGGAGAGCTGTAAAGAAACAGTAGATGGTGGTAGTTGTAGCAGTGTAAAACAGGGTGGTGGGCATGGTTGGAGAGCTGTAAAGAGACAGTAGATGGTGGGAGTTGTAGCACTGTAAACAGGGTGGTGGGCATGGTTGGAGAGCTGTAAAGAAACAATAGATGTTGGTAGTTGTAGCACTGTAAAACAGGGTGGTGGGCATGGTTGGAGAGCTGTAAAGAGACAATAGATGGTGGTAGTTGTAGCACTGTAAAACAGGGTGGTGGGCATGGTTGGAGAGCTGTAAAGAGACAATAGATGGTGTTAGTTGTAGCACTGTAAAACAGGGTGGTGGGCATGGTTGGAGAGCTGTAAAGAAACAGTAGATGGTGGTAGTTGTAGTACTGTAAAACATGGTGGTGGGCATGGTTGGAGAGCTGTAAAGAAACAATAGAAGGTGGTAGTTGTAGCAGTGTAAAACAGGGTGGTGGGCATGGTTGGAGAGCTGTAAAGAGACAATAGATGGTGGTAGTTGTAGCACTGTAAAACAGGGTGGTGGGCATGGTTGGAGAGCTGTAAAGAAACAATAGATGGTGGTAGTTGTAACACTGTAAAACAGGGTGGTGGGCATGGTTGGAGAGCTGTAAAGAAACAATAGATGGTGGTAGTTGTAGCACTGTAAAACAGGGTGTTGGGCATGGTTGGAAAGCTGTAAAGAGACAGTAGATGGTGCTAGTTGTAGCACTGTAAAACAGGGTGGTGGGCATGGTTGGAGAGCTGTAAAGAAACAATAGAAGGTGGTAGTTGTAGCAGTGTAAAACAGGGTGGTGGGCATGGTTGGAGAGCTGTAAAGAGACAATAGATGGTGGTAGTTGTAGCACTGTAAAACAGGGTGGTGGGCATGGTTGGAGAGCTGTAAAGAGACAATAGATGGTGGTAGTTGTAGCACTGTAAAACAGGGTGGTGGGCATGGTTGGAGAGCTGTAAAGAAACAATAGATGGTGGTAGTTGTAGCACTGTAAAACAGGGTGGTGGGCATGGTTGGAGAGCTGTAAAGAGACAATAGATGGTGGTAGTTGTAGCGCTGTAAAAGAGGGTGGTGGGCTTGGTTGGAGAGCTGTAAAGAAACAGTAGATGGTGGTAGTTGTAGCACTGTAAAACAAGGTGGTGGGCATGGTTGGAGAGCTGTAAAGAGACAATAGAAGGTGGTAGTTGTAGCACTGTAAAACAAGGTGGTGGGCATGGTTTGAGAGCTGTAAAGAAACAATAGAAGGTGGTAGTTGTAGCACTGTAAAACAGTGTGGTGGGCATGGTTGGAGAGCTGTAAAGAAACAGTAGATGGTGGTACTTGTAGCACTGTAAAACAGGGTGGTGGGCATGGTTGGAGAGCTGTAAAGAAACAATAGATGGTGGTAGTTGTAGCTCTGTAAAACAGGGTGGTGGGCATGGTTGGAGAGCTGTAAAGAGACAATAGATGGTGGTAGTTGTAGTACTGTAAAACAGGGTGGTGGGCATGGTTGGAGAGCTGTAAAGAAACAATAGATGGTGGTAGCTGTAGCAGTGTAAAACATGGTGGTGGGCATGGTTGGAGAGCTGTAAAGAGACAATAGATGGTGGTAGTTGTAGCACTGTAAAACAGGGTGGTGTGCATGGTTGGAGAGCTGTAAAGAAACAGTAGATGGTGGTAGTTGTAGTACTGTAAAACATGGTGGTGGGCATGGTTGGAGAGCTGTAAAGAAACAATAGAAGGTGGTAGTTGTAGCAGTGTAAAACAGGGTGGTGGGCATGGTTGGAGAGCTGTAAAGAGACAATAGATGGTGGTAGTTATAGCACTGTAAAACATGGTGGTGGGCATGGTTGGAGAGCTGTAAAGAAACAATAGATGGTGGTAGTTGTAACACTGTAAAACAGGGTGGTGGGCATGGTTGGAGAGCTGTAAAGAAACAATAGATGGTGGTAGTTGTAGCACTGTAAAACAGGGTGGTGGGCATGGTTGGAGAGCTGTAAAGAGACAATAGATGGTGGTAGTTGTAGTACTGTAAAACAGGGTGGTGGGCATGGTTGGAGAGCTGTAAAGAAACAATAGATGGTGGTAGCTGTAGCAGTGTAAAACATGGTGGTGGGCATGGTTGGAGAGCTGTAAAGAGACAATAGATGGTGGTAGTTGTAGTACTGTAAAACAGGGTGGTGGGCATGGTTGGAGAGCTGTAAAGAAACAATAGATGGTGGGAGTTGTAGCACTGTAAAACAGGGTGGTGGGCATGGTTGGAGAGCTGTAAAGAAACAGTAGAAGGTGGTAGTTGTAGCACTGTAAAACAGGGTGTTGGTCATGGTTGGAGAGCTGTAAAGAGACAATAGATGGTGGTAGTTGTAGCACTGTAAAACAGGGTGGTGGGCATGGTTGGAGAGCTGTAAAGAGACAATAGATGGTGGTAGTTGTAGCGCTGTAAAACAGGGTGGTGGGCTTGGTTGGAGAGCTGTAAAGAAACAGTAGATGGTGGTAGTTGTAGCACTGTAAAACAGGGTGGTGGGCATGGTTGGAGAGCTGTAAAGAGACAATAGATGGTGGTAGTTGTAGCGCTGTAAAACAGGGTGGTGGGCTTGGTTGGAGAGCTGTAAAGAAACAGTAGATGGTGGTAGTTGTAGCACTGTAAAACAAAGTGGTGGGCATGGTTGGAGAGCTGTAAAGAGACAATAGAAGGTGGTAGTTGTAGCACTGTAAAACAAGGTGGTGGGCATGGTTGGAGAGCTGTAAAGAAACAATAGAAGGTGGTAGTTGTAGCACTGTAAAACAGTGTGGTGGGCATGGTTGGAGAGCTGTAAAGAAACAGTAGATGGTGGTACTTGTAGCACTGTAAAACAGGGTGGTGGGCATGGTTGGAGAGCTGTAAAGAAACAATAGATGGTGGAAGTTGTAGCTCTGTAAAACAGGGTGGTGGGCATGGTTGGAGAGCTGTAAAGAGACAATAGATGGTGGTAGTTGTAGTACTGTAAAACAGGGTGGTGGGCATGGTTGGAGAGCTGTAAAGAAACAATAGATGGTGGTAGCTGTAGCAGTGTAAAACATGGTGGTGGGCATGGTTGGAGAGCTGTAAAGAGACAATAGATGGTGGTAGTTGTAGCACTGTAAAACAGGGTGGTGGGCATGGTTGGAGAGCTGTAAAGAAACAGTAGATGGTGGTAGTTGTAGTACTGTAAAACATGGTGGTGGGCATGGTTGGAGAGCTGTAAAGAAACAATAGAAGGTGGTAGTTGTAGCAGTGTAAAACAGGGTGGTGGGCATGGTTGGAGAGCTGTAAAGAGACAATAGATGGTGGTAGTTGTAGCACTGTAAAACATGGTGGTGGGCATGGTTGGAGAGCTGTAAAGAAACAATAGATGGTGGTAGTTGTAACACTGTAAAACAGGGTGGTGGGCATGGTTGGAGAGCTGTAAAGAAACAATAGATGGTGGTAGTTGTAGCACTGTAAAACAGGGTGGTGGGCATGGTTGGAGAGCTGTAAAGAGACAATAGATGGTGGTAGTTGTAGCACTGTAAAACAGGGTGGTGGGCATGGTTGGAGAGCTGTAAAGAAACAATAGATGGTGGTAGCTGTAGCAGTGTAAAACATGGTGGTGGGCATGGTTGGAGAGCTGTAAAGAGACAATAGATGGTGGTAGTTGTAGTACTGTAAAACAGGGTGGTGGGCATGGTTGGAGAGCTGTAAAGAAACAATAGATGGTGGGAGTTGTAGCACTGTAAAACAGGGTGGTGGGCATGGTTGGAGAGCTGTAAAGAAACAGTAGAAGGTGGTAGTTGTAGCACTGTAAAACAGGGTGTTGGTCATGGTTGGAGAGCTGTAAAGAGACAATAGATGGTGGTAGTTGTAGCACTGTAAAACAGGGTGGTGGGCATGGTTGGAGAGCTGTAAAGAAACAATAGATGGTGGTAGTTGTAGCAGTGTAAAACATGGTGATGGGCATGGTTGGAGAGCTGTAAAGAGACAATAGATGGTGGTAGTTGTAGCACTGTAAAACAGGGTGGTGGGCATGGTTGGAGAGCTGTAAAGAAACAGTAGATGGTGGTAGTTGTAGTACTGTAAAACATGGTGGTGGGCATGGTTGGAGAGCTGTAAAGAAACAATAGAAGGTGGTAGTTGTAGCAGTGTAAAACAGGGTGGTGGGCATGGTTGGAGAGCTGTAGAGAGACAATAGATGGTGGGTGTTGTAGCACTGTAAAACATGGTGGTGGGCATGGTTGGAGAGCTGTAAAGATAACAATAGATGGTGGTAGTTGTAACACTGTAAAACAGGGTGGTGGGCATGGTTGGAGAGCTGTAAAGAAACAATAGATGGTGGTAGTTGTAGCACTGTAAAACAGGGTGGTGGGCATGGTTGGAGAGCTGTAAAGAGACAATAGATGGTGGTAGTTGTAGTACTGTAAAACAGGGTGGTGGGCATGGTTGGAGAGCTGTAAAGAAACAATAGATGGTGGTAGCTGTAGCAGTGTAAAACATGGTGGTGGGCATGGTTGGAGAGCTGTAAAGAGACAATAGATGGTGGTAGTTGTAGCACTGTAAAACAGGGTGGTGGGCATGGTTGGAGAGCTGTAAAGAAACAATAGATGGTGGTAGTTGTAGCACTGTAAAACAGGGTGGTGGGCATGGTTGGAGAGCTGTAAAGAGACAATAGATGGTGGTAGTTGTAGCGCTGTAAAACAGGGTGGTGGGCTTGGTTGGAGAGCTGTAAAGAAACAGTAGATGGTGGTAGTTGTAGCACTGTAAAACAAGGTGGTGGGCATGGTTGGAGAGCTGTAAAGAGACAATAGAAGGTGGTAGTTGTAGCACTGTAAAACAAGGTGGTGGGCATGGTTGGAGAGCTGTAAAGAAACAATAGAAGGTGGTAGTTGTAGCACTGTAAAACAGTGTGGTGGGCATGGTTGGAGAGCTGTAAAGAAACAGTAGATGGTGGTACTTGTAGCACTGTAAAACAGGGTGGTGGGCATGGTTGGAGAGCTGTAAAGAAACAATAGATGGTGGTAGTTGTAGCTCTGTAAAACAGGGTGGTGGGCATGGTTGGAGAGCTGTAAAGAGACAATAGATGGTGGTAGTTGTAGTACTGTAAAACAGGGTGGTGGGCATGGTTGGAGAGCTGTAAAGAAACAATAGATGGTGGTAGCTGTAGCAGTGTAAAACATGGTGGTGGGCATGGTTGGAGAGCTGTAAAGAGACAATAGATGGTGGTAGTTGTAGCACTGTAAAACAGGGTGGTGTGCATGGTTGGAGAGCTGTAAAGAAACAGTAGATGGTGGTAGTTGTAGTACTGTAAAACATGGTGGTGGGCATGGTTGGAGAGCTGTAAAGAAACAATAGAAGGTGGTAGTTGTAGCAGTGTAAAACAGGGTGGTGGGCATGGTTGGAGAGCTGTAAAGAGACAATAGATGGTGGTAGTTATAGCACTGTAAAACATGGTGGTGGGCATGGTTGGAGAGCTGTAAAGAAACAATAGATGGTGGTAGTTGTAACACTGTAAAACAGGGTGGTGGGCATGGTTGGAGAGCTGTAAAGAAACAATAGATGGTGGTAGTTGTAGCAC
The DNA here is from genome assembly GCA_964016885.1 of Eledone cirrhosa. NCBI lineage: Eukaryota > Metazoa > Mollusca > Cephalopoda > Octopoda > Eledonidae > Eledone > Eledone cirrhosa. Next base: position 100,056,135 of record OZ024744.1, read on the forward strand.
TGTAAAACAGGGTGGTGGGCATGGTTGGAGAGCTGTAAAGAGACAATAGATGGTGGTAGTTGTAGTACTGTAAAACAGGGTGGTGGGCATGGTTGGAGAGCTGTAAAGAAACAATAGATGGTGGTAGCTGTAGCAGTGTAAAACATGGTGGTGGGCATGGTTGGAGAGCTGTAAAGAGACAATAGATGGTGGTAGTTGTAGTACTGTAAAACAGGGTGGTGGGCATGGTTGGAGAGCTGTAAAGAAACAATAGATGGTGGGAGTTGTAGCACTGTAAAACAGGGTGGTGGGCATGGTTGGAGAGCTGTAAAGAAACAGTAGAAGGTGGTAGTTGTAGCACTGTAAAACAGGGTGTTGGTCATGGTTGGAGAGCTGTAAAGAGACAATAGATGGTGGTAGTTGTAGCACTGTAAAACAGGGTGGTGGGCATGGTTGGAGAGCTGTAAAGAGACAATAGATGGTGGTAGTTGTAGCGCTGTAAAACAGGGTGGTGGGCTTGGTTGGAGAGCTGTAAAGAAACAGTAGATGGTGGTAGTTGTAGCACTGTAAAACAGGGTGGTGGGCATGGTTGGAGAGCTGTAAAGAGACAATAGATGGTGGTAGTTGTAGCGCTGTAAAACAGGGTGGTGGGCTTGGTTGGAGAGCTGTAAAGAAACAGTAGATGGTGGTAGTTGTAGCACTGTAAAACAAAGTGGTGGGCATGGTTGGAGAGCTGTAAAGAGACAATAGAAGGTGGTAGTTGTAGCACTGTAAAACAAGGTGGTGGGCATGGTTGGAGAGCTGTAAAGAAACAATAGAAGGTGGTAGTTGTAGCACTGTAAAACAGTGTGGTGGGCATGGTTGGAGAGCTGTAAAGAAACAGTAGATGGTGGTACTTGTAGCACTGTAAAACAGGGTGGTGGGCATGGTTGGAGAGCTGTAAAGAAACAATAGATGGTGGAAGTTGTAGCTCTGTAAAACAGGGTGGTGGGCATGGTTGGAGAGCTGTAAAGAGACAATAGATGGTGGTAGTTGTAGTACTGTAAAACAGGGTGGTGGGCATGGTTGGAGAGCTGTAAAGAAACAATAGATGGTGGTAGCTGTAGCAGTGTAAAACATGGTGGTGGGCATGGTTGGAGAGCTGTAAAGAGACAATAGATGGTGGTAGTTGTAGCACTGTAAAACAGGGTGGTGGGCATGGTTGGAGAGCTGTAAAGAAACAGTAGATGGTGGTAGTTGTAGTACTGTAAAACATGGTGGTGGGCATGGTTGGAGAGCTGTAAAGAAACAATAGAAGGTGGTAGTTGTAGCAGTGTAAAACAGGGTGGTGGGCATGGTTGGAGAGCTGTAAAGAGACAATAGATGGTGGTAGTTGTAGCACTGTAAAACATGGTGGTGGGCATGGTTGGAGAGCTGTAAAGAAACAATAGATGGTGGTAGTTGTAACACTGTAAAACAGGGTGGTGGGCATGGTTGGAGAGCTGTAAAGAAACAATAGATGGTGGTAGTTGTAGCACTGTAAAACAGGGTGGTGGGCATGGTTGGAGAGCTGTAAAGAGACAATAGATGGTGGTAGTTGTAGCACTGTAAAACAGGGTGGTGGGCATGGTTGGAGAGCTGTAAAGAAACAATAGATGGTGGTAGCTGTAGCAGTGTAAAACATGGTGGTGGGCATGGTTGGAGAGCTGTAAAGAGACAATAGATGGTGGTAGTTGTAGTACTGTAAAACAGGGTGGTGGGCATGGTTGGAGAAACAATAGATGGTGGGAGTTGTAGCACTGTAAAACAGGGTGGTGGGCATGGTTGGAGAGCTGTAAAGAAACAGTAGAAGGTGGTAGTTGTAGCACTGTAAAACAGGGTGTTGGTCATGGTTGGAGAGCTGTAAAGAGACAATAGATGGTGGTAGTTGTAGCACTGTAAAACAGGGTGGTGGGCATGGTTGGAGAGCTGTAAAGAAACAATAGATGGTGGTAGTTGTAGCAGTGTAAAACATGGTGATGGGCATGGTTGGAGAGCTGTAAAGAGACAATAGATGGTGGTAGTTGTAGCACTGTAAAACAGGGTGGTGGGCATGGTTGGAGAGCTGTAAAGAAACAGTAGATGGTGGTAGTTGTAGTACTGTAAAACATGGTGGTGGGCATGGTTGGAGAGCTGTAAAGAAACAATAGAAGGTGGTAGTTGTAGCAGTGTAAAACAGGGTGGTGGGCATGGTTGGAGAGCTGTAGAGAGACAATAGATGGTGGGTGTTGTAGCACTGTAAAACATGGTGGTGGGCATGGTTGGAGAGCTGTAAAGATAACAATAGATGGTGGTAGTTGTAACACTGTAAAACAGGGTGGTGGGCATGGTTGGAGAGCTGTAAAGAAACAATAGATGGTGGTAGTTGTAGCACTGTAAAACAGGGTGGTGGGCATGGTTGGAGAGCTGTAAAGAGACAATAGATGGTGGTAGTTGTAGTACTGTAAAACAGGGTGGTGGGCATGGTTGGAGAGCTGTAAAGAAACAATAGATGGTGGTAGCTGTAGCAGTGTAAAACATGGTGGTGGGCATGGTTGGAGAGCTGTAAAGAGACAATAGATGGTGGTAGTTGTAGTACTGTAAAACAGGGTGGTGGGCATGGTTGGAGAACTGTAAAGAAACAATAGATGGTGGGAGTTGTAGCACTGTAAAACAGGGTGGTGGGCATGGTTGGAGAGCTGTAAAGAAACAGTAGAAGGTGGTAGTTGTAGCACTGTAAAACAGGGTGTTGGTCATGGTTGGAGAGCTGTAAAGAGACAATAGATGGTGGTAGTTGTAGCACTGTAAAACAGGGTGGTGGGCATGGTTGGAGAGCTGTAAAGAAACAATAGATGGTGGTAGTTGTAGCAGTGTAAAACATGGTGATGGGCATGGTTGGAGAGCTGTAAAGAGACAATAGATGGTGGTAGTTGTAGCACTCTAAAACAGGGTGGTGGGCATTGTTGGAGAGCTGTAAAGAGACAGTAGATGGTGGTAGTTGTAGCACTGTAAAACAGGGTGGTGGGCCTGGTTGGAGAGCTGTAAAGATAACAATAGATGGTGGTAGTTGTAGCACTGTAAAACATGGTGGTGGGCATGGTTGGAGAGCTGTAAAGAAACAGTAGATGGTGGGAGTTGTAGCACTGTAAAACAGGGTGGTGGGCATGGTTGGAGAGCTGTAAAGAAACAGTAGAAGGTGGTAGTTGTAACACTGTAAAACAGGGTGGTGGGCATGGTTGGAGAGCTGTAAAGAAACAATAGATGGTGGTAGTTGTAGCACTGTAAAACAGGGTGGTGGGCATGGTTGGAGAGCTGTAAAGAGACAATAGATGGTGGTAGTTGTAGCACTGTAAAACAGGGTGCTGGGCATGGTTGGAGAGCTGTATAGAGACAGTAGATGGTGGTAGTTGTAGCACTGTAAAACAGGGTGGTGGGCCTGGTTGGAGAGCTGTAAAGTTAACAATAGATGGTGGTAGTTGTAGCACTGTAAAACATGGTGGTGGGCATGGTTGGAGAGCTGTAAAGAAACAGTAGATGGTGGTAGTTGTAGCACTGTAAAACAGGGTGGTGGGCATGGTTGGAGAGCTGTAAAGAAACAGTAGAAGGTGGTAGTTGTAGCACTGTAAAACAGGGTGATGGGCATGGTTGGAGAGCTGTAAAGAGACAATAGAAGGTGGTAGTTGTAGCACTGTAAAACAGGGTGGTGGGAATGGTTGGAGAGCTGTAAAGAAACAGTAGATGGTGGTAATTGTAGCACTGTAAAACAGGGTGGTGGGCATGGTTGGAGAGCTGTAAAGATACAGTTGATGGTGGGAGTTGTAGCACTGTAAAACAGGGTGGTGGGCATGGTTGGAGAGATGTAAAGAAACAATAGATGGTGGTAGTTGTAGCACTGTAAAACATGGTGGTGGGCATGGTTGGAGAGCTGTAAAGAGACAATAGATGGTGGTAGTTGTAGCACTGTAAAACAGGGTGGTGGGCATGGTTGGAGAGCTGTAAAGAGACAATAGATGGTGGTAGTTGTAGCACTGTAAAACAGGGTGGTGGGCATGGTTGGTGAGCTGTAAAGAGACAATAGATGGTGGTAGTTGTAGCACTGTAAAACAGGGTGGTGGGCATGGTTGGAGAGCTGTAAAGAGACAATAGATGGTGGTAGTTGTAGCACTGTAAAACAGGGTGGTGGGCATGGTTGGAGAGCTGTAAAGAGACAATAGATGGTGGTAGTTGTAGCACTGTAAATCAGGGTGGTGGGCATGGTTGGAGAGCTGTAAAGAAACAATAGATGGTGGTAGTTGTAGCACTGTAAAACAGCGTGGTGGGCATGGTTGGAGAGCTGTAATGAAACAGTAGATGGTGGTAGTTGTAGCACTGTAAAACATGGTGGTGAGCATGGTTGGAGAGCTGTAAAGAAACAATAGATGGTGGTAGTTGTAGCACTGTAAAACAGGGTGGTGGGCATGGTTGGAGAGCTGTAAAGAGACAGTAGATGGTGGTCGTTGTAGCACTGTAAAACAGGGTGGTGGGCATGGATGGAGAGCTGTAAAGAAACAGTAGATGGTGGTAGTTGTAGTACTGTAAAACATGGTGGTGGGCATGGTTGGAGAGCTGTAAAGATAACAATAGATGGTGGTAGTTGTAGCACTGTAAAACATGGTGGAGGGCATGGTTGGAGAGCTGTAAAGAAACAGTAGATTGTGGTAGTTGTAGCACTGTAAACCAGGGTGGTGGGCATAGTTGGAGAGCTGCAAAGAAACAGTAGATGGTGGTAGTTGTAGTACTGTAAAACATGGTGGTGGGCATGGTTGGAGAGCTGTAAAGATAACAATAGATGGTGGTAGTTGTAGCACTGTAAATCAGGGTGGTGTGCACGGTTGGAGAGCTGTAAAGAAACAATAGATGGTGGTAGTTGTAGCACTGTAAAACAGGGTGTTGGGCATGGTTGGAGAGCTGTAAAGAAACAGTAGAAGGTGGTAGTTGTAGCACTGTAAAACAGGGTGGTGGGCATGGTTGGAGAGCTGTAAAGAAACAGTAGATGGTGGTAGTTGTAGCACTGTAAAACAGGGTGGTGGGCATGGTTGGAGAGCTGTAAAGAGACAGTAGATGGTGGGAGTTGTAGCACTGTAAACAGGATGGTGGGCATGGTTGGAGAGCTGTAAAGAAACAATAGATGGTGGTAGTTGTAGCACTGTAAAACAGGGTGGTGGGCATGGTTGGAGAGCTGTAAAGAGACAATAGATGGTGGTAGTTGTAGCACTGTAAAACAGGGTGGTGGGCATGGTTGGAGAGCTGTAAAGAGACAATAGATGGTGTTAGTTGTAGCACTGTAAAACAGGGTGGTGGGCATGGTTGGAGAGCTGTAAAGAAACAGTAGATGGTGGTAGTTGTAGTACTGTAAAACATGGTGGTGGGCATGGTTGGAGAGCTGTAAAGAAACAATAGAAGGTGGTAGTTGTAGCAGTGTAAAACAGGGTGGTGGGCATGGTTGGAGAGCTGTAAAGAGACAATAGATGGTGGTAGTTGTAGCACTGTAAAACAGGGTGGTGGGCATGGTTGGAGAGCTGTAAAGAAACAATAGATGGTGGTAGTTGTAACACTGTAAAACAGGGTGGTGGGCATGGTTGGAAAGCTGTAAAGAGACAGTAGATGGTGCTAGTTGTAGCACTGTAAAACAGGGTGGTGGGCATGGTTGGAGAGCTGTAAAGAAACAATAGATGGTGGTAGTTGTAGCGCTGTAAAACAGGGTGGTGGGCTTGGTTGGAGAGCTGTAAAGAAACAATAGATGGTGGTAGTTGTAACACTGTAAAACAGGGTGGTGGGCATGGTTGGAAAGCTGTAAAGAGACAGTAGATGGTGCTAGTTGTAGCACTGTAAAACAGGGTGGTGGGCATGGTTGGAGAGCTGTAAAGAAACAATAGAAGGTGGTAGTTGTAGCAGTGTAAAACAGGGTGGTGGGCATGGTTGGAGAGCTGTAAAGAGACAATAGATGGTGGTAGTTGTAGCACTGTAAAACAGGGTGGTGGGCATGGTTGGAGAGCTGTAAAGAAACAATAGATGGTGGTAGTTGTAGCACTGTAAAACAGGGTGTTGGGCATGGTTGGAAAGCTGTAAAGAGACAGTAGATGGTGCTAGTTGTAGCACTGTAAAACAGGGTGGTGGGCATGGTTGGAGAGCTGTAAAGAAACAATAGAAGGTGGTAGTTGTAGCAGTGTAAAACAGGGTGGTGGGCATGGTTGGAGAGCTGTAAAGAGACAATAGATGGTGGTAGCTGTAGCAGTGTAAAACATGGTGGTGGGCATGGTTGGAGAGCTGTAAAGAGACAATAGATGGTGGTAGTTGTAGTACTGTAAAACAGGGTGGTGGGCATGGTTGGAGAGCTGTAAAGAAACAATAGATGGTGGGAGTTGTAGCACTGTAAAACAGGGTGGTGGGCATGGTTGGAGAGCTGTAAAGAAACAGTAGAAGGTGGTAGTTGTAGCACTGTAAAACAGGGTGTTGGTCATGGTTGGAGAGCTGTAAAGAGACAATAGATGGTGGTAGTTGTAGCACTGTAAAACAGGGTGGTGGGCATGGTTGGAGAGCTGTAAAGAGACAATAGATGGTGGTAGTTGTAGCGCTGTAAAACAGGGTGGTGGGCTTGGTTGGAGAGCTGTAAAGAAACAGTAGATGGTGGTAGTTGTAGCACTGTAAAACAGGGTGGTGGGCATGGTTGGAGAGCTGTAAAGAGACAATAGATGGTGGTAGTTGTAGCGCTGTAAAACAGGGTGGTGGGCTTGGTTGGAGAGCTGTAAATAAACAGTAGATGGTGGTAGTTGTAGCACTGTAAAACAAAGTGGTGGGCATGGTTGGAGAGCTGTAAAGAGACAATAGAAGGTGGTAGTTGTAGCACTGTAAAACAAGGTGGTGGGCATGGTTGGAGAGCTGTAAAGAAACAATAGAAGGTGGTAGTTGTAGCACTGTAAAACAGGGTGGTGGGCATGGTTGGAGAGCTGTAAAGAAACAATAGATGGTGGAAGTTGTAGCTCTGTAAAACAGGGTGGTGGGCATGGTTGGAGAGCTGTAAAGAGACAATAGATGGTGGTAGTTGTAGTACTGTAAAACAGGGTGGTGGGCATGGTTGGAGAGCTGTAAAGAAACAATAGATGGTGGTAGCTGTAGCAGTGTAAAACATGGTGGTGGGCATGGTTGGAGAGCTGTAAAGAGACAATAGATGGTGGTAGTTGTAGCACTGTAAAACAGGGTGGTGGGCATGGTTGGAGAGCTGTAAAGAAACAGTAGATGGTGGTAGTTGTAGTACTGTAAAACATGGTGGTGGGCATGGTTGGAGAGCTGTAAAGAAACAATAGAAGGTGGTAGTTGTAGCAGTGTAAAACAGGGTGGTGGGCATGGTTGGAGAGCTGTAAAGAGACAATAGATGGTGGTAGTTGTAGCACTGTAAAACATGGTGGTGGGCATGGTTGGAGAGCTGTAAAGAAACAATAGATGGTGGTAGTTGTAACACTGTAAAACAGGGTGGTGGGCATGGTTGGAGAGCTGTAAAGAAACAATAGATGGTGGTAGTTGTAGCACTGTAAAACAGGGTGGTGGGCATGGTTGGAGAGCTGTAAAGAGACAATAGATGGTGGTAGTTGTAGCACTGTAAAACAGGGTGGTGGGCATGGTTGGAGAGCTGTAAAGAAACAATAGATGGTGGTAGCTGTAGCAGTGTAAAACATGGTGGTGGGCATGGTTGGAGAGCTGTAAAGAGACAATAGATGGTGGTAGTTGTAGTACTGTAAAACAGGGTGGTGGGCATGGTTGGAGAGCTGTAAAGAAACAATAGATGGTGGGAGTTGTAGCACTGTAAAACAGGGTGGTGGGCATGGTTGGAGAGCTGTAAAGAAACAGTAGAAGGTGGTAGTTGTAGCACTGTAAAACAGGGTGTTGGTCATGGTTGGAGAGCTGTAAAGAGACAATAGATGGTGGTAGTTGTAGCACTGTAAAACAGGGTGGTGGGCATGGTTGGAGAGCTGTAAAGAAACAATAGATGGTGGTAGTTGTAGCAGTGTAAAACATGGTGATGGGCATGGTTGGAGAGCTGTAAAGAGACAATAGATGGTGGTAGTTGTAGCACTGTAAAACAGGGTGGTGGGCATGGTTGGAGAGCTGTAAAGAAACAGTAGATGGTGGTAGTTGTAGTACTGTAAAACATGGTGGTGGGCATGGTTGGAGAGCTGTAAAGAAACAATAGAAGGTGGTAGTTGTAGCAGTGTAAAACAGGGTGGTGGGCATGGTTGGAGAGCTGTAGAGAGACAATAGATGGTGGGTGTTGTAGCACTGTAAAACATGGTGGTGGGCATGGTTGGAGAGCTGTAAAGATAACAATAGATGGTGGTAGTTGTAACACTGTAAAACAGGGTGGTGGGCATGGTTGGAGAGCTGTAAAGAAACAATAGATGGTGGTAGTTGTAGCACTGTAAAACAGGGTGGTGGGCATGGTTGGAGAGCTGTAAAGAGACAATAGATGGTGGTAGTTGTAGTACTGTAAAACAGGGTGGTGGGCATGGTTGGAGAGCTGTAAAGAAACAATAGATGGTGGTAGCTGTAGCAGTGTAAAACATGGTGGTGGGCATGGTTGGAGAGCTGTAAAGAGACAATAGATGGTGGTAGTTGTAGCACTGTAAAACAGGGTGGTGGGCATGGTTGGAGAACTGTAAAGAAACAATAGATGGTGGGAGTTGTAGCACTGTAAAACAGGGTGGTGGGCATGGTTGGAGAGCTGTAAAGAAACAGTAGAAGGTGGTAGTTGTAGCACTGTAAAACAGGGTGTTGGTCATGGTTGGAGAGCTGTAAAGAGACAATAGATGGTGGTAGTTGTAGCACTGTAAAACAGGGTGGTGGGCATGGTTGGAGAGCTGTAAAGAAACAATAGATGGTGGTAGTTGTAGCAGTGTAAAACATGGTGATGGGCATGGTTGGAGAGCTGTAAAGAGACAATAGATGGTGGTAGTTGTAGCACTCTAAAACAGGGTGGTGGGCATTGTTGGAGAGCTGTAAAGAGACAGTAGATGGTGGTAGTTGTAGCACTGTAAAACAGGGTGGTGGGCCTGGTTGGAGAGCTGTAAAGATAACAATAGATGGTGGTAGTTGTAGCACTGTAAAACATGGTGGTGGGCATGGTTGGAGAGCTGTAAAGAAACAGTAGATGGTGGGAGTTGTAGCACTGTAAAACAGGGTGGTGGGCATGGTTGGAGAGCTGTAAAGAAACAGTAGAAGGTGGTAGTTGTAACACTGTAAAACAGGGTGGTGGGCATGGTTGGAGAGCTGTAAAGAAACAATAGATGGTGGTAGTTGTAGCACTGTAAAACAGGGTGGTGGGCATGGTTGGAGAGCTGTAAAGAGACAATAGATGGTGGTAGTTGTAGCACTGTAAAACAGGGTGCTGGGCATGGTTGGAGAGCTGTATAGAGACAGTAGATGGTGGTAGTTGTAGCACTGTAAAACAGGGTGGTGGGCCTGGTTGGAGAGCTGTAAAGTTAACAATAGATGGTGGTAGTTGTAGCACTGTAAAACATGGTGGTGGGCATGGTTGGAGAGCTGTAAAGAAACAGTAGATGGTGGTAGTTGTAGCACTGTAAAACAGGGTGGTGGGCATGGTTGGAGAGCTGTAAAGAAACAGTAGAAGGTGGTAGTTGTAGCACTGTAAAACAGGGTGATGGGCATGGTTGGAGAGCTGTAAAGAGACAATAGAAGGTGGTAGTTGTAGCACTGTAAAACAAGGTGGTGGGCATGGTTGGAGAGCTGTAAAGAAACAATAGATGGTGGTAGTTGTAGCACTGTAAAACAGGGTGGTGTGCATGGTTGGAGAGCTGTAAAGAAACAGTAGAAGGTGGTAGTTGTAGCACTGTAAAACAGGGTGGTGGGAATGGTTGGAGAGCTGTAAAGAAACAGTAGATGGTGGTAATTGTAGCACTGTAAAACAGGGTGGTGGGCATGGTTGGAGAGCTGTAAAGATACAGTTGATGGTGGGAGTTGTAGCACTGTAAAACAGGGTGGTGGGCATGGTTGGAGAGATGTAAAGAAACAATAGATGGTGGTAGTTGTAGCACTGTAAAACATGGTGGTGGGCATGGTTGGAGAGCTGTAAAGAGACAATAGATGGTGGTAGTTGTAGCACTGTAAAACAGGGTGGTGGGCATGGTTGGAGAGCTGTAAAGAGACAATAGATGGTGGTAGTTGTAGCACTGTAAAACAGGGTGGTGGGCATGGTTGGTGAGCTGTAAAGAGACAATAGATGGTGGTAGTTGTAGCACTGTAAAACAGGGTGGTGGGCATGGTTGGAGAGCTGTAAAGAGACAATAGATGGTGGTAGTTGTAGCACTGTAAAACAGGGTGGTGGGCATGGTTGGAGAGCTGTAAAGAGACAATAGATGGTGGTAGTTGTAGCACTGTAAATCAGGGTGGTGGGCATGGTTGGAGAGCTGTAAAGAAACAATAGATGGTGGTAGTTGTAGCACTGTAAAACAGCGTGGTGGGCATGGTTGGAGAGCTGTAATGAAACAGTAGATGGTGGTAGTTGTAGCACTGTAAAACATGGTGGTGAGCATGGTTGGAGAGCTGTAAAGAAACAATAGATGGTGGTAGTTGTAGCACTGTAAAACAGGGTGGTGGGCATGGTTGGAGAGCTGTAAAGAGACAGTAGATGGTGGTCGTTGTAGCACTGTAAAACAGGGTGGTGGGCATGGATGGAGAGCTGTAAAGAAACAGTAGATGGTGGTAGTTGTAGTACTGTAAAACATGGTGGTGGGCATGGTTGGAGAGCTGTAAAGATAACAATAGATGGTGGTAGTTGTAGCACTGTAAAACATGGTGGAGGGCATGGTTGGAGAGCTGTAAAGAAACAGTAGATTGTGGTAGTTGTAGCACTGTAAACCAGGGTGGTGGGCATAGTTGGAGAGCTGCAAAGAAACAGTAGATGGTGGTAGTTGTAGTACTGTAAAACATGGTGGTGGGCATGGTTGGAGAGCTGTAAAGATAACAATAGATGGTGGTAGTTGTAGCACTGTAAATCAGGGTGGTGTGCACGGTTGGAGAGCTGTAAAGAAACAATAGATGGTGGTAGTTGTAGCACTGTAAAACAGGGTGTTGGGCATGGTTGGAGAGCTGTAAAGAAACAGTAGAAGGTGGTAGTTGTAGCACTGTAAAACAGGGTGGTGGGCATGGTTGGAGAGCTGTAAAGAAACAGTAGATGGTGGTAGTTGTAGCACTGTAAAACAGGGTGGTGGGCATGGTTGGAGAGCTGTAAAGAGACAGTAGATGGTGGGAGTTGTAGCACTGTAAACAGGGTGGTGGGCATGGTTGGAGAGCAGTAAAGAAACAATAGATGGTGGTAGTTGTAGCACTGTAAAACAGGGTGGTGGGCATGGTTGGAGAGCTGTAAAGAGACAATAGATGGTGGTAGTTGCAGCACTGTAAAACAGGGTGGTGGGCATGGTTGGAGAGCTGTAAAGAGACGATAGATGGTGGTAGTTGTAGCACTGTAAAACAGGGGGGTGGGCATGGTTGGAGAGCTGTAAAGAGACAATAGATGGTGGTAGTTGTAGCACTGTAAAACAGGGTGGTGGGCATGGTTGGAGAGCTGTAAAGAAACAATAGATGGTGGTAGTTGTAGCACTGTAAAACAGGGTGGTGGGCATGGTTGGAGAGCTGTAAAGAGACAATAGATGGTGGTAGTTGTAGCACTGTAAAACAGGGTGGTGGGCATGGTTGGAGAGCTGTAAAGAAACAATAGATGGTGGTAGTTGTAGCACTGTAAAACAGGGTGGTGGTCATGGTTGGAGAGCTGTAAAGAAACAATAGATGGTGGTATTTGTAGCACTGTAAAACAGGGTGGTGGGCATGGTTGGAGAGCTGTAAAGAAACAATAGATGGTGGTAGTTGTAGCACTGTAAAACAGGGTTGTGGGCATGGTTGGAGAGCTGTAAAGAAACAGTAGAAGGTGGTAGTTGTAGCACTGTAAAACAGGGTGGTGGGCATGGTTGGAGAGCTGTAAACAAACAGTAGATGGTGGTAGTTGTAGCACTGTAAAACAGGGTGGTGGGCATGGTTGGAGAGCTGTAAAGATACAGTAGATGGTGGGAGTTGTAGCACTGTAAAACAGGGTGGTGGGCATGGTTGGAGAGCTGTAAAGAAACAATAGATGGTGGTAGTTGTAGCACTGTAAAACAGGGTGGTGGGCATGGTTGGAGAGCTGTAAAGAGACAATAGATGGTGGTAGTTGTAGCACTGTAAAACAGGGTGGTGGGCATGGTTGGAGAGCTGTAAAAAAACAATAGATGGTGGTAGTTGTAGCACTGTAAAACAGGGTGGTGGGCATGGTTGGAGAGCTGTAAAGAAACAATAGATGGTGGTAGTTGTAGCAAAGTAAAACAGGTTGGTGGGCATGATTGGAGAGCTGTAAAGAAACAATAGATGGTGGTAGTTGTAGTACTGTAAAACAGGGTGGTGGGCATGGTTGGAGAGCTGTAAAGAGACAGTAGATGGTGGTAGTTGTAGCACTGTAAAACAGGGTGGTGGGCATGGTTGGAGAGCTGTAAAGAAACAGTAGATGGTGGTAGTTGTAGCACTGTAAAACAAGGTGGTGGGCATGGTTGGAGAGCTGTAAAGAGTCAATAGAAGGTGGTAGTTGTAGCACTGTAAAACAAGGTGGTGGGCATGGTTGGAGAGCTGTAAAGAAACAATAGATGGTGGTAGCTGTAGCAGTGTAAAACATGGTGGTGGGCATGGTTGGAGAGCTGTAAAGAGACAATAGATGGTGGTAGTTGTAGTACTGTAAAACAGGGTGGTGGGCATGGTTGGAGAGCTGTAAAGAAACAATAGATGGTGGTAGTTGTAGCACTGTAAAACAGGGTGGTGGGCATGGTTTGAGAGCTGTAAAGAAACAATAGATGGTGGTAGTTGTAGCACTGTAAAACAGTGTGGTGGGCATGGTTGGAGAGCTGTAAAGAAACAGTAGATGGTGGTACTTGTAGCACTGTAAAACAGGGTGGTGGGCATGGTTGGAGAGCTGTAAAGAAACAATAGATGGTGGAAGTTGTAGCTCTGTAAAACAGGGTGGTGGGCATGGTTGGAGAGCTGTAAAGAGACAATAGATGGTGGTAGTTGTAGTACTGTAAAACAGGGTGGTGGGCATGGTTGGAGAGCTGTAAAGAAACAATAGATGGTGGTAGCTGTAGCAGTGTAAAACATGGTGGTGGGCATGGTTGGAGAGCTGTAAAGAGACAATAGATGGTGGTAGTTGTAGCACTGTAAAACAGGGTGGTGGGCATGGTTGGAGAGCTGTAAAGAAACAGTAGATGGTGGTAGTTGTAGTACTGTAAAACATGGTGGTGGGCATGGTTGGAGAGCTGTAAAGAAACAATAGAAGGTGGTAGTTGTAGCAGTGTAAAACAGGGTGGTGGGCATGGTTGGAGAGCTGTAAAGAGACAATAGATGGTGGTAGTTGTAGCACTGTAAAACATGGTGGTGGGCATGGTTGGAGAGCTGTAAAGAAACAATAGATGGTGGTAGTTGTAACACTGTAAAACAGGGTGGTGGGCATGGTTGGAGAGCTGTAAAGAAACAATAGATGGTGGTAGTTGTAGCACTGTAAAACAGGGTGGTGGGCATGGTTGGAGAGCTGTAAAGAGACAATAGATGGTGGTAGTTGTAGCACTGTAAAACAGGGTGGTGGGCATGGTTGGAGAGCTGTAAAGAAACAATAGATGGTGGTAGCTGTAGCAGTGTAAAACATGGTGGTGGGCATGGTTGGAGAGCTGTAAAGAGACAATAGATGGTGGTAGTTGTAGTACTGTAAAACAGGGTGGTGGGCATGGTTGGAGAGCTGTAAAGAAACAATAGATGGTGGGAGTTGTAGCACTGTAAAACAGGGTGGTGGGCATGGTTGGAGAGCTGTAAAGAAACAGTAGAAGGTGGTAGTTGTAGCACTGTAAAACAGGGTGTTGGTCATGGTTGGAGAGCTGTAAAGAGACAATAGATGGTGGTAGTTGTAGCACTGTAAAACAGGGTGGTGGGCATGGTTGGAGAGCTGTAAAGAAACAATAGATGGTGGTAGTTGTAGCAGTGTAAAACATGGTGATGGGCATGGTTGGAGAGCTGTAAAGAGACAATAGATGGTGGTAGTTGTAGCACTGTAAAACAGGGTGGTGGGCATGGTTGGAGAGCTGTAAAGAAACAGTAGATGGTGGTAGTTGTAGTACTGTAAAACATGGTGGTGGGCATGGTTGGAGAGCTGTAAAGAAACAATAGAAGGTGGTAGTTGTAGCAGTGTAAAACAGGGTGGTGGGCATGGTTGGAGAGCTGTAGAGAGACAATAGATGGTGGGTGTTGTAGCACTGTAAAACATGGTGGTGGGCATGGTTGGAGAGCTGTAAAGATAACAATAGATGGTGGTAGTTGTAACACTGTAAAACAGGGTGGTGGGCATGGTTGGAGAGCTGTAAAGAAACAATAGATGGTGGTAGTTGTAGCACTGTAAAACAGGGTGGTGGGCATGGTTGGAGAGCTGTAAAGAGACAATAGATGGTGGTAGTTGTAGTACTGTAAAACAGGGTGGTGGGCATGGTTGGAGAGCTGTAAAGAAACAATAGATGGTGGTAGCTGTAGCAGTGTAAAACATGGTGGTGGGCATGGTTGGAGAGCTGTAAAGAGACAATAGATGGTGGTAGTTGTAGTACTGTAAAACAGGGTGGTGGGCATGGTTGGAGAACTGTAAAGAAACAATAGATGGTGGGAGTTGTAGCACTGTAAAACAGGGTGGTGGGCATGGTTGGAGAGCTGTAAAGAAACAGTAGAAGGTGGTAGTTGTAGCACTGTAAAACAGGGTGTTGGTCATGGTTGGAGAGCTGTAAAGAGACAATAGATGGTGGTAGTTGTAGCACTGTAAAACAGGGTGGTGGGCATGGTTGGAGAGCTGTAAAGAAACAATAGATGGTGGTAGTTGTAGCAGTGTAAAACATGGTGATGGGCATGGTTGGAGAGCTGTAAAGAGACAATAGATGGTGGTAGTTGTAGCACTCTAAAACAGGGTGGTGGGCATTGTTGGAGAGCTGTAAAAAGACAGTAGATGGTGGTAGTTGTAGCACTGTAAAACAGGGTGGTGGGCCTGGTTGGAGAGCTGTAAAGATAACAATAGATGGTGGTAGTTGTAGCACTGTAAAACATGGTGGTGGGCATGGTTGGAGAGCTGTAAAGAAACAGTAGATGGTGGGAGTTGTAGCACTGTAAAACAGGGTGGTGGGCATGGTTGGAGAGCTGTAAAGAAACAGTAGAAGGTGGTAGTTGTAACACTGTAAAACAGGGTGGTGGGCATGGTTGGAGAGCTGTAAAGAAACAATAGATGGTGGTAGTTGTAGCACTGTAAAACAGGGTGGTGGGCATGGTTGGAGAGCTGTAAAGAGACAATAGATGGTGGTAGTTGTAGCACTGTAAAACAGGGTGCTGGGCATGGTTGGAGAGCTGTATAGAGACAGTAGATGGTGGTAGTTGTAGCACTGTAAAACAGGGTGGTGGGCCTGGTTGGAGAGCTGTAAAGTTAACAATAGATGGTGGTAGTTGTAGCACTGTAAAACATGGTGGTGGGCATGGTTGGAGAGCTGTAAAGAAACAGTAGATGGTGGTAGTTGTAGCACTGTAAAACAGGGTGGTGGGCATGGTTGGAGAGCTGTAAAGAAACAGTAGAAGGTGGTAGTTGTAGCACTGTAAAACAGGGTGATGGGCATGGTTGGAGAGCTGTAAAGAGACAATAGAAGGTGGTAGTTGTAGCACTGTAAAACAAGGTGGTGGGCATGGTTGGAGAGCTGTAAAGAAACAATAGATGGTGGTAGTTGTAGCACTGTAAAACAGGGTGGTGTGCATGGTTGGAGAGCTGTAAAGAAACAGTAGAAGGTGGTAGTTGTAGCACTGTAAAACAGGGTGGTGGGAATGGTTGGAGAGCTGTAAAGAAACAGTAGATGGTGGTAATTGTAGCACTGTAAAACAGGGTGGTGGGCATGGTTGGAGAGCTGTAAAGATACAGTTGATGGTGGGAGTTGTAGCACTGTAAAACAGGGTGGTGGGCATGGTTGGAGAGATGTAAAGAAACAATAGATGGTGGTAGTTGTAGCACTGTAAAACATGGTGGTGGGCATGGTTGGAGAGCTGTAAAGAGACAATAGATGGTGGTAGTTGTAGCACTGTAAAACAGGGTGGTGGGCATGGTTGGAGAGCTGTAAAGAGACAATAGATGGTGGTAGTTGTAGCACTGTAAAACAGGGTGGTGGGCATGGTTGGTGAGCTGTAAAGAGACAATAGATGGTGGTAGTTGTAGCACTGTAAAACAGGGTGGTGGGCATGGTTGGAGAGCTGTAAAGAGACAATAGATGGTGGTAGTTGTAGCACTGTAAAACAGGGTGGTGGGCATGGTTGGAGAGCTGTAAAGAGACAATAGATGGTGGTAGTTGTAGCACTGTAAATCAGGGTGGTGGGCATGGTTGGAGAGCTGTAAAGAAACAATAGATGGTGGTAGTTGTAGCACTGTAAAACAGGGTGGTGGGCATGGTTGGAGAGCTGTAATGAAACAGTAGATGGTGGTAGTTGTAGCACTGTAAAACATGGTGGTGAGCATGGTTGGAGAGCTGTAAAGAAACAATAGATGGTGGTAGTTGTAGCACTGTAAAACAGGGTGGTGGGCATGGTTGGAGAGCTGTAAAGAGACAGTAGATGGTGGTCGTTGTAGCACTGTAAAACAGGGTGGTGGGCATGGATGGAGAGCTGTAAAGAAACAGTAGATGGTGGTAGTTGTAGTACTGTAAAACATGGTGGTGGGCATGGTTGGAGAGCTGTAAAGATAACAATAGATGGTGGTAGTTGTAGCACTGTAAAACATGGTGGAGGGCATGGTTGGAGAGCTGTAAAGAAACAGTAGATTGTGGTAGTTGTAGCACTGTAAACCAGGGTGGTGGGCATAGTTGGAGAGCTGCAAAGAAACAGTAGATGGTGGTAGTTGTAGTACTGTAAAACATGGTGGTGGGCATGGTTGGAGAGCTGTAAAGATAACAATAGATGGTGGTAGTTGTAGCACTGTAAATCAGGGTGGTGTGCACGGTTGGAGAGCTGTAAAGAAACAATAGATGGTGGTAGTTGTAGCACTGTAAAACAGGGTGTTGTGCATGGTTGGAGAGCTGTAAAGAAACAGTAGAAGGTGGTAGTTGTAGCACTGTAAAACAGGGTGGTGGGCATGGTTGGAGAGCTGTAAAGAAACAGTAGATGGTGGTAGTTGTAGCACTGTAAAACAGGGTGGTGGGCATGGTTGGAGAGCAGTAAAGAAACAATAGATGGTGGTAGTTGTAGCACTGTAAAACAGGGTGGTGGGCATGGTTGGAGAGCTGTAAAGAGGCAATAGATGGTGGTAGTTGCAGCACTGTAAAACAGGGTGGTGGGCATGGTTGGAGAGCTGTAAAGAGACGATAGATGGTGGTAGTTGTAGCACTGTAAAACAGGGGGGTGGGCATGGTTGGAGAGCTGTAAAGAGACAATAGATGGTGGTAGTTGTAGCACTGTAAAACAGGGTGGTGGGCATGGTTGGAGAGCTGTAAAGAAACAATAGATGGTGGTAGTTGTAGCACTGTAAAACAGGGTGGTGGGCATGGTTGGAGAGCTGTAAAGAGACAATAGATGGTGGTAGTTGTAGCACTGTAAAACAGGGTGGTGGGCATGGTTGGAGAGCTGTAAAGAAACAATAGATGGTGGTAGTTGTAGCACTGTAAAACAGGGTGGTGGGCATGGTTGGAGAGCTGTAAAGAAACAATAGATGGTGGTAGTTGTAGCACCGTAAAACAGGGTGGTGGGCATGGTTGGAGAGCTGTAAAGAAACAATAGATGGTGGTAGTTGTAGCACTGTAAAACAGGGTTGTGGGCATGGTTGGAGAGCTGTAAAGAAACAGTAGAAGGTGGTAGTTGTAGCACTGTAAAACAGGGTGGTGGGCATGGTTGGAGAGCTGTAAACAAACAGTAGATGGTGGTAGTTGTAGCACTGTAAAACAGGGTGGTGGGCATGGTTGGAGAGCTGTAAAGATACAGTAGATGGTGGGAGTTGTAGCACTGTAAAACAGGGTGGTGGGCATGGTTGGAGAGCTGTAAAGAAACAATAGATGGTGGTAGTTGTAGCACTGTAAAACAGGGTGGTGGGCATGGTTGGAGAGCTGTAAAGAGACAATAGATGGTGGTAGTTGTAGCACTGTAAAACAGGGTGGTGGGCATGGTTGGAGAGCTGTAAAAAAACAATAGATGGTGGTAGTTGTAGCACTGTAAAACAGGGTGGTGGGCATGGTTGGAGAGCTGTAAAGAAACAATAGATGGTGGTAGTTGTAGCAAAGTAAAACAGGTTGGTGGGCATGATTGGAGAGCTGTAAAGAAACAATAGATGGTGGTAGTTGTAGTACTGTAAAACAGGGTGGTGGGCATGGTTGGAGAGCTGTAAAGAGACAGTAGATGGTGGTAGTTGTAGCACTGTAAAACAGGGTGGTGGGCATGGTTGGAGAGCTGTAAAGAAACAGTAGATGGTGGTAGTTGTAGCACTGTAAAACAAGGTGGTGGGCATGGTTGGAGAGCTGTAAAGAGACAATAGAAGGTGGTAGTTGTAGCACTGTAAAACAAGGTGGTGGGCATGGTTGGAGAGCTGTAAAGAAACAATAGATGGTGGTAGTTGTAGCACTGTAAAACAGGGTGGTGGGCATGGTTGGAGAGCTGTAAAGAAACAGTAGAAGGTGGTAGTTGTAGCACTGTAAAACAGGGTGGTGGTCATGGTTGGAGAGCTGTAAAGAGACAGTAGATGGTGGGAGTTGTAGCACTGTAAAACAGGGTGGTGGGCATGGTTGGAGAGCTGTAAAGAGACAGTAGATGGTGGGAGTTGTAGCACTGTAAAACAGGGTGGTGGGCATGGTTGGAGAGCTGTAAAGAAACAATAGATGGTGGTAGTTGTAGCACTGTAAAACAGGGTGGTGGGCATGGTTGGAGAGCTGTAAAGAGACAATAGTTGGTGGTAGTTGTAGCACAGTAAAACAGGGTGGTGGGCATGGTTGGAGAGCTGTAAAGAAACAATAGATGGTGGTAGTTGTAGCACTGTAAAACAGGGTGGTGGGCATGGTTGGAGAGCTGTAAAGAGACAATAGATGGTGGTAGTTGTAGTACTGTAAAACAGGGTGGTGGGCATGGTTGGAGAGCTGTAAAGAAACAATAGATGGTGGTAGTTGTAGCAGTGTAAAACATGGTGGTGGGCATGGTTGGAGAGCTGTAAAGAGACAATAGATGGTGGTAGTTGTAGCACTGTAAAACAGGGTGGTGGGCATGGTTGGAGAGCTGTAAAGAGACAATAGATGGTGGGAGTTGTAGCACTGTAAAACAGGGTGGTGGGCATGGTTGGAGAGCTGTAAAGAAACAGTAGAAGGTGGTAGTTGTAGCACTGTAAAACAGGGTGGTGGGCATGGTTGGAGAGCTGTAAAGAGACAATAGATGGTGGTAGTTGTAGCACTGTAAAACAGGGTGGTGGGCATGGTTGGAGAGCTGTAAAGAGACAATAGATGGTGGTAGTTGTAGCACTGTAAATCAGGGTGGTGGGCATGGTTGGAGAGCTGTAAAGAAACAATAGATGGTGGTAGTTGTAGCACTGTAAAACAGGGTGGTGGGCATGGTTGGAGAGCTGTAATGAAACAGTAGATGGTGGTAGTTGTAGCACTGTAAAACATGGTGGTGAGCATGGTTGGAGAGCTGTAAAGAAACAATAGATGGTGGTAGTTGTAGCACTGTAAAACAGGGTGGTGGGCATGGTTGGAGAGCTGCAATGAGACAGTAGATGGTGGTCGTTGTAGCACTGTAAAACAGGGTGGTGGGCATGGATGGAGAGCTGTAAAGAAACAATAGATGGTGGTAGTTGTAGTACTGTAAAACATGGTGGTGGGCATGGTTGGAGAGCTGTAAAGATAACAATAGATGGTGGTAGTTGTAGCACTGTAAAACATGGTGGAGGGCATGGTTGGAGAGCTGTAAAGAAACAGTAGATTGTGGTAGTTGTAGCACTGTAAACCAGGGTGGTGGGCATAGTTGGAGAGCTGCAAAGAAACAGTAGATGGTGGTAGTTGTAGTACTGTAAAACATGGTGGTGGGCATGGTTGGAGAGCTGTAAAGATAACAATAGATGGTGGTAGTTGTAGCACTGTAAATCAGGGTGGTGTGCACGGTTGGAGAGCTGTAAAGAAACAATAGATGGTGGTAGTTGTAGCACTGTAAAACAGGGTGTTGGGCATGGTTGGAGAGCTGTAAAGAAACAGTAGAAGGTGGTAGTTGTAGCACTGTAAAACAGGGTGGTGGGCATGGTTGGAGAGCTGTAAAGAAACAGTAGATGGTGGTAGTTGTAGCACTGTAAAACAGGGTGGTGGGCATGGTTGGAGAGCTGTAAAGAGACAGTAGATGGTGGGAGTTGTAGCACTGTAAACAGGGTGGTGGGCATGGTTGGAGAGCTGTAAAGAAACAATAGATGGTGGTAGTTGTAGCACTGTAAAACAGGGTGGTGGGCATGGTTGGAGAGCTGTAAAGAGACAATAGATGGTGGTAGTTGTAGCACTGTAAAACAGGGTGGTGGGCATGGTTGGAGAGCTGTAAAGAGACAATAGATGGTGGTAGTTGTAGCACTGTAAAACAGGGGGTACGCATGGTTGGAGAGCTGTAAAGAGACAATAGATGGTGGTAGTTGTAGCACTGTAAAACAGGGTGGTGGGCATGGTTGGAGAGCTGTAAAGAAACAATAGATGGTGGTAGTTGTAGCACTGTAAAACAGGGTGGTGGGCATGGTTGGAGAGCTGTAAAGAGACAATAGATGGTGGTAGTTGTAGCACTGTAAAACAGGGTGGTGGGCATGGTTGGAGAGCTGTAAAGAAACAATAGATGGTGGTAGTTGTAGCACTGTAAAACAGGGTGGTGGGCATGGTTGGAGAGCTGTAAAGAAACAATAGATGGTGGTAGTTGTAGTACTGTAAAACAGGGTGGTGGGCATGGTTGGAGAGCTGTAAAGAGACAGTAGATGGTGGTAGTTGTAGCACTGTAAAACAGGGTGGTGGGCATGGTTGGAGAGCTGTAAAGAAACAGTAGATGGTGGTAGTTGTAGCACTGTAAAACATGGTGGTGGGCATGGTTGGAAAGCTATAAAGAAACAATAGAAGGTGGTAGTTGTAGCAGTGTAAAACAGGGTGGTGGGCATGGTTGGAGAGCTGTAAAGAGACAATAGATGGTGGTAGTTGTAGCACTGTAAAACAGGGTGGTGGGCATGGTTGGAGAGCTGTAAAGAAACAGTAGATGGTGGTAGTTGTAGCACTGTAAAACATGGTGGTGGGCATGGTTGGAGAGCTGTAAAGAAACAATAGATGGTGGTAGTTGTAGCACTGTAAAACAGGGTAGTGGGCATGGTTGGAGAGCTGTAAAGAGACAGTAGATGGTGGTAGTTGTAGCAGTGTAAAACAGGGTGGTGGGCATGGTTGGAGAGCTGTAAAGAAACAATAGATGGTGGTAGTTGTAGCACTGTAAAACAGGGTGGTGGGCATGGTTGGAGAGCTGTAAAGAGACAGTAGAAGGTGGTAGTTGTAGCACTGTAAAACAGGGTTGTGGGCATGGTTGGAGAGCTGTAAAGAAACAGTAGAAGGTGGTAGTTGTAGTACTGTAAAACATGGTGGTGGGCATGGTTGGAGAGCTGTAAAGATAACAATAGATGGTGGTAGTTGTAGCACTGTAAAACATGGTGGAGAGCATGGTTGGAGAGCTGTAAAGAAACAGTAGATGGTGGTAGTTGTAGTAGTGTAAAACATGGTGGTGGGCATGGTTGGAGAGCTGTAAAGAAACAATAGATGGTGGTAGTTGTAGCACTGTAAAACAGGGTGGTGGGCATGGTTGGAGAGCTGTAAAGAAACAGTAGATGGTGGTAATTGTAGTACTGTAAAACATGGTGGTGGGCATGGTTGGAGAGCTGTAAAGAAACAATAGAAGGTGGTAGTTGTAGCAGTGTAAAACAGGGTGGTGGGCATGGTTGGAGAGCTGTAAAGAGACAATAGATGGTGGGAGTTGTAGCACTGTAAAACAGGGTGGTGGGCATGGTTGGAGAGCTGTAAAGAGACAATAGATGGTGGGAGTTGTAGCACTGTAAAACATGGTGGTGGGGATGGTTGGAGAGCTGTAAAGAAACAGTAGAAGGTGGTAGTTGTAGCACTGTAAAACAAGGTCGTGGTCATGGTTGGTTAGCTGTAAAGAAACAATAGATGGTGGTAGTTGTAGCACTGTAAAACAGGGTGGTGGGCATGGTTGGAGAGCTGTAAAGAGACAATAGATGGTGGTAGTTGTAGCAGTGTAAAACAGGGTGGTGGGCATGGTTGGAGAGCTGTAAAGAAACAATAGATGGTGGTAGTTGTAGTACTGTAAACCAGGGTGGTGGGCATGGTTGGAGAGCTGTAAAGAGACAGTAGAAGGTGGTAGTTGTAGCACTGTAAAACATGGTGGTGGGCATGGTTGGAGAGCTGTAAAGAGACAATAGATGGTGGTAGTTGAAGCACTGTAAAACAGGGTGGTGGGCATGGTTGAAGAGCTGTAAAGATAACAATAGATGGTGGTAGTTGTAGCACTGTAAAACAGGGTGGTGGGCATGGTTGGAGAGCTGTAAAGAGACAGTAGAAGGTGGGAGTTGTAGCACAGTAAGACAGGGTGGTGGGCATGGTTGGAGACCTGTAAAGAAACAATAGATGGTGGTAGTTGTAGCACTGTAAATCAGGGTGGTGGGCATGGTTGGAGAGCTGTAAAGAAACAGTAGATGGTGGTAGTTGTAGCACTGTAAAACAGGGTGGTGGGCATGGTTGGAGAGCTGTAAAGAGACAATAGAAGGTGGTAGTGGTAGCACTGTAAAACAGGGTGGTGGGCATGGTTGGAGAGCTGTAAAGAAACAATAGATGGTGGTAGTTGTAGCACTGTAAAACAGGGTGGTGGGCATGGTTGGAGAGCTGTAAAGAAACAATAGAAGGTGGGAGTTGTAGCACTGTAAAACAGGGTGGTGGGCAGGGTTGGAGAGCTGTAAAGAGACAATAGATGGTGGTAGTTGTAGCACTGTAAAACAGGGTGGTGGGCATGGTTCGAGAGCTGTAAAGAGACAATAGAAGGTGGTAGTTGTAGCACTGTAAAACAGGGTGGTGGGCATGGTTGGAGAGCTGTAAAGAGACAATAGATGGTGGTAGTTGTAGCACTGTAAAACAGGGTGGTGGGCATGGTTGGAGAGCTGTAAAGAGACAATAGATGGTGGGAGTTGTAGCACTGTAAAACAGGGCGATGGGCATGGTTGGAGAGCTGTAAAGAAACAGTAGAAGGTGGTAGTTGTAGCACTGTAAAACAGGGTGGTGGGCATGGTTGGAGAGCTGTAAAGAGACAATAGATGGTGGGAGTTGTAGCAGTGTAAAACATGGTTGTGGGCATGGTTGGAGAGCTGTAAAGAGACAATAGATGGTGGTAGTTGTAGCAGTGTAAAACTGGGTGGTGGGCATGGTTGGAGAGCTGTAAAGAGACAATAGATGGTGGTAGTTGTAGCACTGTAAAACAGGGTGGTGGGCATAGTTGGAGACCTGTAAAGAAACAATAGATGGTGGTAGTTGTAGCACTGTAAAACAGGGTGGTGTGCATGGTTGGAGAGCTGTAAAGAGACAATAGATGGTGGTAGTTGTAGTACTGTAAAACAGGGTGGTGGGCATGGTTGGAGAGCTGTAAAGAAACAATAGATGGTGGTAGCTGTAGCAGTGTAAAACATGGTGGTGGGCATGGTTGGAGAGCTGTAAAGAGACAATAGATGGTGGTAGTTGTAGCAGTGTAAAACAGGGTGGTGGGCATTGTTGGAGAGCTGTAAAGAGACAATAGATGGTGGGAGTTGTAGCACTGTAAAACAGGGTGGTGGGCATGGTTGGAGAGCTGTAAAGAAACGGTAGAAGGTGGTAGTTGTAGCACTGTAAAACAGGGTGGTGGGCATGGTTGGAGAGCTGTAAAGAGACAATAGATGGTGGTAGTTGTAGCACTGTAAAACAGGGTGGTGGGCATGGTTGGAGAGCTGTAAAGAAACAATAGATGGTGGTAGTTGTAGCAGTGTAAAACATGGTGATGGGCATGGTTGGAGAGCTGTAAAGAGACAATAGATGGTGGTAGTTGTTGCACTGTAAAACAGGGTGGTGGGCATGGTTGGAGAGCTGTAAAGAGACAATAGATGGTGGTAGTTGTAGCACTGTAAAACAGGGTGGTGGGCATGGTTGGAGAGCTGTATAGAGACAGTAGATGGTGGTAGTTGTAGCACTGTAAAACAGGGTGGTGGGCCTGGTTGGAGAGCTGTAAAGATAACAATAGATGGTGGTAGTTGTAGCACTGTAAAACATGGTGGTGGGCATGGTTGCAGAGCTGTAAAGAAACAGTAGATGGTGGTAGTTGTAGCACTGTAAAAAAG
Source organism: Eledone cirrhosa (assembly GCA_964016885.1). Taxonomy (NCBI): domain Eukaryota; kingdom Metazoa; phylum Mollusca; class Cephalopoda; order Octopoda; family Eledonidae; genus Eledone; species Eledone cirrhosa. Next base: position 100,080,631 of record OZ024744.1, read on the forward strand.
GGTGGTGGGCATGGTTGGAGAGCTGTAAAGAAACAGAAGAAGGTGGTAGTTGTAGCACTGTAAAACAGGGTGGTGGGCATGGTTGGAGAGCTGTAAAGAAACAGTAGAAGGTGGTAGTTGTAGCACTGTAAAACAGGGTGGTGGGCATGGTTGGAGAGCTGTAAAGAAACAATAGATGGTGGGAGTTGTAGCACTGTAAAACAGGGTGGTGGGCATGGTTGCAGAGCTGTAAAGAGACAATAGAAGGTGGTAGTTGTAGCACTGTAAAACAAGGTGGTGGGCATGGTTGGAGAGCTGTAAAGAAACAATAGATGGTGGTAGTTGTAGCACTGTAAAACAGGGTGGTGGGCATGGTTGGAGAGCTGTAAAGAAACAGTAGAAGGTGGTAGTTGTAGCACTGTAAAACACGGTGGTGGGCATGGTTGGAGAGCTGTAAAGAAACAGTAGATGGTGGTAGTTGTAGCACTGTAAAACAGGGTGGTGGGCATGGTTGGAGAGCTGTAAAGATACAGTAGATGGTGGGCGTTGTAGCAAAGTAAAACAGTGTGGTGGGCATGGTTGGAGAGCTGTAAAGAAACAATAGATGGTGGTAGTTGTAGCACTGTAAAACAGGGTGGTGGGCATGGTTGGAGAGCTGTAAAGAGACAATAGATGGTGGTAGTTGTAGCACTGTAAAACAGGGTGGTGGGCATGGTTGGAGAGCTGTAAAGAGACAATAGATGGTGGTAGTTGTAGCACTGTAAAACAGGGTGGTGGGCATGGTTGGAGAGCTGTAAAGAGACAATAGATGGTGGTAGTTGTAGCACTGTAAAACAGGGTGGTGGGCATGGTTGGAGAGCTGTAAAGAGACAATAGAAGGTGGTAGTTGTAGCACTGTAAAACAGGGTGGTGGGCATGGTTGGAGAGCTGTAAAGAGACAATAGATGGTGGTAGTTGTAGCACAGTAAAACAGGTTGGTGGGCATGATTGGAGAGCTGTAAAGAAACAATAGATGGTGGTAGTTGTAGTACTGTAAAACAGGGTGGTGGGCATGGTTGGAGAGCTGTAAAGAGACAGTAGATGGTGGTAGTTGTAGCACTGTAAAACAGGGTGGTGGGCATGGTTGGAGTGCTGTAAAGAGACAATAGATGGTGGTAGTTGTAGCACTGTAAAACAGGGTGGTGGGCATGGTTGGAGAGCTGTATAGAGACAGTTGATGGTGGTAGTTGTAGCACTGTAAAACAGGGTGGTGGGCCTGGTTGGAGAGCTGTAAAGATAACAATAGATGGTGGTAGTTGTAGCAGTGTAAAACATGGTGGTGGGCATGGTTGGAGAGCTGTAAAGAGACAATAGATGGTGGTAGTTGTAGCAGTGTAAAACAGGGTGGTGGGCATGGTTGGAGAGCTGTAAAGAAACAATAGATGGTGGTAGTTGTAGTACTGTAAACCAGGGTGGTGGGCATGGTTGGAGAGCTGTAAAGAGACAGTAGAAGGTGGTAGTTGTAGCACTGTAAAACATGGTGGTGGGCATGGTTGGAGAGCTGTAAAGAGACAATAGATGGTGGTAGTTGAAGCACTGTAAAACAGGGTGGTGGGCATGGTTGGAGAGCTGTAAAGATAACAATAGATGGTGGTAGTTGTAGCACTGTAAAACAGGGTGGTGGGCATGGTTGGAGAGCTGTAAAGAGACAGTAGAAGGTGGGAGTTGTAGCACAGTAAGACAGGGTGGTGGGCATGGTTGGAGACCTGTAAAGAAACAATAGATGGTGGTAGTTGTAGCACTGTAAATCAGGGTGGTGGGCATGGTTGGAGAGCTGTAAAGAAACAGTAGATGGTGGTAGTTGTAGCACTGTAAAACAGGGTGGTGGGCATGGTTGGAGAGCTGTAAAGAGACAATAGAAGGTGGTAGTGGTAGCACTGTAAAACAGGGTGGTGGGCATGGTTGGAGAGCTGTAAAGAAACAATAGATGGTGGTAGTTGTAGCACTGTAAAACAGGGTGGTGGGCATGGTTGGAGAGCTGTAAAGAAACGGTAGAAGGTGGTAGTTGTAGCACTGTAAAACAGGGTGGTGGGCATGGTTGGAGAGCTGTAAAGAGACAATAGATGGTGGTAGTTGTAGCACTGTAAAACAGGGTGGTGGGCATGGTTAGAGAGCTGTAAAGAAACAATAGATGGTGGTAGTTGTAGCAGTGTAAAACATGGTGATGGGCATGGTTGGAGAGCTGTAAAGAGACAATAGATGGTGGTAGTTGTTGCACTGTAAAACAGGGTGGTGGGCATGGTTGGAGAGCTGTAAAGAGACAATAGATGGTGGTAGTTGTAGCACTGTAAAACAGGGTGGTGGGCATGGTTGGAGAGCTGTATAGAGACAGTAGATGGTGGTAGTTGTAGCACTGTAAAACAGGGTGGTGGGCCTGGTTGGAGAGCTGTAAAGATAACAATAGATGGTGGTAGTTGTAGCACTGTAAAACATGGTGGTGGGCATGGTTGCAGAGCTGTAAAGAAACAGTAGATGGTGGTAGTTGTAGCACTGTAAAAAAGGGTGGTGGGCATGGTTGGAGAGCTGTAAAGAAACAGAAGAAGGTGGTAGTTGTAGCACTGTAAAACAGGGTGGTGGGCATGGTTGGAGAGCTGTAAAGAAACAGTAGAAGGTGGTAGTTGTAGCACTGTAAAACAGGGTGGTGGGCATGGTTGGAGAGCTGTAAAGAAACAATAGATGGTGGGAGTTGTAGCACTGTAAAACAGGGTGGTGGGCATGGTTGCAGAGCTGTAAAGAGACAATAGAAGGTGGTAGTTGTAGCACTGTAAAACAAGGTGGTGGGCATGGTTGGAGAGCTGTAAAGAAACAATAGATGGTGGTAGTTGTAGCACTGTAAAACAGGGTGGTGGGCATGGTTGGAGAGCTGTAAAGAAACAGTAGAAGGTGGTAGTTGTAGCACTGTAAAACACGGTGGTGGGCATGGTTGGAGAGCTGTAAAGAAACAGTAGATGGTGGTAGTTGTAGCACTGTAAAACAGGGTGGTGGGCATGGTTGGAGAGCTGTAAAGATACAGTAGATGGTGGGCGTTGTAGCAAAGTAAAACAGTGTGGTGGGCATGGTTGGAGGGCTGTAAAGAAACAATAGATGGTGGTAGTTGTAGCACTGTAAAACAGGGTGGTGGGCATGGTTGGAGAGCTGTAAAGAGACAATAGATGGTGGTAGTTGTAGCACTGTAAAACAGGGTGGTGGGCATGGTTGGAGAGCTGTAAAGAGACAATAGATGGTGGTAGTTGTAGCACTGTAAAACAGGGTGGTGGGCATGGTTGGAGAGCTGTAAAGAGACAATAGATGGTGGTAGTTGTAGCACTGTAAAACAGGGTGGTGGGCATGGTTGGAGAGCTGTAAAGAGACAATAGAAGGTGGTAGTTGTAGCACTGTAAAACAGGGTGGTGGGCATGGTTGGAGAGCTGTAAAGAGACAATAGATGGTGGTAGTTGTAGCACAGTAAAACAGGTTGGTGGGCATGATTGGAGAGCTGTAAAGAAACAATAGATGGTGGTAGTTGTAGTACTGTAAAACAGGGTGGTGGGCATGGTTGGAGAGCTGTAAAGAGACAGTAGATGGTGGTAGTTGTAGCACTGTAAAACAGGGTGGTGGGCATGGTTGGAGTGCTGTAAAGAGACAATAGATGGTGGTAGTTGTAGCACTGTAAAACAGGGTGGTGGGCATGGTTGGAGAGCTGTATAGAGACAGTTGATGGTGGTAGTTGTAGCACTGTAAAACAGGGTGGTGGGCCTGGTTGGAGAGCTGTAAAGATAACAATAGATGGTGGTAGTTGTAGCAGTGTAAAACATGGTGGTGGGCATGGTTGGAGAGCTGTAAAGAGACAATAGATGGTGGTAGTTGTAGCAGTGTAAAACAGGGTGGTGGGCATGGTTGGAGAGCTGTAAAGAAACAATAGATGGTGGTAGTTGTAGTACTGTAAACCAGGGTGGTGGGCATGGTTGGAGAGCTGTAAAGAGACAGTAGAAGGTGGTAGTTGTAGCACTGTAAAACATGGTGGTGGGCATGGTTGGAGAGCTGTAAAGAGACAATAGATGGTGGTAGTTGAAGCACTGTAAAACAGGGTGGTGGGCATGGTTGGAGAGCTGTAAAGATAACAATAGATGGTGGTAGTTGTAGCACTGTAAAACAGGGTGGTGGGCATGGTTGGAGAGCTGTAAAGAGACAGTAGAAGGTGGGAGTTGTAGCACAGTAAGACAGGGTGGTGGGCATGGTTGGAGACCTGTAAAGAAACAATAGATGGTGGTAGTTGTAGCACTGTAAATCAGGGTGGTGGGCATGGTTGGAGAGCTGTAAAGAAACAGTAGATGGTGGTAGTTGTAGCACTGTAAAACAGGGTGGTGGGCATGGTTGGAGAGCTGTAAAGAGACAATAGAAGGTGGTAGTGGTAGCACTGTAAAACAGGGTGGTGGGCATGGTTGGAGAGCTGTAAAGAAACAATAGATGGTGGTAGTTGTAGCACTGTAAAACAGGGTGGTGGGCATGGTTGGAGAGCTGTAAAGAAACGGTAGAAGGTGGTAGTTGTAGCACTGTAAAACAGGGTGGTGGGCATGGTTGGAGAGCTGTAAAGAGACAATAGATGGTGGTAGTTGTAGCACTGTAAAACAGGGTGGTGGGCATGGTTAGAGAGCTGTAAAGAAACAATAGATGGTGGTAGTTGTAGCAGTGTAAAACATGGTGATGGGCATGGTTGGAGAGCTGTAAAGAGACAATAGATGGTGGTAGTTGTTGCACTGTAAAACAGGGTGGTGGGCATGGTTGGAGAGCTGTAAAGAGACAATAGATGTTGGTAGTTGTAGCACTGTAAAACAGGGTGGTGGGCATGGTTGGAGAGCTGTATAGAGACAGTAGATGGTGGTAGTTGTAGCACTGTAAAACAGGGTGGTGGGCCTGGTTGGAGAGCTGTAAAGATAACAATAGATGGTGGTAGTTGTAGCACTGTAAAACATGGTGGTGGGCATGGTTGCAGAGCTGTAAAGAAACAGTAGATGGTGGTAGTTGTAGCACTGTAAAAAAGGGTGGTGGGCATGGTTGGAGAGCTGTAAAGAAACAGAAGAAGGTGGTAGTTGTAGCACTGTAAAACAGGGTGGTGGGCATGGTTGGAGAGCTGTAAAGAAACAGTAGAAGGTGGTAGTTGTAGCACTGTAAAACAGGGTGGTGGGCATGGTTGGAGAGCTGTAAAGAAACAATAGATGGTGGGAGTTGTAGCACTGTAAAACAGGGTGGTGGGCATGGTTGCAGAGCTGTAAAGAGACAATAGAAGGTGGTAGTTGTAGCACTGTAAAACAAGGTGGTGGGCATGGTTGGAGAGCTGTAAAGAAACAATAGATGGTGGTAGTTGTAGCACTGTAAAACAGGGTGGTGGGCATGGTTGGAGAGCTGTAAAGAAACAGTAGAAGGTGGTAGTTGTAGCACTGTAAAACACGGTGGTGGGCATGGTTGGAGAGCTGTAAAGAAACAGTAGATGGTGGTAGTTGTAGCACTGTAAAACAGGGTGGTGGGCATGGTTGGAGAGCTGTAAAGATACAGTAGATGGTGGGCGTTGTAGCAAAGTAAAACAGTGTGGTGGGCATGGTTGGAGGGCTGTAAAGAAACAATAGATGGTGGTAGTTGTAGCACTGTAAAACAGGGTGGTGGGCATGGTTGGAGAGCTGTAAAGAGACAATAGATGGTGGTAGTTGTAGCACTGTAAAACAGGGTGGTGGGCATGGTTGGAGAGCTGTAAAGAGACAATAGATGGTGGTAGTTGTAGCACTGTAAAACAGGGTGGTGGGCATGGTTGGAGAGCTGTAAAGAGACAATAGATGGTGGTAGTTGTAGCACTGTAAAACAGGGTGGTGGGCATGGTTGGAGAGCTGTAAAGAGACAATAGAAGGTGGTAGTTGTAGCACTGTAAAACAGGGTGGTGGGCATGGTTGGAGAGCTGTAAAGAGACAATAGATGGTGGTAGTTGTAGCACAGTAAAACAGGTTGGTGGGCATGATTGGAGAGCTGTAAAGAAACAATAGATGGTGGTAGTTGTAGTACTGTAAAACAGGGTGGTGGGCATGGTTGGAGAGCTGTAAAGAGACAGTAGATGGTGGTAGTTGTAGCACTGTAAAACAGGGTGGTGGGCATGGTTGGAGTGCTGTAAAGAGACAATAGATGGTGGTAGTTGTAGCACTGTAAAACAGGGTGGTGGGCATGGTTGGAGAGCTGTATAGAGACAGTTGATGGTGGTAGTTGTAGCACTGTAAAACAGGGTGGTGGGCCTGGTTGGAGAGCTGTAAAGATAACAATAGATGGTGGTAGTTGTAGCAGTGTAAAACATGGTGGTGGGCATGGTTGGAGAGCTGTAAAGAGACAATAGATGGTGGTAGTTGTAGCAGTGTAAAACAGGGTGGTGGGCATGGTTGGAGAGCTGTAAAGAAACAATAGATGGTGGTAGTTGTAGTACTGTAAACCAGGGTGGTGGGCATGGTTGGAGAGCTGTAAAGAGACAGTAGAAGGTGGTAGTTGTAGCACTGTAAAACATGGTGGTGGGCATGGTTGGAGAGCTGTAAAGAGACAATAGATGGTGGTAGTTGAAGCACTGTAAAACAGGGTGGTGGGCATGGTTGGAGAGCTGTAAAGATAACAATAGATGGTGGTAGTTGTAGCACTGTAAAACAGGGTGGTGGGCATGGTTGGAGAGCTGTAAAGAGACAGTAGAAGGTGGGAGTTGTAGCACAGTAAGACAGGGTGGTGGGCATGGTTGGAGACCTGTAAAGAAACAATAGATGGTGGTAGTTGTAGCACTGTAAATCAGGGTGGTGGGCATGGTTGGAGAGCTGTAAAGAAACAGTAGATGGTGGTAGTTGTAGCACTGTAAAACAGGGTGGTGGGCATGGTTGGAGAGCTGTAAAGAGACAATAGAAGGTGGTAGTGGTAGCACTGTAAAACAGGGTGGTGGGCATGGTTGGAGAGCTGTAAAGAAACAATAGATGGTGGTAGTTGTAGCACTGTAAAACAGGGTGGTGGGCATGGTTGGAGAGCTGTAAAGAAACAATAGAAGGTGGGAGTTGTAGCACTGTAAAACAGGGTGGTGGGCAGGGTTGGAGAGCTGTAAAGAGACAATAGATGGTGGTAGTTGTAGCACTGTAAAACAGGGTGGTGGGCATGGTTCGAGAGCTGTAAAGAGACAATAGAAGGTGGTAGTTGTAGCACTGTAAAACAGGGTGGTGGGCATGGTTGGAGAGCTGTAAAGAGACAATAGATGGTGGTAGTTGTAGCACTGTAAAACAGGGTGGTGGGCATGGTTGGAGAGCTGTAAAGAGACAATAGATGGTGGGAGTTGTAGCACTGTAAAACAGGGCGATGGGCATGGTTGGAGAGCTGTAAAGAAACAGTAGAAGGTGGTAGTTGTAGCACTGTAAAACAGGGTGGTGGGCATGGTTGGAGAGCTGTAAAGAGACAATAGATGGTGGGAGTTGTAGCAGTGTAAAACATGGTTGTGGGCATGGTTGGAGAGCTGTAAAGAGACAATAGATGGTGGTAGTTGTAGCAGTGTAAAACTGGGTGGTGGGCATGGTTGGAGAGCTGTAAAGAGACAATAGATGGTGGTAGTTGTAGCACTGTAAAACAGGGTGGTGGGCATAGTTGGAGACCTGTAAAGAAACAATAGATGGTGGTAGTTGTAGCACTGTAAAACAGGGTGGTGTGCATGGTTGGAGAGCTGTAAAGAGACAATAGATGGTGGTAGTTGTAGTACTGTAAAACAGGGTGGTGGGCATGGTTGGAGAGCTGTAAAGAAACAATAGATGGTGGTAGCTGTAGCAGTGTAAAACATGGTGGTGGGCATGGTTGGAGAGCTGTAAAGAGACAATAGATGGTGGTAGTTGTAGCAGTGTAAAACAGGGTGGTGGGCATTGTTGGAGAGCTGTAAAGAGACAATAGATGGTGGGAGTTGTAGCACTGTAAAACAGGGTGGTGGGCATGGTTGGAGAGCTGTAAAGAAACGGTAGAAGGTGGTAGTTGTAGCACTGTAAAACAGGGTGGTGGGCATGGTTGGAGAGCTGTAAAGAGACAATAGATGGTGGTAGTTGTAGCACTGTAAAACAGGGTGGTGGGCATGGTTGGAGAGCTGTAAAGAAACAATAGATGGTGGTAGTTGTAGCAGTGTAAAACATGGTGATGGGCATGGTTGGAGAGCTGTAAAGAGACAATAGATGGTGGTAGTTGTAGCACTGTAAAACAGGGTGGTGGGCATGGTTGGAGAGCTGTAAAGAGACAATAGATGGTGGTAGTTGTAGCACTGTAAAACAGGGTGGTGGGCATGGTTGGAGAGCTGTATAGAGACAGTAGATGGTGGTAGTTGTAGCACTGTAAAACAGGGTGGTGGGCCTGGTTGGAGAGCTGTAAAGATAACAATAGATGGTGGTAGTTGTAGCACTGTAAAACATGGTGGTGGGCATGGTTGCAGAGCTGTAAAGAAACAGTAGATGGTGGTAGTTGTAGCACTGTAAAAAAGGGTGGTGGTCATGGTTGGAGAGCTGTAAAGAAACAGAAGAAGGTGGTAGTTGTAGCACTGTAAAACAGGGTGGTGGGCATGGTTGGAGACCTGTAAAGAAACAGTAGAAGGTGGTAGTTGTAGCACTGTAAAACAGGGTGGTGGGCATGGTTGCAGAGCTGTAAAGAGACAATAGAAGGTGGTAGTTGTAGCACTGTAAAACAAGGTGGTGGGCATGGTTGGAGAGCTGTAAAGAAACAATAGATGGTGGTAGTTGTAGCACTGTAAAACAGGGTGGTGGGCATGGTTGGAGAGCTGTAAAGAAACAGTAGAAGGTGGTAGTTGTAGCACTGTAAAACACGGTGGTGGGCATGGTTGGAGAGCTGTAAAGAAACAGTAGATGGTGGTAGTTGTAGTAGTGTAAAACATGGTGGTGGGCATGGTTGGAGAGCTGTAAATATACAGTAGATGGTGGGCGTTGTAGCAAAGTAAAACAGTGTGGTGGGCATGGTTGGGGAGCTGTAAAGAAACAATAGATGGTGGTAGTTGTAGCACTGTAAAACAGGGTGGTGGGCATCGTTGGAGAGCTGTAAAGAGACAATAGATGGTGGTAGTTGTAGCACTGTAAAACAGGGTGGTGGGCATGGTTGGAGAGCTGTAAAGAGACAATAGATGGTGGTAGTTGTAGCACTGTAAAACAGGGTGGTGGGCATGGTTGGAGAGCTGTAAAGAGACAATAGATGGTGGTTGTTGTAGCAGTGTAAAACATGGTGGTGGGCATGGTTGGAGAGCTGTAAAGAAACAATAGATGGTGGTAGTTGTAGTACTGTAAAACAGGGTGGTGGGCATGGTTGGAGAGCTGTAAAGAGACAGTAGATGGTGGTAGTTGTAGCACTGTAAAACAGGGTGGTGGGCATGGTTGGAGTGCTGTAAAGAGACAATAGATGGTGGTAGTTGTAGCACTGTAAAACAGGGTGGTGGGCATGGTTGGAGAGCTGTATAGAGACAGTTGATGGTGGTAGTTGTAGCACTGTAAAACAGGGTGGTGGGCCTGGTTGGAGAGCTGTAAAGATAACAATAGATGGTGGTAGCTGTAGCACTGTAAAACATGGTGGTGGGCATGGTTGGAGAGCTGTAAAGAAACAGTAGATGGTGGTAGTTGTAGCACTGTAAAAAAGGGTGGTGGGCATGGTTGGAGAGCTGTAAAGAAACAGAAGAAGGTGGTAGTTGTAGCACTGTAAAACAGGGTGGTGGGCATGGTTGGAGAGCTGTAAAGAAACAGTAGAAGGTGGTAGTTGTAGCACTGTAAAACAGGGTGGTGGGCATGGTTGGAGAGCTGTAAAGAGACAATAGAAGGTGGTAGTTGTAGCACTGTAAAACAAGGTGGTGGGCATGGTTGGAGAGCTGTAAAGAAACAATAGATGGTGGTAGTTGTAGCACTGTAAAACAGGGTGGTGGGCATGGTTGGAGAGCTGTAAAGAAACAGTAGAAGGTGGTAGTTGTAGCACTGTAAAACAGGGTGGTGGGCATGGTTGGAGAGCTGTAAAGAAACAGTAGATGGTGGTAGTTGTAGCACTGTAAAACAGGGTGGCGGGCATGGTTGGAGAGCTGTAAAGATACAGTAGATGGTGGGAGTTGTAGCACTGTAAAACAGTGTGGTGGGCATGGTTGGAGAGCTGTAGACAAACAATAGATGGTGGTAGTTGTAGCACTGTAAAACAGGGTGGTGGGCATGGTTGGAGAGCTGTAAAGAAACAGTAGATGGTGGTAGTTGTAGCACTGTAAAACAGGGTGGCGGGCATGGTTGGAGAGCTGTAAAGATACAGTAGATGGTGGGAGTTGTAGCACTGTAAAACAGTGTGGTGGGCATGGTTGGAGAGCTGTAGACAAACAATAGATGGTGGTAGTTGTAGCACTGTCAAACAGGGTGGTGGGCATGGTTGGAGAGCTGTAAAGAGACAATAGATGGTGGTAGTTGTAGCACTGTAAAACAGGGTGGTGGGCATGGTTGGAGAGCTGTAAAGAGACAATAGATGGTGGTAGTTGTAGCACTGTAAAACAGGGTGGTGGGCATGGTTGGAGAGCTGTAAAGAAACAATAGATGGTGGTAGTTGTAGCACAGTAAAACAGGTTGGTGGGCATGATTGGAGAGCTGTAAAGAAACAATAGATGGTGGTAGTTGTAGTACTGTAAAACAGGGTGGTGGGCATGGTTGGAGAGCTGTAAAGAGACAGTAGATGGTGGTAGTTGTAGCACTGTAAAACAGGGTGGTGGGCATGGTTGGAGAGCTGTAAAGAAACAGTAGATGGTGGTAGTTGTAGTACTGTAAAACATGGTGGTGGGCATGGTTGGAGAGCTGTGAAGAAACAGTAGATGGTGGTAGTTGTAGCACTGTAAAACAGGGTGGTGGGCATGGTTGAAGAGCTGTAAAGAAACAGTAGATGGTGGTAGTTGTAGCACTGTAAAACAGGGTGGTGGGCATGGTTGGAGAGCTGTAAAGAAATAATAGAAGGTGGTAGTTGTAGCACTGTAAAGCAGGGTGGTGGGCATGGTTGGAGAGCTGTAAAGAGACAATAGATGGTGGTAGTTGTAGCACTGTAAAACATGGTGGTGCGCATGGTTGGAGAGCTGTAAAGAAACAATAGATGGTGGTAGTTGTAACACTGTAAAACAGGGTGGTGGGCATGGTTGGAGAGCTGTAAAGAAACAATAGATGGTGGTGGTTGTAGCACTGTAAAACAGGGTGTTGGGCATGGTTGGAGAGCTGTAAAGTGACAGTAGATGGTGGTAGTTGTAGCACTGTAAAACAGGGTGGTTGGCATGGTTGGAGAGCTGTAAAGAAACAGTAGATGGTGGTAGTTGTAGTACTGTAAAACATGGTGGTGGGCATGGTTGGAGAGCTGTAAAGAAACAATAGAAGGTGGTAGTTGTAGCACTGTAAAACAGGGTGGTGGGCATGGTTGGAGAGCTGTAAAGAGACAATAGATGGTGGTAGTTGTAGCACTGTAAAACATGGTGGTGGGCATGGTTGGAGAGCTGTAAAGAAACAGTAGATGGTGGTAGTTGTAGCACTGTAAAACAGGGTGGTGGGCATGGTTGGAGAGCTGTAAAGAAACAGTAGATGGTGGTAGTTGTACTACTGTAAAACATGGTGGTGGGCATGGTTGGAGAGCTGTAAAGAGACAGTAGATGGTGGTAGTTGAAAGAACTGTTTAAACAGGGTGGTGGGCATGGTTGGAGAGCTGTAAAGAAACAATAGATGGTGGTAGTTGTAGCACTGTAAAACAGGGTGGTGGGCATGGTTGGAGAGCTGTAAAGAGACAATAGATGGTGGTAGTTGTAGCACTGTAAATCAGGGTGGTGGGCATGGTTGGAGAGCTGTAAAGAAACAATAGATGGTGGTAGTTGTAGCACTGTAAAACAGGGTGGTGGGCATGGTTGGAGAGCTGTAAAGAAACAGTAGATGGTGGTAGTTGTAGCACTGTAAAACATGGTGGTGGGCATGGTTGGAGAGCTGTAAAGAAACAATAGATGGTGGTAGTTGTAGCACTGTAAAACAGGGTGGTGGGCATGGTTGGAGAGCTGTAAAGAGACACAAATGGTGGTCGTTGTAGAACTGTAAAACAGGGTGGTGGGCATGGTTGGAGAGCTGTAAAGAGACAGTAGATGGTGGGAGTTGTAGCACTGTAAATCAGGGTGGTGGGCATGGTTGGAGAGCTGTAAAGAAACAATAGATGGTGGTAGTTGTAGCACTGTAAAACAGGGTGGTGGGCATGGTTGGAGAGCTGTAAAGAGACAATAGATGGTGGTAGTTGTAGCACTGTAAAACAGGGTGGTGGGCATGGTTGGAGAGCTGTAAAGAGACAATAGATGGTGGTAGTTGTAGCACTGTAAAACAGGGTGGTGGGCATGGTTGGAGAGCTGTAAAGAGACAATAGATGGTGGTAGTTGTAGCACTGTAAAACAGGGTGGTGGGCATGGTTCGAGAGCTGTAAAGAAACAATAGATGGTGGTAGTTGTAGCACTGTAAAACAGGGTGGTGGGCATGGTTGGAGAGCTGTAAAGAGACAATAGATGGTGGTAGTTGTAGCACTGTAAAACAGGGTGGTGGGCATGGTTGGAGAGCTGTAAAGAAACAATAGATGGTGGTAGTTGTAGCACTGTAAAACAGGGTGGTGGGCATGGTTGGAGAGCTGTAAAGAAACAATAGATGGTGGTAGTTGTAGTACTGTAAAACAGGGTGGTGGGCATGGTTGGAGAGCTGTAAAGAGACAGTAGATGGTGGTAGTTGTAGTACTGTAAAACATGGTGGTGGGAATGGTTGGAAAGCTGTAAAGAAACAATAGAAGGTGGTAGTTGTAGCAGTGTAAAACAGGGTGGTGGGCATGGTTGGAGAGCTGTAAAGAAACAGTAGATTGTGGTAGTTGTAGTACTGTAAAACATGGTGGTGGGCATGGTTGGAAAGCTGTAAAGAAACAATAGAAGGTCGTAGTTGTAGCAGTGTAAAACAGGGTGGTGGGCATGGTTGGAGAGCTGTAAAGAGACAATAGATGGTGGTAGTTGTAACACTGTAAAATAGGGTGGTGGGCATGGTTGGAGAGCTGTAAAGAGACAATAGATGGTGGGAGTTGTAGCACTGTAAAACAGGGTGGTGGGCATGGTTGGAGAGCTGTAAAGAAACAGTAGAAGGTGGTAGTTGTAGCACTGTAAAACAGGGTGGTGGGCATGGTTGGAGAGCTGTAAAGAGACAGTAGAAGGTGGTAGTTGTAGCACTGTAAAACAGGGTGGTGGGCATGGTTGGAGAGCTGTAAAGAGACAGTACAAGGTGGTAGTTGTAGCAGTGTAAAACTGGGTGGTGGGCATGGTTGGAGAGCTGTAAAGAGACAATAGATGGTGGTAGTTGTAGCACTGTAAAACAGGGTGGTGGGCATAGTTGGAGACCTGTAAAGAAACAATAGATGGTGGTAGTTGTAGCACTGTAAAACAGGGTGGTGTGCATGGTTGGAGAGCTGTAAAGAGACAATAGATGGTGGTAGTTGTAGTACTGTAAAACAGGGTGGTGGGCATGGTTGGAGAGCTGTAAAGAAACAATAGATGGTGGTAGCTGTAGCAGTGTAAAACATGGTGGTGGGCATGGTTGGAGAGCTGTAAAGAGACAATAGATGGTGGTAGTTGTAGCAGTGTAAAACAGGGTGGTGGGCATTGTTGGAGAGCTGTAAAGAGACAATAGATGGTGGGAGTTGTAGCACTGTAAAACAGGGTGGTGGGCATGGTTGGAGAGCTGTAAAGAAACGGTAGAAGGTGGTAGTTGTAGCACTGTAAAACAGGGTGGTGGGCATGGTTGGAGAGCTGTAAAGAGACAATAGATGGTGGTAGTTGTAGCACTGTAAAACAGGGTGGTGGGCATGGTTGGAGAGCTGTAAAGAAACAATAGATGGTGGTAGTTGTAGCAGTGTAAAACATGGTGATGGGCATGGTTGGAGAGCTGTAAAGAGACAATAGATGGTGGTAGTTGTAGCACTGTAAAACAGGGTGGTGGGCATGGTTGGAGAGCTGTAAAGAGACAATAGATGGTGGTAGTTGTAGCACTGTAAAACAGGGTGGTGGGCATGGTTGGAGAGCTGTATAGAGACAGTAGATGGTGGTAGTTGTAGCACTGTAAAACAGGGTGGTGGGCCTGGTTGGAGAGCTGTAAAGATAACAATAGATGGTGGTAGTTGTAGCACTGTAAAACATGGTGGTGGGCATGGTTGCAGAGCTGTAAAGAAACAGTAGATGGTGGTAGTTGTAGCACTGTAAAAAAGGGTGGTGGTCATGGTTGGAGAGCTGTAAAGAAACAGAAGAAGGTGGTAGTTGTAGCACTGTAAAACAGGGTGGTGGGCATGGTTGGAGACCTGTAAAGAAACAGTAGAAGGTGGTAGTTGTAGCACTGTAAAACAGGGTGGTGGGCATGGTTGCAGAGCTGTAAAGAGACAATAGAAGGTGGTAGTTGTAGCACTGTAAAACAAGGTGGTGGGCATGGTTGGAGAGCTGTAAAGAAACAATAGATGGTGGTAGTTGTAGCACTGTAAAACAGGGTGGTGGGCATGGTTGGAGAGCTGTAAAGAAACAGTAGAAGGTGGTAGTTGTAGCACTGTAAAACACGGTGGTGGGCATGGTTGGAGAGCTGTAAAGAAACAGTAGATGGTGGTAGTTGTAGTAGTGTAAAACATGGTGGTGGGCATGGTTGGAGAGCTGTAAATATACAGTAGATGGTGGGCGTTGTAGCAAAGTAAAACAGTGTGGTGGGCATGGTTGGGGAGCTGTAAAGAAACAATAGATGGTGGTAGTTGTAGCACTGTAAAACAGGGTGGTGGGCATCGTTGGAGAGCTGTAAAGAGACAATAGATGGTGGTAGTTGTAGCACTGTAAAACAGGGTGGTGGGCATGGTTGGAGAGCTGTAAAGAGACAATAGATGGTGGTAGTTGTAGCACTGTAAAACAGGGTGGTGGGCATGGTTGGAGAGCTGTAAAGAGACAATAGATGGTGGTTGTTGTAGCAGTGTAAAACATGGTGGTGGGCATGGTTGGAGAGCTGTAAAGAAACAATAGATGGTGGTAGTTGTAGTACTGTAAAACAGGGTGGTGGGCATGGTTGGAGAGCTGTAAAGAGACAGTAGATGGTGGTAGTTGTAGCACTGTAAAACAGGGTGGTGGGCATGGTTGGAGTGCTGTAAAGAGACAATAGATGGTGGTAGTTGTAGCACTGTAAAACAGGGTGGTGGGCATGGTTGGAGAGCTGTATAGAGACAGTTGATGGTGGTAGTTGTAGCACTGTAAAACAGGGTGGTGGGCCTGGTTGGAGAGCTGTAAAGATAACAATAGATGGTGGTAGCTGTAGCACTGTAAAACATGGTGGTGGGCATGGTTGGAGAGCTGTAAAGAAACAGTAGATGGTGGTAGTTGTAGCACTGTAAAAAAGGGTGGTGGGCATGGTTGGAGAGCTGTAAAGAAACAGAAGAAGGTGGTAGTTGTAGCACTGTAAAACAGGGTGGTGGGCATGGTTGGAGAGCTGTAAAGAAACAGTAGAAGGTGGTAGTTGTAGCACTGTAAAACAGGGTGGTGGGCATGGTTGGAGAGCTGTAAAGAGACAATAGAAGGTGGTAGTTGTAGCACTGTAAAACAAGGTGGTGGGCATGGTTGGAGAGCTGTAAAGAAACAATAGATGGTGGTAGTTGTAGCACTGTAAAACAGGGTGGTGGGCATGGTTGGAGAGCTGTAAAGAAACAGTAGAAGGTGGTAGTTGTAGCACTGTAAAACAGGGTGGTGGGCATGGTTGGAGAGCTGTAAAGAAACAGTAGATGGTGGTAGTTGTAGCACTGTAAAACAGGGTGGCGGGCATGGTTGGAGAGCTGTAAAGATACAGTAGATGGTGGGAGTTGTAGCACTGTAAAACAGTGTGGTGGGCATGGTTGGAGAGCTGTAGACAAACAATAGATGGTGGTAGTTGTAGCACTGTAAAACAGGGTGGTGGGCATGGTTGGAGAGCTGTAAAGAAACAGTAGATGGTGGTAGTTGTAGCACTGTAAAACAGGGTGGCGGGCATGGTTGGAGAGCTGTAAAGATACAGTAGATGGTGGGAGTTGTAGCACTGTAAAACAGTGTGGTGGGCATGGTTGGAGAGCTGTAGACAAACAATAGATGGTGGTAGTTGTAGCACTGTCAAACAGGGTGGTGGGCATGGTTGGAGAGCTGTAAAGAGACAATAGATGGTGGTAGTTGTAGCACTGTAAAACAGGGTGGTGGGCATGGTTGGAGAGCTGTAAAGAGACAATAGATGGTGGTAGTTGTAGCACTGTAAAACAGGGTGGTGGGCATGGTTGGAGAGCTGTAAAGAAACAATAGATGGTGGTAGTTGTAGCACAGTAAAACAGGTTGGTGGGCATGATTGGAGAGCTGTAAAGAAACAATAGATGGTGGTAGTTGTAGTACTGTAAAACAGGGTGGTGGGCATGGTTGGAGAGCTGTAAAGAGACAGTAGATGGTGGTAGTTGTAGCACTGTAAAACAGGGTGGTGGGCATGGTTGGAGAGCTGTAAAGAAACAGTAGATGGTGGTAGTTGTAGTACTGTAAAACATGGTGGTGGGCATGGTTGGAGAGCTGTGAAGAAACAGTAGATGGTGGTAGTTGTAGCACTGTAAAACAGGGTGGTGGGCATGGTTGAAGAGCTGTAAAGAAACAGTAGATGGTGGTAGTTGTAGCACTGTAAAACAGGGTGGTGGGCATGGTTGGAGAGCTGTAAAGAAATAATAGAAGGTGGTAGTTGTAGCACTGTAAAGCAGGGTGGTGGGCATGGTTGGAGAGCTGTAAAGAGACAATAGATGGTGGTAGTTGTAGCACTGTAAAACATGGTGGTGCGCATGGTTGGAGAGCTGTAAAGAAACAATAGATGGTGGTAGTTGTAACACTGTAAAACAGGGTGGTGGGCATGGTTGGAGAGCTGTAAAGAAACAATAGATGGTGGTGGTTGTAGCACTGTAAAACAGGGTGTTGGGCATGGTTGGAGAGCTGTAAAGTGACAGTAGATGGTGGTAGTTGTAGCACTGTAAAACAGGGTGGTTGGCATGGTTGGAGAGCTGTAAAGAAACAGTAGATGGTGGTAGTTGTAGTACTGTAAAACATGGTGGTGGGCATGGTTGGAGAGCTGTAAAGAAACAATAGAAGGTGGTAGTTGTAGCACTGTAAAACAGGGTGGTGGGCATGGTTGGAGAGCTGTAAAGAGACAATAGATGGTGGTAGTTGTAGCACTGTAAAACATGGTGGTGGGCATGGTTGGAGAGCTGTAAAGAAACAGTAGATGGTGGTAGTTGTAGCACTGTAAAACAGGGTGGTGGGCATGGTTGGAGAGCTGTAAAGAAACAGTAGATGGTGGTAGTTGTACTACTGTAAAACATGGTGGTGGGCATGGTTGGAGAGCTGTAAAGAGACAGTAGATGGTGGTAGTTGAAAGAACTGTTTAAACAGGGTGGTGGGCATGGTTGGAGAGCTGTAAAGAAACAATAGATGGTGGTAGTTGTAGCACTGTAAAACAGGGTGGTGGGCATGGTTGGAGAGCTGTAAAGAGACAATAGATGGTGGTAGTTGTAGCACTGTAAATCAGGGTGGTGGGCATGGTTGGAGAGCTGTAAAGAAACAATAGATGGTGGTAGTTGTAGCACTGTAAAACAGGGTGGTGGGCATGGTTGGAGAGCTGTAAAGAAACAGTAGATGGTGGTAGTTGTAGCACTGTAAAACATGGTGGTGGGCATGGTTGGAGAGCTGTAAAGAAACAATAGATGGTGGTAGTTGTAGCACTGTAAAACAGGGTGGTGGGCATGGTTGGAGAGCTGTAAAGAGACACAAATGGTGGTCGTTGTAGAACTGTAAAACAGGGTGGTGGGCATGGTTGGAGAGCTGTAAAGAGACAGTAGATGGTGGGAGTTGTAGCACTGTAAATCAGGGTGGTGGGCATGGTTGGAGAGCTGTAAAGAAACAATAGATGGTGGTAGTTGTAGCACTGTAAAACAGGGTGGTGGGCATGGTTGGAGAGCTGTAAAGAGACAATAGATGGTGGTAGTTGTAGCACTGTAAAACAGGGTGGTGGGCATGGTTGGAGAGCTGTAAAGAGACAATAGATGGTGGTAGTTGTAGCACTGTAAAACAGGGTGGTGGGCATGGTTGGAGAGCTGTAAAGAGACAATAGATGGTGGTAGTTGTAGCACTGTAAAACAGGGTGGTGGGCATGGTTCGAGAGCTGTAAAGAAACAATAGATGGTGGTAGTTGTAGCACTGTAAAACAGGGTGGTGGGCATGGTTGGAGAGCTGTAAAGAGACAATAGATGGTGGTAGTTGTAGCACTGTAAAACAGGGTGGTGGGCATGGTTGGAGAGCTGTAAAGAAACAATAGATGGTGGTAGTTGTAGCACTGTAAAACAGGGTGGTGGGCATGGTTGGAGAGCTGTAAAGAAACAATAGATGGTGGTAGTTGTAGTACTGTAAAACAGGGTGGTGGGCATGGTTGGAGAGCTGTAAAGAGACAGTAGATGGTGGTAGTTGTAGTACTGTAAAACATGGTGGTGGGAATGGTTGGAAAGCTGTAAAGAAACAATAGAAGGTGGTAGTTGTAGCAGTGTAAAACAGGGTGGTGGGCATGGTTGGAGAGCTGTAAAGAAACAGTAGATTGTGGTAGTTGTAGTACTGTAAAACATGGTGGTGGGCATGGTTGGAAAGCTGTAAAGAAACAATAGAAGGTCGTAGTTGTAGCAGTGTAAAACAGGGTGGTGGGCATGGTTGGAGAGCTGTAAAGAGACAATAGATGGTGGTAGTTGTAACACTGTAAAATAGGGTGGTGGGCATGGTTGGAGAGCTGTAAAGAGACAATAGATGGTGGGAGTTGTAGCACTGTAAAACAGGGTGGTGGGCATGGTTGGAGAGCTGTAAAGAAACAGTAGAAGGTGGTAGTTGTAGCACTGTAAAACAGGGTGGTGGGCATGGTTGGAGAGCTGTAAAGAGACAGTACAAGGTGGTAGTTGTAGCACTGTAAAACAGGGTGGTGGGCATGGTTGGAGAGCTGTAAAGAAACAGTAGAAGGTGGTAGTTGTAGTACTGTAAAACATGGTGGTGGGCATGGTTGGAGAGCTGTAAAGATAACAATAGATGGTGGTAGTTGTAGCACTGTAAAACATGGTGGAGGGCATGGTTGGAGAGCTGTAAAGAAACAGTATATGGTGGTAGTTGTAGCACTGTAAAACATGGTGGTGGGCATGGTTGGAGAGCTGTAAAGATAACAATAGATGGTGGTAGTTGTAGCACTGTAAAACATGGTGGAGGGCATGGTTGGAGAGCTGTAAAGAAACAGTAGATGGTGGTAGTTGTAGCACTGTAAAACAAGGTGGTGGGCATGGTTGGAGAGCTGTAAAGAAACAATAGATGGTGGTAGTTGTAGCACTGTAAAACAGGGTGGTGGGCATGGTTGGAGAGCTGTAAAGAAACAGTAGAAAGTGGTAGTTGTAACACTGTAAAACAGGGTGGTGGGCATGGTTGGAGAGCTGTAAAGAAACAATAGATGGTGGTAGTTGTAGCACTGTAAAACAGGGTGGTGGGCATGGTTGGAGAGCTGTAAAGAAACAGTAGAAGGTGGTAGTTGTAGCACTGTAAAAAAGGTTGGTGGGCATGGTTGGAGAGCTGTAAAGGAACAGTAGATGGTGGTAGTTGTAGCACTGTAAAACAGGGTGGTGGGCATGGTTGGAGAGCTGTAAAGAAACAGTAGAAGGTGGTAGTTGTAGCACTGTAAAACAGGGTGGTGGGCATGGTTGGAGAGCTGTAAAGAAACAGTAGATGGTGGTAGTTGTAGCACTGTAAAACAGGGTGGTGGGCATGGTTGGAGAGCTGTAAAGATAACAATAGATGGTGGTAGTTGTAGCACTGTAAAACATGGTGGAGGGCATGGTTGGAGAGCTGTAAAGAAACAGTAGATGGTGGTAGTTGTAGCACTGTAAAACAAGGTGGTGGGCATGGTTGGAGAGCTGTAAAGAAACAATAGATGGTGGTAGTTGTATCACTGTAAAACAGGGTGGTGGGCATGGTTGGAGAGCTGTAAAGAAACAGTAGAAAGTGGTAGTTGTAACACTGTAAAACAGGGTGGTGGGCATGGTTGGAGAGCTGTAAAGAGACAGTAGATGGTGGGAGTTGTAGCACTGTAAAACAGGGTGGTGGGCAGGGTTGGAGAGCTGTAAAGAAACAATAGATGGTGGTAGTTGTAGCACTGTAAAACAGGGTGGTGGGCATGGTTGGAGAGCTGTAAAGAGACAATAGATGGTGGTAGTTGTAGCACTGTAAAACAGGGTGGTGGGCATGGTTGGAGAGCTGTAAAGAGACAATAGATGGTGGTAGTTGTAGCACTGTAAAACAGGGTGGTGGGCATGGTTGGAGAGCTGTAAAGAGACAATAGATGGTGGTAGTTGTAGCACTGTAAAACAGGGTGGTGGGCATGGTTGGAGAGCTGAAAAGAGACAATAGATGGTGGTAGTTGTAGCACTGTAAAACAGGGTGGTGGGCATGGTTGGAGAGCTGTAAAGAAACAATAGATGGTGGTAGTTGTAGCACTGTAAAACAGGGTGGTGGGCATGGTTGGAGAGCTGTAAAGAAACAATAGATGGTGGTAGTTGTAGCACTGTAAAACAGGTTGGTGGGCATGGTTGGGGAGCTGTAAAGAAACAATAGATGGTGGTAGTTGTAGTACTGTAAAACAGGGTGGTGGGCATGGTTGGAGATCTGTAAAGAGACAGGAGATGGTGGTAGTTGTAGCACTGTCAAACAGGGTGGTGGGCATGGTTGGAGAGCTGTAAAGATAACAATAGATGGTGGTAGTTGTAGCACTGTAAAACATGGTGGAGGGCATGGTTGGAGAGCTGTAAAGAAACAGTAGATGGTGGTAGTTGTAGTACTGTAAAACATGGTGGTGGGCATGGTTGGAGAGCTGTAAATATAACAATAGATGGTGGTAGTTGTAGCACTGTAAAACATGGTGGAGGGCATGGTTGGAGAGCTGTAAAGAAACAGTAGATGGTGGTAGTTGTAGCACTGTAAAACAAGGTGGTGGGCATGGTTGGAGAGCTGTAAAGAAACAATAGATGGTGGTAGTTGTAGCACTGTAAAACAGGGTGGTGGGCATGGTTGGAGAGCTGTAAAGAAACAGTAGAAAGTGGTAGTTGTAACACTGTAAAACAGGGTGGTGGGCATGGTTGGAGAGCTGTAAAGAAACAATAGATGGTGGTAGTTGTAGCACTGTAAAACAGGGTGGTGGGCATGGTTGGAGAGCTGTAAAGAAACAGTAGAAGGTGGTAGTTGTAGCACTGTAAAAAAGGTTGGTGGGCATGGTTGGAGAGCTGTAAAGAAACAGTAGATGGTGGTAGTTGTAGCACTGTAAAACAGGGTGGGGGGCATGGTTGGAGAGCTGTAAAGAAACAGTAGAAGGTGGTAGTTGTAGCACTGTAAAACAGGGTGGTGGGCATGGTTGGAGAGCTGTAAAGAAACAGTAGATGGTGGTAGTTGTAGCACTGTAAAACAGGGTGGTGGGCATGGTTGGAGAGCTGTAAAGAAACAGTAGATGGTGGTAGTTGTAGCACTGTAAAACAAGGTGGTGGGCATGGTTGGAGAGCTGTAAAGAAACAATAGATGGTGGTAGTTGTAGCACTGTAAAACAGGGTGGTGGGCATGGTTGGAGAGCTGTAAAGAAACAGTAGAAAGTGGTAGTTGTAACACTGTAAAACAGGGTGGTGGGCATGGTTGGAGAGCTGTAAAGAGACAGTAGATGGTGGGAGTTGTAGCACTGTAAAACAGGGTGGTGGGCAGGGTTGGAGAGCTGTAAAGAAACAATAGATGGTGGTAGTTGTAGCACTGTAAAACAGGGTGGTGGGCATGGTTGGAGAGCTGTAAAGAGACAATAGATGGTGGTAGTTGTAGCACTGTAAAACAGGGTGGTGGGCATGGTTGGAGAGCTGTAAAGAGACAATAGATGGTGGTAGTTGTAGCACTGTAAAACAGGGTGGTGGGCATGGTTGGAGAGCTGTAAAGAGACAATAGATGGTGGTAGTTGTAGCACTGTAAAACAGGGTGGTGGGCATGGTTGGAGAGCTGAAAAGAGACAATAGATGGTGGTAGTTGTAGCACTGTAAAACAGGGTGGTGGGCATGGTTGGAGAGCTGTAAAGAAACAATAGATGGTGGTAGTTGTAGCACTGTAAAACAGGGTGGTGGGCATGGTTGGAGAGCTGTAAAGAAACAATAGATGGTGGTAGTTGTAGCACTGTAAAACAGGTTGGTGGGCATGGTTGGGGAGCTGTAAAGAAACAATAGATGGTGGTAGTTGTAGTACTGTAAAACAGGGTGGTGGGCATGGTTGGAGAGCTGTAAAGAGACAGGAGATGGTGGTAGTTGTAGCACTGTCAAATAGGGTGGTGGGCATGGTTGGAGAGCTGTAAAGATAACAATAGATGGTGGTAGTTGTAGCACTGTAAAACATGGTGGAGGGCATGGTTGGAGAGCTGTAAAGAAACAGTAGATGGTGGTAGTTGTAGTACTGTAAAACATGGTGGTGGGCATGGTTGGAGAGCTGTAAATATAACAATAGATGGTGGTAGTTGTAGCACTGTAAAACATGGTGGAGGGCATGGTTGGAGAGCTGTAAAGAAACAGTAGATGGTGGTAGTTGTAGCACTGTAAAACAAGGTGGTGGGCATGGTTGGAGAGCTGTAAAGAAACAATAGATGGTGGTAGTTGTAGCACTGTAAAACAGGGTGGTGGGCATGGTTGGAGAGCTGTAAAGAAACAGTAGAAAGTGGTAGTTGTAACACTGTAAAACAGGGTGGTGGGCATGGTTGGAGAGCTGTAAAGAAACAATAGATGGTGGTAGTTGTAGCACTGTAAAACAGGGTGGTGGGCATGGTTGGAGAGCTGTAAAGAAACAGTAGAAGGTGGTAGTTGTAGCACTGTAAAAAAGGTTGGTGGGCATGGTTGGAGAGCTGTAAAGAAACAGTAGATGGTGGTAGTTGTAGCACTGTAAAACAGGGTGGGGGGCATGGTTGGAGAGCTGTAAAGAAACAGTAGAAGGTGGTAGTTGTAGCACTGTAAAACAGGGTGGTGGGCATGGTTGGAGAGCTGTAAAGAAACAGTAGATGGTGGTAGTTGTAGCACTGTAAAACAGGGTGGTGGGCATGGTTGGAGAGCTGTAAAGATAACAATAGATGGTGGTAGTTGTAGCACTGTAAAACATGGTGGAGGGCATGGTTGGAGAGCTGTAAAGAAACAGTAGATGGTGGTAGTTGTAGCACTGTAAATCAAGGTGGTGGGCATGGTTGGAGAGCTGTAAAGAAACAATAGATGGTGGTAGTTGTAGCACTGTAAAACAGGGTGGTGGGCATGGTTGGAGAGCTGTAAAGAAACAGTAGAAAGTGGTAGTTGTAACACTGTAAAACAGGGTGGTGGGCATGGTTGGAGAGCTGTAAAGAGACAGTAGATGGTGGGAGTTGTAGCACTGTAAAACAGGGTGGTGGGCAGGGTTGGAGAGCTGTAAAGAAACAATAGATGGTGGTAGTTGTAGCACTGTAAAACAGGGTGGTGGGCATGGTTGGAGAGCTGTAAAGAGACAATAGATGGTGGTAGTTGTAGCACTGTAAAACAGGGTGGTGGGCATGGTTGGAGAGCTGTAAAGAGACAATAGATGGTGGTAGTTGTAGCACTGTAAAACAGGGTGGTGGGCATGGTTGGAGAGCTGTAAAGAGACAATAGATGGTGGTAGTTGTAGCACTGTAAAACAGGGTGGTGGGCATGGTTGGAGAGCTGAAAAGAGACAATAGATGGTGGTAGTTGTAGCACTGTAAAACAGGGTGGTGGGCATGGTTGGAGAACTGTAAAGAAACAATAGATGGTGGTAGTTGTAGCACTGTAAAACAGGGTGGTGGGCATGGTTGGAGAGCTGTAAAGAAACAATAGATGGTGGTAGTTGTAGCACTGTAAAACAGGTTGGTGGGCATGGTTGGGGAGCTGTAAAGAAACAATAGATGGTGGTAGTTGTAGTACTGTAAAACAGGGTGGTGGGCATGGTTGGAGAGCTGTAAAGAGACAGTAGATGGTGGTAGTTGTAGCACTGTCAAACAGGGTGGTGGGCATGGTTGGAGAGCTGTAAAGAAACAGTAGATGGTGGTAGTTGTAGTACTGTAAAACAGGGTGGTGGGCATGGTTGGAGAGCTGTAAAGAAACAATAGAAGGTGGTAGTTGTAGCAGTGTAAAACAGGGTGGTGGGCATGGTTGGAGAGCTGTAAAGAGACAATAGATGGTGGTAGTTGTAGCACTGTAAAACAGGGTGGTGGGCATGGTTGGAGAGCTGTAAAGAAACAGTAGAAGGTGGTAGTTGTAGCACTGTAAAAAAGGTTGGTGGGCATGGTTGGAGAGCTGTAAAGAAACAGTAGATGGTGGTAGTTGTAGCACTGTAAAACAGGGTGGGGGGCATGGTTGGAGAGCTGTAAAGAAACAGTAGAAGGTGGTAGTTGTAGCACTGTAAAACAGGGTGGTGGGCATGGTTGGAGAGCTGTAAAGAAACAGTAGATGGTGGTAGTTGTAGCACTGTAAAACAGGGTGGTGGGCATGGTTGGAGAGCTGTAAAGATAACAATAGATGGTGGTAGTTGTAGCACTGTAAAACATGGTGGAGGGCATGGTTGGAGAGCTGTAAAGAAACAGTAGATGGTGGTAGTTGTAGCACTGTAAAACAAGGTGGTGGGCATGGTTGGAGAGCTGTAAAGAAACAATAGATGGTGGTAGTTGTAGCACTGTAAAACAGGGTGGTGGGCATGGTTGGAGAGCTGTAAAGAAACAGTAGAAAGTGGTAGTTGTAACACTGTAAAACAGGGTGGTGGGCATGGTTGGAGAGCTGTAAAGAGACAGTAGATGGTGGGAGTTGTAGCACTGTAAAACAGGGTGGTGGGCAGGGTTGGAGAGCTGTAAAGAAACAATAGATGGTGGTAGTTGTAGCACTGTAAAACAGGGTGGTGGGCATGGTTGGAGAGCTGTAAAGAGACAATAGATGGTGGTAGTTGTAGCACTGTAAAACAGGGTGGTGGGCATGGTTGGAGAGCTGTAAAGAGACAATAGATGGTGGTAGTTGTAGCACTGTAAAACAGGGTGGTGGGCATGGTTGGAGAGCTGTAAAGAGACAATAGATGGTGGTAGTTGTAGCACTGTAAAACAGGGTGGTGGGCATGGTTGGAGAGCTGAAAAGAGACAATAGATGGTGGTAGTTGTAGCACTGTAAAACAGGGTGGTGGGCATGGTTGGAGAGCTGTAAAGAAACAATAGATGGTGGTAGTTGTAGCACTGTAAAACAGGGTGGTGGGCATGGTTGGAGAGCTGTAAAGAAACAATAGATGGTGGTAGTTGTAGCACTGTAAAACAGGTTGGTGGGCATGGTTGGGGAGCTGTAAAGAAACAATAGATGGTGGTAGTTGTAGTACTGTAAAACAGGGTGGTGGGCATGGTTGGAGAGCTGTAAAGAGACAGGAGATGGTGGTAGTTGTAGCACTGTCAAACAGGGTGGTGGGCATGGTTGGAGAGCTGTAAAGATAACAATAGATGGTGGTAGTTGTAGCACTGTAAAACATGGTGGAGGGCATGGTTGGAGAGCTGTAAAGAAACAGTAGATGGTGGTAGTTGTAGTACTGTAAAACATGGTGGTGGGCATGGTTGGAGAGCTGTAAATATAACAATAGATGGTGGTAGTTGTAGCACTGTAAAACATGGTGGAGGGCATGGTTGGAGAGCTGTAAAGAAACAGTAGATGGTGGTAGTTGTAGCACTGTAAAACAAGGTGGTGGGCATGGTTGGAGAGCTGTAAAGAAACAATAGATGGTGGTAGTTGTAGCACTGTAAAACAGGGTGGTGAGCATGGTTGGAGAGCTGTAAAGAAACAGTAGAAAGTGGTAGTTGTAACACTGTAAAACAGGGTGGTGGGCATGGTTGGAGAGCTGTAAAGAAACAATAGATGGTGGTAGTTGTAGCACTGTAAAACAGGGTGGTGGGCATGGTTGGAGAGCTGTAAAGAAACAGTAGAAGGTGGTAGTTGTAGCACTGTAAAAAAGGTTGGTGGGCATGGTTGGAGAGCTGTAAAGAAACAGTAGATGGTGGTAGTTGTAGCACTGTAAAACAGGGTGGGGGGCATGGTTGGAGAGCTGTAAAGAAACAGTAGAAGGTGGTAGTTGTAGCACTGTAAAACAGGGTGGTGGGCATGGTTGGAGAGCTGTAAAGAAACAGTAGATGGTGGTAGTTGTAGCACTGTAAAACAGGGTGGTGGGCATGGTTGGAGAGCTGTAAAGATAACAATAGATGGTGGTAGTTGTAGCACTGTAAAACATGGTGGAGGGCATGGTTGGAGAGCTGTAAAGAAACAGTAGATGGTGGTAGTTGTAGCACTGTAAAACAAGGTGGTGGGCATGGTTGGAGAGCTGTAAAGAAACAATAGATGGTGGTAGTTGTAGCACTGTAAAACAGGGTGGTGGGCATGGTTGGAGAGCTGTAAAGAAACAGTAGAAAGTGGTAGTTGTAACACTGTAAAACAGGGTGGTGGGCATGGTTGGAGAGCTGTAAAGAGACAGTAGATGGTGGGAGTTGTAGCACTGTAAAACAGGGTGGTGGGCAGGGTTGGAGAGCTGTAAAGAAACAATAGATGGTGGTAGTTGTAGCACTGTAAAACAGGGTGGTGGGCATGGTTGGAGAGCTGTAAAGAGACAATAGATGGTGGTAGTTGTAGCACTGTAAAACAGGGTGGTGGGCATGGTTGGAGAGCTGTAAAGAGACAATAGATGGTGGTAGTTGTAGCACTGTAAAACAGGGTGGTGGGCATGGTTGGAGAGCTGTAAAGAGACAATAGATGGTGGTAGTTGTAGCACTGTAAAACAGGGTGGTGGGCATGGTTGGAGAGCTGAAAAGAGACAATAGATGGTGGTAGTTGTAGCACTGTAAAACAGGGTGGTGGGCATGGTTGGAGAGCTGTAAAGAAACAATAGATGGTGGTAGTTGTAGCACTGTAAAACAGGGTGGTGGGCATGGTTGGAGAGCTGTAAAGAAACAATAGATGGTGGTAGTTGTAGCACTGTAAAACAGGTTGGTGGGCATGGTTGGGGAGCTGTAAAGAAACAATAGATGGTGGTAGTTGTAGTACTGTAAAACAGGGTGGTGGGCATGGTTGGAGAGCTGTAAAGAGACAGTAGATGGTGGTAGTTGTAGCACTGTCAAACAGGGTGGTGGGCATGGTTGGAGAGCTGTAAAGAAACAGTAGATGGTGGCAGTTGTAGTACTGTAAAACAGGGTGGTGGGCATGGTTGGAGAGCTGTAAAGAAACAATAGAAGGTGGTAGTTGTAGCAGTGTAAAACAGGGTGGTGGGCATGGTTGGAGAGCTGTAAAGAGACAATAGATGGTGGTAGTTGTAGCACTGTAAAACAGGGTGGTGGGCATGGTTGGAGAGCTGTAAAGAAACAGTAGATGGTGGTAGTTGTAGTACTGTAAAACATGGTGGTGGGCATGGTTGGAGAGCTGTAAAGAAACAATAGAAGGTGGTAGTTGTAGCAGTGTAAAACAGGGTGGTGGGCATGGTTGGAGAGCTGTAAAGAGACAATAGATGGTGGTAGTTGTAGCACTGTAAAACATGGTGGTGGGCATGGTTGGAGAGCTGTAAAGAAACAATAGATGGTGGTAGTTGTAGCACTGTAAAACAGGGTGGTGGGCATGGTTGGAGAGCTGTAAAGAGACAGTAGATGGTGGGAGTTGTAGCACTGTAAAACAGGGTGGTGGGCATGGTTGGAGAGCTGTAAAGAGACAATAGATGGTGGTAGTTGTAACACTGTAAAACAGGGTGGTGGGCATGGTTGGGGAGCTGTAAAGAAACAATAGATGGTGGTAGTTGTAGCACTGTAAAACAGGGTGGTGGGCATGGTTGGAGAGCTGTAAAGAGACAATAGATGGTGGTAGTTGTAGCACTGTAAAACAGGGTGGTGGGCATGGTTGGAGAGCTGTAAAGAAACAGTAGATGGTGGTAGTTGTAGCACTGTAAAACAGGGTGGTGGGCATGGTTGGAGAGCTGTAAAGAGACAATAGATGGTGGGAGTTGTAGAACTGTAAAACAGGGTGGTGGGCAAGGTTGGAGAGCTGTAAAGAAACAATAGATGGTGGTAGTTCTAGCACTGTAAAACAGGGTGGTGGGCATGGTTGGAGAGCTGTAAAGAGACAATAGATGGTGGTAGTTGTAGCACTGTAAAACAGGGTGGTGGGCATGGTTAGAGAGCTGTAAAGAGACAATAGAAGGTGGTAGTTGTAACACTGTAAAACAGGGTGGTGGGCATGGTTGGAGAGCTGTAAAGAAACAGTAGATGGTATTAGTTGTAGCAGTGTAAAACAGGGTGGTGGGCATGGTTGGAGAGCTGTAAAGAAACAATAGAAGGTGGTAGTTGTAGCACTGTAAAACAGGGTGGTGGGCATGGTTGGAGAGCTGTAAAGAAACAGTAGATGGTGGTAGTTGTAGCACTGTAAAACAGGGTGGTGGGCATGGTTGGAGAGCTGTAAAGAGACAATAGATGGTGGGAGTTGTAGCACTGTAAAACAGGGTGGTGGGCATGGTTGCAGAGCTGTAAAGAAACAATAGATGGTGGTAGTTGTAGTACTGTAAAACAGGGTGGTGGGCATGGTTGGAGAGCTGTAAAGAGACAGTAGATGGTGGTAGTTGTAACACTGTAAAACAGGGTGGTGGGCATGGTTGGAGAGCTGTAAAGAGACAATAGATGGTGGTAGTTGTAGCACTGTAAAACATGGTGGTGGGCATGGTTGGAGAGCTGTAAAGAAACAGTAGAAGGTGGTAGTTGTAGCACTGTAAAATAGGGTGGTGGGCATGGTTGGAGAGCTGTAAAGAAACAGTAGAAGGTGGTAGTTGTAGCACTGTAAATCAGGGTGGTGGGCATGGTTGGAGAGCTGTAAAGAAACAATAGATGGTGGGTGTTGTAGCACTGTAAAACAGGGTGGTGGGCATGGTTGGAGAGCTGTAAAGAGACAATAGAAGGTGGTAGTTGTAGCACTGTAAAACATGGTGGTGGGCATGGTTGGAGAGCTGTAAAGAAACAGTAGAAGGTGGTAGTTGTAGCACTGTAAAACAGGGTGGTGGGCATGGTTGGAGAGCTGTAAAGAGACAATAGATGGTGGTAGTTGTAGCACTGTAAAACAGGGTGGTGGGCATGGTTGGAGAGCTGTAAAGAAACAGTAGAAGGTGGGAGTTGTAGCACTGTAAAACAGGGTGGTGGGCATGGTTGGAGAGCTGTAAAGAAACAATAGATGGTGGGAGTTGTAGCACTGTAAAACAGGGTGGTGGGCATGGTTGGAGAGCTGTAAAGAGACAATAGATGGTGGTAGTTGTAGCACTGTAAAACATGGTGGTGGGCATGGTTGGAGAGCTGTAAAGAAACAATAGAAGGTGGTAGTTGTAGCACTGTAAAACAGGGTGGTGGGCATGGTTGGAGAGCTGTAAAGAAACAGTAGATGGTGGTTGTTGTAGCACTGTAAAACAGGGTGGTGGGCATGGTTCGAGAGCTGTAAAGAAACAATAGATGGTGGGAGCTGTAGCACTGTAAATCAGGGTGGTGGGCATGGTTGGAGAGCTGTAAAGAAACAATAGAAGGTGGTAGTTGTAGCACTGTAAAACAAGGTGGTGGGCATGGTTGGAGAGCTGTAAAGAGACAATAGATGGTGGTAGTTGTAGCACTGTAAAACAGGGTGGTGGGCATGGTTGGAGAGCTGTAAAGAGACAATAGATGGTGGTAGTTGTAGCACTGTAAAACAGGGTGGTGGGCATGGTTGGAGAGCTGTAAAGAAACAATAGAAGGTGGTAGTTGTAGCACTGTAAAACATGGTGGTGGGCATGGTTGGAGAGCTGTAAAGAAACAGTAGAAGGTGGTAGTTGTAGCACTGTAAAACAGGGTGGTGGGCATGGTTGGAGAGCTGTAAAGAGACAGTAGATGGTGGGAGTTGTAGCACTGTAAAACAGAGTGGTGGGCAGGGTTGGAGAGCTGTAAAGAAACAATAGATGGTTGTAGTTGTAGCACTGTAAAACAGGGTGGTGGGCATGGTTGGAGAGCTGTAAAGAGACAATAGATGGTGGTAGTTGTAGCACTGTAAAACAGGGTGGTGGGCATGGTTGGAGAGCTGTAAAGAGACAATAGATGGTGGTAGTTGTAGCACTGTAAAACAGGGTGGTGGGCATGGTTGGAGAGCTGTAAAGAGACAATAGATGGTGGTAGTTGTAGCACTGTAAAACAGGGTGGTGGGCATGGTTGGAGAGCTGAAAAGAGACAATAGATGGTGGTAGTTGTAGCACTGTAAAACAGGGTGGTGGGCATGGTTGGAGAGCTGTAAAGAAACAATAGATGGTGGTAGTTGTAGCACTGTAAAACAGGGTGGTGGGCATGGTTGGAGAGCTGTAAAGAAACAATAGATGGTGGTAGTTGTAGCACTGTAAAACAGGTTGGTGGGCATGGTTGGGGAGCTGTAAAGAAACAATAGATGGTGGTAGTTGTAGTACTGTAAAACAGGGTGGTGGGCATGGTTGGAGAACTGTAAAGAGACAGGAGATGGTGGTAGTTGTAGACATGTCAAACAGGGTGGTGGGCATGGTTGGAGAGCTGTAAAGATAACAATAGATGGTGGTAGTTGTAGCACTGTAAAACATGGTGGAGGGCATGGTTGGAGAGCTGTAAAGAAACAGTAGATGGTGGTAGTTGTAGTACTGTAAAACATGGTGGTGGGCATGGTTGGAGAGCTGTAAATATAACAATAGATGGTGGTAGTTGTAGCACTGTAAAACATGGTGGAGGGCATGGTTGGAGAGCTGTAAAGAAACAGTAGATGGTGGTAGTTGTAGCACTGTAAAACAAGGTGGTGGGCATGGTTGGAGAGCTGTAAAGAAACAATAGATGGTGGTAGTTGTAGCACTGTAAAACAGGGTGGTGGGCATGGTTGGAGAGCTGTAAAGAAACAGTAGAAAGTGGTAGTTGTTACACTGTAAAACAGGGTGGTGGGCATGGTTGGAGAGCTGTAAAGAAACAATAGATGGTGGTAGTTGTAGCACTGTAAAACAGGGTGGTGGGCATGGTTGGAGAGCTGTAAAGAAACAGTAGAAGGTGGTAGTTGTAGCACTGTAAAAAAGGTTGGTGGGCATGGTTGGAGAGCTGTAAAGAAACAGTAGATGGTGGTAGTTGTAGCACTGTAAAACAGGGTGGGGGGCATGGTTGGAGAGCTGTAAAGAAACAGTAGAAGGTGGTAGTTGTAGCACTGTAAAACAGGGTGGTGGGCATGGTTGGAGAGCTGTAAAGAAACAGTAGATGGTGGTAGTTGTAGCACTGTAAAACAGGGTGGTGGGCATGGTTGGAGAGCTGTAAAGATAACAATAGATGGTGGTAGTTGTAGCACTGTAAAACATGGTGGTGGGCATGGTTGGAGAGCTGTAAAGAAACAATAGATGGTGGTAGTTGTAGCACTGTAAAACAGGGTGGTGGGCATGGTTGGAGAGCTGTAAAGAGACAGTAGATGGTGGGAGTTGTAGCACTGTAAAACAGGGTGGTGGGCATGGTTGGAGAGCTGTAAAGAGACAATAGATGGTGGTAGTTGTAACACTGTAAAACAGGGTGGTGGGCATGGTTGGGGAGCTGTAAAGAAACAATAGATGGTGGTAGTTGTAGCACTGTAAAACAGGGTGATGGGCATGGTTGGAGAGCTGTAAAGAGACAATAGATGGTGGTAGTTGTAGCACTGTAAAACAGGGTGGTGGGCATGGTTGGAGAGCTGTAAAGAAACAGTAGATGGTGGTAGTTGTAGCACTGTAAAACAGGGTGGTGGGCATGGTTGGAGAGCTGTAAAGAGACAATAGATGGTGGGAGTTGTAGAACTGTAAAACAGGGTGGTGGGCAAGGTTGGAGAGCTGTAAAGAAACAATAGATGGTGGTAGTTCTAGCACTGTAAAACAGGGTGGTGGGCATGGTTGGAGAGCTGTAAAGAGACAATAGATGGTGGTAGTTGTAGCACTGTAAAACAGGGTGGTGGGCATGGTTAGAGAGCTGTAAAGAGACAATAGAAGGTGGTAGTTGTAACACTGTAAAACAGGGTGGTGGGCATGGTTGGAGAGCTGTAAAGAAACAGTAGATGGTGGTAGTTGTAGCAGTGTAAAACAGGGTGGTGGGCATGGTTGGAGAGCTGTAAAGAAACAATAGAAGGTGGTAGTTGTAGCACTGTAAAACAGGGTGGTGGGCATGGTTGGAGAGCTGTAAAGAAACAGTAGATGGTGGTAGTTGTAGCACGGTAAAACAGGGTGGTGGGCATGGTTGGAGAGCTGTAAAGAGACAATAGATGGTGGGAGTTGTAGCACTGTAAAACAGGGTGGTGGGCATGGTTGCAGAGCTGTAAAGAAACAATAGATGGTGGTAGTTGTAGTACTGTAAAACAGGGTGGTGGGCATGGTTGGAGAGCTGTAAAGAGACAGTAGATGGTGGTAGTTGTAACACTGTAAAACAGGGTGGTGGGCATGGTTGGAGAGCTGTAAAGAGACAATAGATGGTGGTAGTTGTAGCACTGTAAAACATGGTGGTGGGCATGGTTGGAGAGCTGTAAAGAAACAGTAGAAGGTGGTAGTTGTAGCACTGTAAAATAGGGTGGTGGGCATGGTTGGAGAGCTGTAAAGAAACAGTAGAAGGTGGTAGTTGTAGCACTGTAAATCAGGGTGGTGGGCATGGTTGGAGAGCTGTAAAGAAACAATAGATGGTGGGTGTTGTAGCACTGTAAAACAGGGTGGTGGGCATGGTTGGAGAGCTGTAAAGAGGCAATAGAAGGTGGTAGTTGTAGCACTGTAAAACATGGTGGTGGGCATGGTTGGAGAGCTGTAAAGAAACAGTAGAAGGTGGTAGTTGTAGCACTGTAAAACAGGGTGGTGGGCATGGTTGGAGAGCTGTAAAGAGACAATAGATGGTGGTAGTTGTAGCACTGTAAAACAGGGTGGTGGGCATTGTTGGAGAGCTGTAAAGAAACAGTAGAAGGTGGGAGTTGTAGCACTGTAAAACAGGGTGGTGGGCATGGTTGGAGAGCTGTAAAGAAACAATAGATGGTGGGAGTTGTAGCACTGTAAAACAGGGTGGTGGGCATGGTTGGAGAGCTGTAAAGAGACAATAGATGGTGGTAGTTGTAGCACTGTAAAACATGGTGGTGGGCATGGTTGGAGAGCTGTAAAGAAACAATAGAAGGTGGTAGTTGTAGCACTGTAAAACAGGGTGGTGGGCATGGTTGGAGAGCTGTAAAGAAACAGTAGATGGTGGTTGTTGTAGCACTGTAAAACAGGGTGGTGGGCATGGTTCGAGAGCTGTAAAGAAACAATAGATGGTGGGAGCTGTAGCACTGTAAATCAGGGTGGTGGGCATGGTTGGAGAGCTGTAAAGAAACAATAGAAGGTGGTAGTTGTAGCACTGTAAAACAAGGTGGTGGGCATGGTTGGAGAGCTGTAAAGAGACAATAGATGGTGGGAGTTGTAGCACTGTAAAACAGGGTGGTGGGCATGGTTGGAGAGCTGTAAAGAGACAATAGATGGTGGGAGTTGTAGCACTGTAAAATATGGTGGTGGGCATGGTTGGAGAGCTGTAAAGAAACAGTAGAAGGTGGTAGTTGTAGCACTGTAAAACAAGGTGGTGGGCATGGTTGGAGAGCTGTAAAGAAACAATAGATGGTGGTAGTTGTAGCAGTGTAAAACAGGGTGGTGGGCATGGTTGGAGAGCTGTAAAGAAAGAATAGATGGTGGTAGTTGTAGTACTGTAAACCAGGGTGGTGGGCATGGTTGGAGAGCTGTAAAGAGACAGTAGAAGGTGGTAGTTGTAGCACTGTAAAACAGGGTGGTGGGCATGGTTGGAGAGCTGTAAAGAGACAATAGATGGTGGTAGTTGAAGCACTGTAAAACAGGGTGGTGGGCATGGTTGGAGAGCTGTAAAGATAACAATAGATGGTGGTAGTTGTAGCACTGTAAAACAGGGTGGTGGGCATGGTTGGAGAGCTGTAAAGAGACAATAGATGGTGGGAGTTGTAGAACTGTAAAACAGGGTGGTGGGCAAGGTTGGAGAGCTGTAAAGAAACAATAGATGGTGGTAGTTCTAGCACTGTAAAACAGGGTGGTGGGCATGGTTGGAGAGCTGTAAAGAGACAATAGATGGTGGTAGTTGTAGCACTGTAAAACAGGGTGGTGGGCATGGTTAGAGAGCTGTAAAGAGACAATAGAAGGTGGTAGTTGTAACACTGTAAAACAGGGTGGTGGGCATGGTTGGAGAGCTGTAAAGAAACAGTAGATGGTGGTAGTTGTAGCAGTGTAAAACAGGGTGGTGGGCATGGTTGGAGAGCTGTAAAGAAACAATAGAAGGTGGTAGTTGTAGCACTGTAAAACAGGGTGGTGGGCATGGTTGCAGAGCTGTAAAGAAACAATAGATGGTGGTAGTTGTAGTACTGTCAAACAGGGTGGTGGGCATGGTTGGAGAGCTGTAAAGAGACAGTAGATGGTGGTAGTTGTAACACTGTAAAACAGGGTGGTGGGCATGGTTGGAGAGCTGTAAAGAGACAATAGATGGTGGTAGTTGTAGCACTGTAAAACATGGTGGTGGGCATGGTTGGAGAGCTGTAAAGAAACAGTAGAAGGTGGTAGTTGTAGCACTGTAAAATAGGGTGGTGGGCATGGTTGGAGAGCTGTAAAGAAACAGTAGAAGGTGGTAGTTGTAGCACTGTAAATCAGGGTGGTGGGCATGGTTGGAGAGCTGTAAAGAAACAATAGATGGTGGGTGTTGTAGCACTGTAAAACAGGGTGGTGGGCATGGTTGGAGAGCTGTAAAGAGACAATAGAAGGTGGTAGTTGTAGCACTGTAAAACATGGTGGTGGGCATGGTTGGAGAGCTGTAAAGAAACAGTAGAAGGTGGTAGTTGTAGCACTGTAAAACAGGGTGGTGGGCATGGTTGGAGAGCTGTAAAGAGACAATAGATGGTGGTAGTTGTAGCACTGTAAAACAGGGTGGTGGGCATGGTTGGAGAGCTGTAAAGAAACAGTAGAAGGTGGGAGTTGTAGCACTGTAAAACAGGGTGGTGGGCATGGTTGGAGAGCTGTAAAGAAACAATAGATGGTGGGAGTTGTAGCACTGTAAAACAGGGTGGTGGGCATGGTTGGAGAGCTGTAAAGAAACAATAGAAGGTGGTAGTTGTAGCACTGTAAAACAGGGTGGTGGGCATGGTTGGAGAGCTGTAAAGAAACAGTAGATGGTGGTTGTTGTAGCACTGTAAAACCGGGTGGTGGGCATGGTTCGAGAGCTGTAAAGAAACAATAGATGGTGGGAGCTGTAGCACTGTAAATCAGGGTGGTGGGCATGGTTGGAGAGCTGTAAAGAAACAATAGAAGGTGGTAGTTGTAGCACTGTAAAACAAGGTGGTGGGCATGGTTGGAGAGCTGTAAAGAGACAATAGATGGTGGGAGTTGTAGCACTGTAAAACAGGGTGGTGGGCATGGTTGGAGAGCTGTAAAGAGACAATAGATGGTGGGAGTTGTAGCACTGTAAAACATGGTGGTGGGCATGGTTGGAGAGCTGTAAAGAAACAGTAGAAGGTGGTAGTTGTAGCACTGTAAAACAAGGTGGTGGGCATGGTTGGAGAGCTGTAAAGAAACAATAGATGGTGGTAGTTGTAGCAGTGTAAAACAGGGTGGTGGGCATGGTTGGAGAGCTGTAAAGAAAGAATAGATGGTGGTAGTTGTAGTACTGTAAACCAGGGTGGTGGGCATGGTTGGAGAGCTGTAAAGAGACAGTAGAAGGTGGTAGTTGTAGCACTGTAAAACATGGTGGTGGGCATGGTTGGAGAGCTGTAAAGAGACAATAGATGGTGGTAGTTGAAGCACTGTAAAACAGGGTGGTGGGCATGGTTGGAGAGCTGTAAAGATAACAATAGATGGTGGTAGTTGTAGCACTGTAAAACAGGGTGGTGGGCATGGTTGGAGAGCTGTAAAGAGACAGTAGAAGGTGGGAGCTGTAGCACTGTAAGACAGGGTGGTGGGCATGGTTGGAGAGCTGTAAAGAAACAATAGATGGTGGTAGTTGTAGCACTGTAAAACAGGGTGGTGGGCATGGTTGGAGAGCTGTAAAGAGACAATAGATGGTGGTAGTTGTAACACTGTAAAACAGGGTGGTGGGCATGGTTGGAGAGCTGTAAAGAGACAATAGATGGTGGGAGTTGTAGCACTGTAAAACAGGGCGGTGGGCATGGTTGGAGAGCTGTAAAGAAACAGTAGAAGATGGTAGTTGTAGCACTGTAAAACAGGGTGGTGGGCATGGTTGGAGAGCTGTAAAGAGACAATAGATGGTGGGAGTTGTTGCAGTGTAAAACATGGTGGTGGGCATGGTTGGAGAGCTGTAAAGAGACAATAGATGGTGGTAGTTGTAGCACTGTAAATCAGGGTGGTGGGCATGGTTGGAGAGCTGTAAAGGGACAATAGATGGTGGTAGTTGTAGTACTGTAAAAGAGGGTGGTGGGCATGGTTGGAGAGCTGTAAAGAAACAATAGATGGTGGTAGCTGTAGCAGTGTAAAACATGGTGGTGGGCATGGTTGGAGAGCTGTAAAGAAACAATAGATGGTGGTAGTTGTAGCAGTGTAAAACATGGTGATGGGCATGGTTGGAGAGCTGTAAAGAGACAATAGATGGTGGTAGTTGTAGCACTGTAAATCAGGGTGGTGGGCATGGTTGGAGAGCTGTAAAGAGACAATAGATGGTGGTAGTTGTAGCACTGTAAATCAGGGTGGTGGGCATGGTTGGAGAGCTGTAAAGAAACAATAGATGGTGGTAGTTGTAGCAGTGTAAAGCATGGTGATGGGCATGGTTGGAGAGCTGTAAAGAGACAATAGATGGTGGTAGTTGTAGCACTCTAAAACAGGGTGGTGGGCATTGTTGGAGAGCTGTAAAGAGACAATAGATGGTGGGAGTTGTAGCACTGTAAAACAGGGTGGTGGGCATGGTTGGAGAGCTGTAAAGAAACAGTAGAAGGTGGTAGTTGTAGCACTGTAAAACAGGGTGGTGGGCATGGTTGGAGAGCTGTAAAGAGACAATAGAAGGTGGTAGTTGTAGCACTGTAAAACAAGGTGGTGGGCATGGTTGGAGAGCTGTAAAGAGACAATAGATGGTGGTAGTTGTAGCACTGTAAATCAGGGTGGTGGGCATTGTTGGAGAGCTGTAAAGAAACAATAGATGGTGGTAGTTGTAGCAGTGTAAAACAGGGTGGTGGGCATGGTTGGAGAGCTGTAAAGAAACAGTAGAAGGTGGTAGTTGTAGCACTGTAAAACAGGGTGGTGGGCATGGTTGGAGAGCTGTAAAGAAACAGTAGATGGTGGTAGTTGTAGCACCGTAAAACAGGGTGGTGGGCATGGTTGGAGAGCTGTAAAGATACAGTAGATGGTGGGAGTTGTAGCACTGTAAAACAGGGTGGTGGGCATGGTTGGAGAGCTGTAAAGAAACAATAGATGGTGGTAGTTGTAGCACTGTAAAACAGGGTGGTGGGCATGGTTGGAGAGCTGTAAAGAAACAGTAGAAGGTGGTAGTTGTAGCACTGTAAAACAAGGTGGTGGGCATGGTTGGAGAGCTGTAAAGAAACAATAGATGGTGGTAGTTGTAGCACTGCAAAACAGGGTGGTGGGCATGGTTGGAGAGCTGTAAAGAGACAATAGATGGTGGTAGTTGTAGCAGTGTAAAACAGGGTGGCGGGCATGGTTGGAGAGCTGTAAAGAAACAATAGATGGTGGTAGTTGTAGTACTGTAAACCAGGGTGGTGGGCATGGTTGGAGAGCTGTAAAAAGACAGTAGAAGGTGGTAGTTGTAGCACTGTAAAACATGGTGGTGGGCATGGTTGGAGAGCTGTAAAGAGACAATAGATGGTGGTAGTTGAAGCACTGTAAAACAGGGTGGTGGGCATGGTTGGAGAGCTGTGAAGAGACAGTAGAAGGTGGGAGTTGTAGCACTGTAAGACAGGGTGGTGGGCATGGTTGGAGAGCTGTAAAGAAACAATAGATGGTGGTAGTTGTAGCACTGTAAAACAGGGTGGTGGGCATGGTTGGAGAGCTGTAAAGAAACAGTAGATGGTTGTAGTTGTAGCACTGTAAAACAGGGTGGTGGGCATGGTTGGAGAGCTGTAAAGAAACAATAGAAGGTGGGAGTTGTAGCACTGTAAAACAGGGTGGTGGGCATGGTTGGAGAGCTGTAAAGAGACAATAGATGGTGGTAGTTGTAGCACTGTAAAACAGGGTGGTGGGCATGGTTCGAGAGCTGTAAAGAGACAATAGAAGGTGGTAGTTGTAGCACTGTAAAACAGGGTGGTGGGCATGGTTGGAGAGCTGTAAAGAGACAATAGATGGTGGTAGTTGT
Organism: Eledone cirrhosa; assembly: GCA_964016885.1. Classification (NCBI taxonomy): domain Eukaryota; kingdom Metazoa; phylum Mollusca; class Cephalopoda; order Octopoda; family Eledonidae; genus Eledone; species Eledone cirrhosa. The sequence goes on from OZ024744.1 coordinate 100,119,135, forward strand.
AGCACTGTAAAACAGGGTGGTGGGCATGGTTGGAGAGCTGTAAAGAGACAATAGATGGTGGTAGTTGTAGCACTGTAAAACAGGGTGGTGGGCATGGTTGGAGAGCTGTAAAGAAACAGTAGATGGTGGTAGTTGTAGCACTGTAAAACAGGGTGGTGGGCATGGTTGGAGAGCTGTAAAGAGACAATAGATGGTGGTAGTTGTAGTACTGTAAAACAGGGTGGGCATGGTTGGAGAGCTGTAAAGAAACAATAGATGGTGGTAGTTGTAGAACTGTAAAACAGGGTGGTGGGCAAGGTTGGAGAGCTGTAAAGAAACAATAGATGGTGGTAGTTGTAGCACTGTAAAACAGGGTGGTGGGCATGGTTGGAGAGCTGTAAAGAGACAATAGATGGTGGTAGTTGAAGCACTGTAAAACATGGTGGTGGGCATGGTTGGAGAGCTGTAAAGAGACAATAGAAGGTGGTAGATGTAACACTGTAAAACAGGGTGGTGGGCATGGTTGGAGAGCTGTAAAGAAACAGTAGATGGTGGTAGTTGTAGCAGTGTAAAACAGGGTGGTGGGCATGGTTGGAGAGCTGTAAAGAAACAGTAGATGGTGGTAGTTGTAGCACTGTAAAACAGGGTGGTGGGCATGGTTGGAGAGCTGTAAAGAGACAATAGATGGTGGGAGTTGTAGCACTGTAAAACAGGGTGGTGGGCATGGTTGGAGAGCTGTAAAGAAACAATAGATGGAGGTAGTTGTAGTACTGTAAAACAGGCTGGTGGGCATGGTTGGAGAGCTGTAAAGAGACAGTAGATGGTGGTAGTTGTAACACTGTAAAACAGGGTGGTGGGCATGGTTGGAGAGCTGTAAAGAGACAATAGATGGCGGTAGTTGTAGCACTGTAAAACATGGTGGTGAGCATGGTTGGAGAGCTGTAAAAAAACAGTAGAAGGTGGTAGTTGTAGCACTGTAAAATAGGGTGGTGGGCATGGTTGGAGAGCTGTAAAGAAACAGTAGAAGGTGGTAGTTGTAGCACTGTAAAACAGGGTGGTAGGCATAGTTGGAGAGCTGTAAAGGAACAGTAGAAGGTGGTAGTTGTAGCACTGTAAAACAGGGTGGTGGGCATGGTTGGAGAGCTGTAAAGAAACAATAGATGGTGGTAGTTGTAGTACTGTAAAACAGGGTGGGCATGGTTGGAGAACTGTAAAGAAACAATAGATGGTGTTAGTTGTAGCACTGTAAAACAGGGTGGTGGGCATGGTTGGAGAGCTGTAAAGAAACAATAGATGTTGGTAGTTGTAGCACTGTAAAACAGGGTGGTGGGCATGGTTGGAGAGCTGTAAAGAAACAGTAGATGGTGGTAGTTGTAGCACTGTAAAACAGGGTGGTGGGCATGGTTGGAGAGCTGTAAAGAAACAGTAGAAGGTGGGAGTTGTAGCACTGTAAAACAGGGTGGTGGGCATGGTTTGAGAGCTGTAAAGAGACAAAAGATGGTGGTAGTTGTAGCACTGTAAAACAGGGTGGTGGGCATGGTTGGAGAGCTGTAAAGAAACAATAGATGGTGGGAATTGTAGCACTGTAAAACAGGGTGGTGGGCATGGTTGGAGAGCTGTAAAGAGACAATAGATGGTGGTAGTTGTAGCACTGTAAAACATGGTGGTGGGCATGGTTGGAGAGCTGTAAACAAACAATAGAAGGTGGTAGTTGTAGCACTGTAAAACAGGGTGGTGGGCATGGTTGGAGAGCTGTAAAGAAACAGTAGATGGTGGTAGTTGTAGCACTGTAAAACAGGATGGTGGGCATGGTTGGAGAGCTGTAAAGAAACAATAGATGGTGGGAGCTGTAGCACTGTAAATCAGGGTGGTGGGCATGGTTGGAGAGCTGTAAAGAAACAATAGAAGGTGGTAGTTGTAGCACTGTAAAACAGAGTGGTGGGCATGGTTGGAGAGCTGTAAAGAGACAATAGATGGTGGGAGTTGTAGCACTGTAAAACAGGGTGGTGGGCATGGTTGGAGAGCTGTAAAGAGACAATAGATGGTGGGAGTTGTAGCACTGTAAAACATGGTGGTGGGCATGGTTGGAGAGCTGTAAAGAAACAGTAGAAGGTGGTAGTTGTAGCACTGTAAAACAAGGTGGTGGGCATGGTTGGAGAGCTGTAAAGAAACAATAGATGGTGGTAGTTGTAGCACTGTAAAACAGGGTGGTGGGCATGGTTGGAGAGCTGTAAAGAGATAATAGATGGTTGTAGTTGTAGCAGTGTAAAACAGGGTGGTGGGCATGGTTGGAGAGCTGTAAAGAAAGAATAGATGGTGGTAGTTGTAGTACTGTAAACCAGGGTGGTGGGCATGGTTGGAGAGCTGTAAAGAGACAGTAGAAGGTGGTAGTTGTAGCACTGGAAAACATGGTGGTGGGCATGGTTGGAGAGCTGTAAAGAGACAATAGATGGTGGTAGTTGTAGCACTGTAAAACAGGGTGGTGGGCATGGTTGGAGAGCTGTAAAGAGACAATAGATGGTGGTAGTTGAAGCACTGTAAAACATGGTGGTGGGCATGGTTGGAGAGCTGTAAAGAGACAATAGAAGGTGGTAGTTGTAACACTGTAAAACAGGGTGGTGGGCATGGTTGGAGAGCTGTAAAGAAACAGTAGATGGTGGTAGTTGTAGCAGTGTAAAACAGGGTGGTGGGCATGGTTGGAGAGCTGTAAAGAAACAGTAGATGGTGGTAGTTGTAGCACTGTAAAACAGGGTGGTGGGCATGGTTGGAGAGCTGTAAAGAGACAATAGATGGTGGGAGTTGTAGCACTGTAAAACAGGGTGGTGGGCATGGTTGCAGAGCTGTAAAGAAACAATAGATGGTGGTAGTTGTAGTACTGTAAAACAGGGTGGTGGGCATGGTTGGAGAGCTGTAAAGAGACAGTAGATGGTGGTAGTTGTAACACTGTAAAACAGGGTGGTGGGCATGGTTGGAGAGCTGTAAAGAGACAATAGATGGTGGTAGTTGTAGCACTGTAAAACATGGTGGTGGGCATGGTTGGAGAGCTGTAAAGAAACAGTAGAAGGTGGTAGTTGTAGCACTGTAAAATAGGGTGGTGGGCATGGTTGGAGAGCTGTAAAGAAACAGTAGAAGGTGGTAGTTGTAGCACTGTAAATCAGGGTGGTGGGCATGGTTGGAGAGCTGTAAAGAAACAATAGATGGTGGGTGTTGTAGCACTGTAAAACAGGGTGGTGGGCATGGTTGGAGAGCTGTAAAGAGACAATAGAAGGTGGTAGTTGTAGCACTGTAAAACATGGTGGTGGGCATGGTTGGAGAGCAGTAAAGAAACAGTAGAAGGTGGTAGTTGTAGCACTGTAAAACAGGGTGGTGGGCATGGTTGGAGAGCTGTAAAGAGACAATAGATGGTGGTAGTTGTAGCACTGTAAAACAGGGTGGTGGGCATGGTTGGAGAGCTGTAAAGAAACAGTAGAAGGTGGGAGTTGTAGCACTGTAAAACAGGGTGGTGGGCATGGTTGGAGAGCTGTAAAGAAACAATAGATGGTGGGAGTTGTAGCACTGTAAAACAGGGTGGTGGGCATGGTTGGAGAGCTGTAAAGAGACAATAGATGGTGGTAGTTGTAGCACTGTAAAACATGGTGGTGGGCATGGTTGGAGAGCTGTAAACAAACAATAGAAGGTGGTAGTTGTAGCACTGTAAAACAGGGTGGTGGGCATGGTTGGAGAGCTGTAAAGAAACAGTAGATGGTGGTTGTTGTAGCACTGTAAAACAGGGTGGTGGGCATGGTTCGAGAGCTGTAAAGAAACAATAGATGGTGGGAGCTGTAGCACTGTAAATCAGGGTGGTGGGCATGGTTGGAGAGCTGTAAAGAAACAATAGAAGGTGGTAGTTGTAGCACTGTAAAACAAGGTGGTGGGCATGGTTGGAGAGCTGTAAAGAGACAATAGATGGTGGGAGTTGTAGCACTGTAAAACAGGGTGGTGGGCATGGTTGGAGAGCTGTAAAGAGACAATAGATGGTGGGAGTTGTAGCACTGTAAAACATGGTGGTGGGCATGGTTGGAGAGCTGTAAAGAAACAGTAGAAGGTGGTAGTTGTAGCACTGTAAAACAAGGTGGTGGGCATGGTTGGAGAGCTGTAAAGAAACAATAGATGGTGGTAGTTGTAGCAGTGTAAAACAGGGTGGTGGGCATGGTTGGAGAGCTGTAAAGAAAGAATAGATGGTGGTAGTTGTAGTACTGTAAACCAGGGTGGTGGGCATGGTTGGAGAGCTGTAAAGAGACAGTAGAAGGTGGTAGTTGTAGCACTGTAAAACATGGTGGTGGGCATGGTTGGAGAGCTGTAAAGAGACAATAGATGGTGGTAGTTGAAGCACTGTAAAACAGGGTGGTGGGCATGGTTGGAGAGCTGTAAAGATAACAATAGATGGTGGTAGTTGTAGCACTGTAAAACAGGGTGGTGGGCATGGTTGGAGAGCTGTAAAGAGACAGTAGAAGGTGGGAGTTGTAGCACTGTAAGACAGGGTGGTGGGCATGGTTGGAGAGCTGTAAAGAAACAATAGATGGTGGTAGTTGTAGCACTGTAAAACAGGGTGGTGGGCATGGTTGGAGAGCTGTAAAGAGACAATAGATGGTGGTAGTTGTAACACTGTAAAACAGGGTGGTGGGCATGGTTGGAGAGCTGTAAAGAGACAATAGATGGTGGGAGTTGTAGCACTGTAAAACAGGGCGGTGGGCATGGTTGGAGAGCTGTAAAGAAACAGTAGAAGATGGTAGTTGTAGCACTGTAAAACAGGGTGGTGGGCATGGTTGGAGAGCTGTAAAGAGACAATAGATGGTGGGAGTTGTTGCAGTGTAAAACATGGTGGTGGGCATGGTTGGAGAGCTGTAAAGAGACAATAGATGGTGGTAGTTGTAGCACTGTAAATCAGGGTGGTGGGCATGGTTGGAGAGCTGTAAAGGGACAATAGATGGTGGTAGTTGTAGTACTGTAAAAGAGGGTGGTGGGCATGGTTGGAGAGCTGTAAAGAAACAATAGATGGTGGTAGCTGTAGCAGTGTAAAACATGGTGGTGGGCATGGTTGGAGAGCTGTAAAGAAACAATAGATGGTGGTAGTTGTAGCAGTGTAAAACATGGTGATGGGCATGGTTGGAGAGCTGTAAAGAGACAATAGATGGTGGTAGTTGTAGCACTGTAAATCAGGGTGGTGGGCATGGTTGGAGAGCTGTAAAGAGACAATAGATGGTGGTAGTTGTAGCACTGTAAATCAGGGTGGTGGGCATGGTTGGGGAGCTGTAAAGAAACAATAGATGGTGGTAGTTGTAGCAGTGTAAAACATGGTGATGGGCATGGTTGGAGAGCTGTAAAGAGAAAATAGATGGTGGTAGTTGTAGCACTCTAAAACAGGGTGGTGGGCATTGTTGGAGAGCTGTAAAGAGACAATAGATGGTGGGAGTTGTAGCACTGTAAAACAGGGTGGTGGGCATGGATGGAGAGCTGTAAAGAAACAGTAGAAGGTGGTAGTTGTAGCACTGTAAAACAGGGTGGTGGGCATGGTTGGAGAGCTGTAAAGAGACAATAGAAGGTGGTAGTTGTAGCACTGTAAAACAAGGTGGTGGGCATGGTTGGAGAGCTGTAAAGAGACAATAGATGGTGGTAGTTGTAGCACTGTAAATCAGGGTGGTGGGCATTGTTGGAGAGCTGTAAAGAAACAATAGATGGTGGTAGTTCTAGCACTGTAAAACAGGGTGGTGGGCATGGTTGGAGAGCTGTAAAGAAACAGTAGATGGTGGTAGTTGTAGCACCGTAAAACAGGGTGGTGGGCATGGTTGGAGAGCTGTAAAGATACAGTAGATGGTGGGAGTTGTAGCACTGTAAAACAGGGTGGTGGGCATGGTTGGAGAGCTGTAAAGAAACAATAGATGGTGGTAGTTGTAGCACTGTAAAACAGGGTGGTGGGCATGGTTGGAGAGCTGTAAAGAAACAGTAGAAGGTGGTAGTTGTAGCACTGTAAAACAGGGTGGTGGGCATGGTTGGAGAGCTGTAAAGAAACAATAGATGGTGGTAGTTGTAGCACTGCAAAACAGGGTGGTGGGCATGGTTGGAGAGCTGTAAAGAGACAATAGATGGTGGTAGTTGTAGCAGTGTAAAACAGGGTGGTGGGCATGGTTGGAGAGCTGTAAAGAAACAATAGATGGTGGTAGTTGTAGTACTGTAAACCAGGGTGGTGGGCATGGTTGGAGAGCTGTAAAAAGACAGTAGAAGGTGGTAGTTGTAGCACTGTAAAACATGGTGGTGGGCATGGTTGGAGAGCTGTAAAGAGACAATAGATGGTGGTAGTTGAAGCACTGTAAAACAGGGTGGTGGGCATGGTTGGAGAGCTGTGAAGAGACAGTAGAAGGTGGGAGTTGTAGCACTGTAAGACAGGGTGGTGGGCATGGTTGGAGAGCTGTAAAGAAACAATAGATGGTGGTAGTTGTAGCACTGTAAAACAGGGTGGTGGGCATGGTTGGAGAGCTGTAAAGAAACAGTAGATGGTTGTAGTTGTAGCACTGTAAAACAGGGTGGTGGGCATGGTTGGAGAGCTGTAAAGAAACAATAGAAGGTGGGAGTTGTAGCACTGTAAAACAGGGTGGTGGGCATGGTTGGAGAGCTGTAAAGAGACAATAGATGGTGGTAGTTGTAGCACTGTAAAACAGGGTGGTGGGCATGGTTCGAGAGCTGTAAAGAGACAATAGAAGGTGGTAGTTGTAGCACTGTAAAACAGGGTGGTGGGCATGGTTGGAGAGCTGTAAAGAGACAATAGATGGTGGTAGTTGTAGCACTGTAAAACAGGGTGGTGGGCATGGTTGGAGAGCTGTAAAGAGACAATAGATGGTGGTAGTTGTAGCACTGTAAAACAGGGTGGTGGGCCTGGTTGGAGAGCTGTAAAGAAACAGTAGATGGTGGTAGTTGTAGCACTGTAAAACAGGGTGGTGGGCATGGTTGGAGAGCTGTAAAGAGACAATAGATGGTGGTAGTTGTAGTACTGTAAAACAGGGTGGGCATGGTTGGAGAGCTGTAAAGAAACAATAGATGGTGGTAGTTGTAGAACTGTAAAACAGGGTGGTGGGCAAGGTTGGAGAGCTGTAAAGAAACAATAGATGGTGGTAGTTGTAGCACTGTAAAACAGGGTGGTGGTCATGGTTGGAGAGCTGTAAAGAGACAATAGATGGTGGTAGTTGAAGCACTGTAAAACCTGTTGGTGGGCATGGTTGGAGAGCTGTAAAGAGACAATAGAAGGTGGTAGTTGTAACACTGTAAAACAGGGTGGTGGGCATGGTTGGAGAGCTGTAAAGAAACAGTAGATGGTGGTAGTTGTAGCAGTGTAAAACAGGGTGGTGGGCATGGTTGGAGAGCTGTAAAGAAACAGTAGATGGTGGTAGTTGTAGCACTGTAAAACAGGGTGGTGGGCATGGTTGGAGAGCTGTAAAGAGACAATAGATGGTGGGAGTTGTAGCACTGTAAAACAGGGTGGTGGGCATGGTTGGAGAGCTGTAAAGAAACAATAGATGGTGGTAGTTGTAGTACTGTAAAACAGGCTGGTGGGCATGGTTGGAGAGCTGTAAAGAGACAGTAGATGGTGGTAGTTGTAACACTGTAAAACAGGGTGGTGGGCATGGTTGGAGAGCTGTAAAGAGACAATAGATGGCGGTAGTTGTAGCACTGTAAAACATGGTGGTGAGCATGGTTGGAGAGCTGTAAAAAAACAGTAGAAGGTGGTAGTTGTAGCACTGTAAAATAGGGTGGTGGGCATGGTTGGAGAGCTGTAAAGAGACAATAGAAGGTGGTAGTTGTAGCACTGTAAAACATGGTGGTGGGCATGGTTGGAGAGCTGTAAAGACACAATAGATGGTGGGAGTTGTAGCACTGTAAAACAGGGTGGTGGGCATGGTTGGAGAGCTGTAAAGAAACAATAGATGTTGGTAGTTGTAGCACTGTAAAACAGGGTGGTGGGCATGGTTGGAGAGCTGTAAAGAAACAGTAGATGGTGGTAGTTGTAGCACTGTAAAACAGGGTGGTGGGCATGGTTGGAGAGCTGTAAAGAAACAGTAGAAGGTGGGAGTTGTAGCACTGTAAAACAGGGTGGTGGGCATGGTTGGAGAGCTGTAAAGAGACAAAAGATGGTGGTAGTTGTAGCACTGTAAAACAGGGTGGTGGGCATGGTTGGAGAGCTGTAAAGAAACAATAGATGGTGGGAGTTGTAGCACTGTAAAACAGGGTGGTGGGCATGGTTGGAGAGCTGTAAAGAGACAATAGATGGTGGTAGTTGTAGCACTGTAAAACATGGTGGTGGGCATGGTTGGAGAGCTGTAAACAAACAATAGAAGGTGGTAGTTGTAGCACTGTAAAACAGGGTGGTGGGCATGGTTGGAGAGCTGTAAAGAAACAGTAGATGGTTGTAGTTGTAGCACTGTAAAACAGGATGGTGGGCATGGTTGGAGAGCTGTAAAGAAACAATAGATGGTGGGAGCTGTAGCACTGTAAATCAGGGTGGTGGGCATGGTTGGAGAGCTGTAAAGAAACAATAGAAGGTGGTAGTTGTAGCACTGTAAAACAGAGTGGTGGGCATGGTTGGAGAGCTGTAAAGAGACAATAGATGGTGGGAGTTGTAGCACTGTAAAACAGGGTGGTGGGCATGGTTGGAGAGCTGTAAAGAGACAATAGATGGTGGGAGTTGTAGCACTGTAAAACATGGTGGTGGGCATGGTTGGAGAGCTGTAAAGAAACAGTAGAAGGTGGTAGTTGTAGCACTGTAAAACAAGGTGGTGGGCATGGTTGGAGAGCTGTAAAGAAACAATAGATGGTGGTAGTTGTAGCACTGTAAAACAGGGTGGTGGGCATGGTTGGAGAGCTGTAAAGAGACAATAGATGGTTGTAGTTGTAGCAGTGTAAAACAGGGTGGTGGGCATGGTTGGAGAGCTGTAAAGAAAGAATAGATGGTGGTAGTTGTAGTACTGTAAACCAGGGTGGTGGGCATGGTTGGAGAGCTGTAAAGAGACAGTAGAAGGTGGTAGTTGTAGCACTGGAAAACATGGTGGTGGGCATGGTTGGAGAGCTGTAAAGAGACAATAGATGGTGGTAGTTGAAGCACTGTAAAACAGGGTGGTAGGCATGGTTGGAGAGCTGTAAAGATAACAATAGATGGTGGTAGTTGTAGCACTGTAAAACAGGGTGGTGGGCATAGTTGGAGAGCTGTAAAGAGACAGTAGAAGGTGGGAGTTGTAGCACTGTAAGACAGGGTGGTGGGCATGGTTGGAGAGCTGTAAAGAAACAATAGATGGTGGTAGATGTAGCACTGTAAAACAGGGTGGTGGGCATGGTTGGAGAGCTGTAAAGAAACAGTAGATGGTGGTAGTTGTAGCACTGTAAAACAGGGTGGTGGGCATGGTTGGAGAGCTGTAAAGAAACAATAGAAGGTGGGAGTTGTAGCACTGTAAAACAGGGTGGTGGGCATGGTTGGAGAGCTGTAAAGAGACAATAGATGGTGGTAGTTGTAGCACTGTAAAACAGGGTGGTGGGCATGGTTCGAGAGCTGTAAAGAGACAATAGAAGGTGGTAGTTGTAGCACTGTAAAACAGGGTGGTGGGCATGGTTGGAGAGCTGTAAAGAGACAATAGATGGTGGTAGTTGTAACACTGTAAAACAGGGTGGTGGGCATGGTTGGAGAGCTGTAAAGAGACAATAGATGGTGGGAGTTGTAGCACTGTAAAACAGGGCGGTGGGCATTGTTGGAGAGCTGTAAAGAAACAGTAGAAGCTGGTAGTTGTAGCACTGTAAATCAGGGTGGTGGGCATGGTTGGAGAGCTGTAAAGAAACAATAGATGGTGGGAGTTGTAGCACTGTAAAACAGGGTGGTGGGCATGGTTGGAGAGCTGTAAAGAGACAATAGAAGGTGGTAGTTGTAGCACTGTAAAACATGGTGGTGGGCATGGTTGGAGAGCTGTAAAGAAACAGTAGAAGGTGGTAGTTGTAGCACTGTAAAACAGGGTGGTAGGCATAGTTGGAGAGCTGTAAAGGAACAGTAGAAGGTGGTAGTTGTAGCACTGTAAAACAGGGTGGTGGGCATGGTTGGAGAGCTGTAAAGAAACAATAGATGGTGGTAGTTGTAGTACTGTAAAACAGGGTGGGCATGGTTGGAGAACTGTAAAGAAACAATAGATGGTGTTAGTTGTAGCACTGTAAAACAGGGTGGTGGGCATGGTTGGAGAGCTGTAAAGAAACAATAGATGTTGGTAGTTGTAGCACTGTAAAACAGGGTGGTGGGCATGGTTGGTGAGCTGTAAAGAAACAGTAGATGGTGGTAGTTGTAGCACTGTAAAACAGGGTGGTGGGCATGGTTGGAGAGCTGTAAAGAAACAGTAGAAGGTGGGAGTTGTAGCACTGTAAAAGAGGGTGGTGGGCATGGTTGGAGAGCTGTAAAGAGACAAAAGATGGTGGTAGTTGTAGCACTGTAAAACAGGGTGGTGGGCATGATTGGAGAGCTGTAAAGAAACAATAGATGGTGGGAGTTGTAGCACTGTAAAACAGGGTGGTGGGCATGGTTGGAGAGCTGTAAAGAGACAATAGATGGTGGTAGTTGTAGCACTGTAAAACATGGTGGTGGGCATGGTTGGAGAGCTGTAAACAAACAATAGAAGGTGGTAGTTGTAGCACTGTAAAACAGGGTGGTGGTCATGGTTGGAGAGCTGTAAAGAAACAGTAGATGGTGGTAGTTGTAGCACTGTAAAACAGGATGGTGGGCATGGTTGGAGAGCTGTAAAGAAACAATAGATGGTGGGAGCTGTAGCACTGTAAATCAGGGTGGTGGGCATGGTTGGAGAGCTGTAAAGAAACAATAGAAGGTGGTAGTTGTAGCACTGTAAAACAAAGTGGTGGGCATTGTTGGAGAGCTGTAAAGAGACAATAGATGGTGGGAGTTGTAGCACTGTAAAACAGGGTGGTGGGCATGGTTGGAGAGCTGTAAAGAGACAATAGATGGTGGGAGTTGTAGCACTGTAAAACATGGTGGTGGGCATGGTTGGAGAGCTGTAAAGAAACAGTAGAAGGTGGTAGTTGTAGCACTGTAAAACAAGGTGGTGGGCATGGTTGGAGAGCTGTAAAGAAACAATAGATGGTGGTAGTTGTAGCACTGTAAAACAGGGTGGTGGGCATGGTTGGAGAGCTGTAAAGAGACAATAGATGGTGGTAGTTGTAGCACTGTAAATCAGGGTGGTGGGCATTGTTGGAGAGCTGTAAAGAAACAATAGATGGTGGTAGTTGTAGCACTGTAAAACAGGGTGGTGGGCATGGTTGGAGAGCTGTAAAGAAACAGTAGAAGGTGGTAGTTGTAGCACTGTAAAACAGGGTGGTGGGCATGGTTGGAGAGCTGTAAAGAAACAGTAGATGGTGGTAGTTGTAGCACCGTAAAACAGGGTGGTGGGCATGGATGGAGAGCTGTAAAGATACAGTAGATGGTGGGAGTTCTAGCACTGTAAAACAGGGTGGTGGGCATGGTTGGAGAGCTGTAAAGAAACAATAGATGGTGGTAGTTGTAGCACTGTAAAACAGGGTGGTGGGCATGGTTGGAGAGCTGTAAAGAGACAATAGATTGTGGTAGTTGTAGCACTGTAAAACAGGGTGGTGGGCGTGGTTGGAGAGCTGTAAAGAGACAATAGATGGTGGTAGTTGTAGCACTGTAAAACAGGGTGGTGGGCATGGTTGGAGAGCTGTAAAGAAACAGTAGATGGTGGTAGTTGTAGTACTGTAAAACATGGTGGTGGGCATGGTTGGAGAGCTGTAAAGATAACAATAGTTGATGGTAGTTGTAGCTCTGTAAAATATGGTGGTGGGCATGGTTGGAGAGCTGTAAAGAAACAGTAGATGGTGGTAGTTGTAGCACTGTAAAACAAGGTGGTGGGCATGGTTGGAGAGCTGTAAAGAGACAATAGAAGGTGGTAGTTGTAGCACTGTAAAACAAGGTGGTGGGCATGGTTGGAGAGATGTAAAGAAACAATAGATGGTGGTAGTTGTAGCACTGTAAAACAGGGTGGTGGGCATGGTTGGAGAGCTGTAAAGAAACAGTAGAAGGTGGTAGTTGTAGCACTGTAAAACAGGGTGGTGGGCATGGTTGGAGAGCTGTAAAGAAATAGTAGAAGGTGGTAGTTGTAGCACTGTAAAACAGGGTGGTGGGCATGGTTGGAGAACTGTAAAGAAACAATAGATGGTGGTAGTTGTAGCACTGTAAAACAGGGTGGTGGGCATGGTTGGAGAGCTGTAAAGAGACAATAGATGGTGGTAGTTGTAGCACTGTAAATCAGGGTGGTGGGCATGGTTGGAGAGCTGTAAAGAAACAATAGATGGTGGTAGTTGTAGCACTGTAAAACAGGGTGGTGGGCATGGTTGGAGAGCTGTAAAGAAACAGTAGAAGGTGGTAGTTGTAGCACTGTAAAACAGGGTGGTGGGCATGGTTGGAGAGCTGTAAAGAAACAGTAGATGGTGGTAGTTGTAGCACTGTAAAACAGGGTGGTGGGCATGGTTGGAGAGCTGTAAAGATACAGTAGATGGTGGGATTTGTAGCACTGTAAAACAGGGTGGTGGGCATGGTTGGAGAGCTGTAAAGAAACAATAGATGGTGGTAGTTGTAGCACTGTAAAACAGGGTGGTGGGCATGGTTGGAGAGCTGTAAAGAGACAATAGATTGTGGTAGTTGTAACACTGTAAAACAGGGTGGTGGGCATGGTTGGAGAGCTGTAAAGAGACAATAGATGGTGGTAGTTGTAGCACTGTCAAACAGGGTGGTGGGCATGGTTGGAGAGCTGTAAAGAGACAATAGATGGTGGTAGTTGTAGCACTGTAAAACAGGGTGGTGGGCATGGTTGGGCAGCTGTAAAGAGACAATAGATGGTGGTAGTTGTAGCACTGTAAAACAGGGTGGTGGGCATGGTTGGAGAGCTGTAAAGAGACAATAGATGGTGGTAGTTGTAGCACTGTAAAACAGGGTGGTGGGCATGGTTGGAGAGCTGTAAAGAGACAATAGATGGTGGTAGTTGTAGCACTGTAAAACAGGGTGGTGGGCATGGTTGGGGAGCTGTAAAGAGACAATAGATGGTGGTAGTTGTAGCACTGTAAAACAGGGTGGTGGGCATGGTTGGAGAGCTGTAAAGAGACAATAGATGGTGGTAGTTGTAGCACTGTAAAACAGGGTGGTGGGCATGGTTGGAGAGCTGTAAAGAGACAATAGATGGTGGTAGTTGTAGCACTGTAAAACAGGGTGGTGGGCATGGTTGGAGAGCTGTAAAGTGACAATAGATGGTGGTAGTTGTAGCACTGTAAAACAGGGTGGTGGGCATGGTTGGAGAGCTGTAAAGAGACAATAGATGGTGGGAGTTGTAGCACTGTAAAACAGGGCGGTGGGCATGGTTGGAGAGCTGTAAAGAAACAGTAGAAGGGGGTAGTTGTAGCACTGTAAAACAGGGTGGTGGGCATGGTTGGATAGCTGTAAAGAGACAATAGATGGTGGGAGTTGTAGCAGTGTAAAACATGGTGGTGGGCATGGTTGGAGAGCTGAAAAGAGACAATAGATGGTGGTAGTTGTAGCTGTGTAAAACAGGGTGGTGGGCATGGTTGGAGAGCTGTAAAGAGACAATAGATGGTGGTAGTTGTAGCACTGTAAAACAGGGTGGTGGGCATGGTTGGAGAGCTGTAAAGAAACAATAGATGGTGGTAGTTGTAGCAGTGTAAAACATGGTGGTGGGCATGGTTGGAGAGCTGTAAAGAGACAATAGATGGTGGTAGTTGTAGCACTGTAAAACAGGGTGGTGGGCATGGTTGGAGAGCTGTAAAGAGACAATAGATGGTGGGAGTTGTAGCACTGTAAAACAGGGTGGTGGGCATGGTTGGAGAGCTGTAAAGAAACAGTAGAAGGTGGTAGTTGTAGCACTGTAAAACAGGGTGGTTGGCATGGCTGGAGAGCTGTAAAGAGACAATAGATGGTGGTAGTTGTAGCACTGTAAAACAGGTTGGTTGGCATGGCTGGAGAGCTGTAAAGAGACAATAGATGGTGGTAGTTGTAGCACTGTAAAACAGGGTGGTGGGCATGGTTGGAGAGCTGTAAAGAAACAATAGATGGTGGTAGTTGTAGCAGTGTAAAACATGGTGGTGGGCATGGTTGGAGAGCTGTAAAGAGACAATAGATGGTGGTAGTTGTAGCACTGTAAAACAGAGTGGTGGGCATGGTTGGAGAGCTGTAAAGAGACAATAGATGGTGGGAGTTGTAGCACTGTAAAACAGGGTGGTGGGCATGGTTGGAGAGCTGTAAAGAAACAGTAGAAGGTGGTAGTTGTAGCACTGTAAAACAGGGTAGTTGGCATGGCTGGAGAGCTGTAAAGAGACAATAGATGGTGGTAGTTGTAGCACTGTAAAACAGGGTGGTGGGCATGGTTGGAGAGCTGTAAAGAGACAATAGATGGTGGTAGTTGTAGCACTGTAAAACAGGGTGGTGGGCATGGTTGGAGAGCTGTAAAGAAACAGAAGATGGTGGTAGTTGTAGCACTGTAAAACATGGTGGTGCGCATGGTTGGAGAGCTGTAAAGAAACAATAGATGGTGGTAGTTGTAGCACTGTAAAACAGGGTGGTGGGCATGGTTGGAGAGCTGTAAAGAGAGAGTAGATGGTGGTAGTTGTAGCACTGTAAAACAGGGTGGTGGGCATGGTTGGAGAGCTGTAAAGATAACAATAGATGGTGGTAGTTGTAGCACTGTAAATCAGGGTGGTGTGCACGGTTGGAGAGCTGTAAAGAAACAATAGATGGTGGTAGTTGTAGCACTGTAAAACAGGGTGGTGGGCATGGTTGGAGAGCTGTAAAGAAACAGTAGAAGGTGGTAGTTGTAGCACTGTAAAACAGGGTGGTGGGCATGGTTGGAGAGCTGTAAAGAAACAGTAGATGGTGGTAGTTGTAGCACTGTAAAACAGGGTGGTGGGCATGGTTGGAGAGCTGTAAAGAGACAGTAGATGGTGGGAGTTGTAGCACTGTAAAACAGGCTGGTGGGCATGGTTGGAGAGCTGTAAAGAAACAATAGATGGTGGTAGTTGTAGCACTGTAAAACAGGGTGGTGGGCATGGTTGGAGAGCTGTAAAGAGACAATAGATGGTGGTAGTTGTAACACTGTAAAACAGGGTGGTGGGCATGGTTGGAGAGCTGTAAAGAGACAATAGATGGTGGTAGTTGTAGCACTGTAAAAAAGGGTGGTGGGCATGGTTGGAGAGCTGTAAAGAGACAATAGATGGTGGTAGTTGTAGCACTGTAAACCAGGGTGGTGGGCATGGTTGGAGAGCTGTAAAGAAACAAAAGATGGTGGTAGTTGTAGCACTGTAAAACAGGGTGGTGGGCATGGTTGGAGAGCTGTAAAGAAACAATAGATGGTGGTAGTTGTAGTACTGTAAAACAGGGTGGTGGGCATGGTTGGAGAGCTGTAAAGAGACAGTAGATGGTGGTAGTTGTAGCACTGTAAAACAGGGTGGTGGGCATGGCTGGAGAGCTGTAAAGAAACAGTAGAAGGTGGTAGTTGTAGCACTGTAAAACAGGGTGGTGGGCATGGGTGGAGAGCTGTAAAGAGACAATAGAAGGTGGTAGTTGTAACACTGTAAAACATGGTGGTGGGCATTGTTGGAGAGCTGTAAAGAGACAATAGAAGGTGGTAGTGGTAGCACTGTAAAACATGGTGGTGGGCATGGTTGGAGAGCTGTAAAGAAACAGTAGAAGGTGGTAGTTGTAGCACTGTAAAACAGGGTGGTGGGCATGGTTGGAGAGCTGTAAAGAAACAGTAGAAGGTGGTAGTTGTAGCACTGTAAAACAGGGTGGTGGGCATGGTTGGAGAGCTGTAAAGAAACAATAGATGCTGGGAGTTGTAGCACTGTAAAACAGGGTGGTGGGCATGGTTGGAGAGCTGTAAAGAGACAATAGATGGTGGGAGTTGTAGCACTGTAAAACAGGGTGGTGGGCATGGTTGGAGAGCTGTAAAGAAACAATAGATGGTGGTAGTTGTAGTACTGTAAAACAGGGTGGTGGGCATGGTTGGAGAGCTTTAAAGAGACAGTAGATGGTGGTAGTTGTAACACTGTAAAACAGGGTGGTGGGCATGGTTGGAGAGTTGTATAGAGACAATAGATGGTGGTAGTTGTAGCACTGTAAAACATGGTGATGGGCATGGTTGGAGAGCTGTAAAGAAACAATAGATGGTGGTAGTTGTAACACTGTAAAACAGGGTGGTGGGCATGGTTGGAGAGCTGTAGAGAAACAATAGATGGTGGGAGTTGTAGCACTGTAAAACAGGGTGGCGGGCATGGTTGGAGAGCTGTAAAGAAACAGTAGATGGTGGGAGTTGTAGCACTGTAAAACAGGGTGGTGGGCATGGTTGGAGAGCTGTAAAGAAACAGTAGAAGGTGGTAGTTGTAGCACTGTAAAACAGGGTGGTGGGCATGGTTGGAGAGCTGTGAAGAGACAGTAGAAGTTGGTAGTTGTAGCACTGTAAAACATGGTGGTGGGCATGGTTGGAGAGCTGTAAAGAGACAGTAGATGGTGGTAGTTGTAGCACTGTAAAACATGGTGGTGGGCATGGTTGGAGAGCTGTAAAGAGACAGTAGATGGTGGTAGTTGTAGCACTGTAAAACATGGTGGTGGGCATGGTTGGAGAGCTGTAAAGAAACAATAGATGGTGGGAGTTGTAGCAGTGTAAAACAGGGTGGTGGGCATGTTTGGAGAGCTGTAAAGAAACAGTAGAAGGTGGTAGTTGTAGCACTGTAAAGAAACAGTAGAAGGTGGTAGTTGTAGCACTGTAAAACAGGGTGGTGGGCATGGTTGGAGAGCTGTAAAGAAACAATAGATGGTGGTAGTGGTAGCACTGTAAAACAGGGTGGTGGGCATGGTTGGAGAGCTGTAAAGAGACAGTAGATGGTGGTAGTTGTAGCACTGTAAAACAGAGTGGTGGGCATGGTTGGAGAGCTGTAAAGAGACAGTAGATGGTGGTAGTTGTAGCACTGTAAACAGGGTGGTGGGCATGGTTGGAGAGCTGTAAAGAAACAATGGAAGGTGGTAGTTGTAGCACTGTAAAACAGGGTGGTGGGCATGGTTGGAGAGCTGTAAAGAGACAATAGATGGTGGTAGTTGTAGCACTGTAAAACAAGGTGGTGGGCATCGTTGGAGAGCTGTAAAGAGACAGTAGATGGTGGGAGTTGTAGCACTGTAAAACAGGGTGGTGGGCATGGTTGGAGAGTTGTAAAGAGACAATAGATGGTGGTAGTTGTAGTACTGTAAAACAGGGTGGGCATGGTTGGAGAGCTGTAAAGAAACAATAGATGGTGTTAGTTGTAGCACTGTAAAACAGGGTGGTGGGCATGGTTGGAGAGCTGTAAAGAAACAATAGATGGTGGGAGTTGTAGCACTGTAAAACAGGGTGGTGGGCATGGTTGGAGAGCTGTAAAGAAACAGTAGAAGGTGGTAGTTGTAGCACTGTAAAACAGGGTGGTGGGCATGGTTGGAGAGCTGTGAAGAGACAGTAGAAGGTGGTAGTTGTAGCACTGTAAAACATGGTGGTGGGCATGGTTGGAGAGCTGTAAAGAGACAGTAGATGGTGGTAGTTGTAGCACTGTAAAACATGGTGGTGGGCATGGTTGGAGAGCTGTAAAGAGACAGTAGATGGTGGTAGTTGTAGCACTGTAAAACAGGGTGGTGGGCATGGTTGGAGAGCTGTGAAGAGACAGTAGAAGTTGGTAGTTGTAGCACTGTAAAACATGGTGGTGGGCATGGTTGGAGAGCTGTAAAGAGACAGTAGATGGTGGTAGTTGTAGCACTGTAAAACATGGTGGTGGGCATGGTTGGAGAGCTGTAAAGAGACAGTAGATGGTGGTAGTTGTAGCACTGTAAAACATGGTGGTGGGCATGGTTGGAGAGCTGTAAAGAAACAATAGATGGTGGGAGTTGTAGCAGTGTAAAACAGGGTGGTGGGCATGTTTGGAGAGCTGTAAAGAAACAGTAGAAGGTGGTAGTTGTAGCACTGTAAAGAAACAGTAGAAGGTGGTAGTTGTAGCACTGTAAAACAGGGTGGTGGGCATGGTTGGAGAGCTGTAAAGAAACAATAGATGGTGGTAGTGGTAGCACTGTAAAACAGGGTGGTGGGCATGGTTGGAGAGCTGTAAAGAGACAGTAGATGGTGGTAGTTGTAGCACTGTAAAACAGAGTGGTGGGCATGGTTGGAGAGCTGTAAAGAGACAGTAGATGGTGGTAGTTGTAGCACTGTAAACAGGGTGGTGGGCATGGTTGGAGAGCTGTAAAGAAACAATGGAAGGTGGTAGTTGTAGCACTGTAAAACAGGGTGGTGGGCATGGTTGGAGAGCTGTAAAGAGACAATAGATGGTGGTAGTTGTAGCACTGTAAAACAAGGTGGTGGGCATCGTTGGAGAGCTGTAAAGAGACAGTAGATGGTGGGAGTTGTAGCACTGTAAAACAGGGTGGTGGGCATGGTTGGAGAGTTGTAAAGAGACAATAGATGGTGGTAGTTGTAGTACTGTAAAACAGGGTGGGCATGGTTGGAGAGCTGTAAAGAAACAATAGATGGTGTTAGTTGTAGCACTGTAAAACAGGGTGGTGGGCATGGTTGGAGAGCTGTAAAGAAACAATAGATGGTGGGAGTTGTAGCACTGTAAAACAGGGTGGTGGGCATGGTTGGAGAGCTGTAAAGAAACAGTAGAAGGTGGTAGTTGTAGCACTGTAAAACAGGGTGGTGGGCATGGTTGGAGAGCTGTGAAGAGACAGTAGAAGGTGGTAGTTGTAGCACTGTAAAACATGGTGGTGGGCATGGTTGGAGAGCTGTAAAGAGACAGTAGATGGTGGTAGTTGTAGCACTGTAAAACATGGTGGTGGGCATGGTTGGAGAGCTGTAAAGAGACAGTAGATGGTGGTAGTTGTAGCACTGTAAAACATGGTGGTGGGCATGGTTGGAGAGCTGTAAAGAAACAATAGATGGTGGGAGTTGTAGCAGTGTAAAACAGGGTGGTGGGCATGGTTGGAGAGCTGTAAAGAAACAGTAGAAGGTGGTAGTTGTAGCACTGTAAAACAGGGTGGTGGGCATGGTTGGAGAGCTGTAAAGAAACAGTAGAAGGTGGTAGTTGTAGCACTGTAAAACATGGTGGTGGGCATGGTTGGAGAGCTGTAAAGAAACAGTAGAAGGTGGTAGTTGTAGCACTGTAAAACAGGGTGGTGGGCATGGTTGGAGAGCTGTAAAGAAACAATAGATGTTGGTAGTTGTAACACTGTAAAACAGGGTGGTGGGCATGGTTGGAGAGCTGTAAAGAGACAATAGATGGTGGTAGTTGTAGCACTGTCAAACAGGGTGGTGGGCATGGTTGGAGAGCTGTAAAGAGACAATAGATGGTGGTAGTTGTAGCACTGTAAAACAGGGTGGTGGGCATGGTTGGGCAGCTGTAAAGAGACAATAGATGGTGGTAGTTGTAGCACTGTAAAACAGGGTGGTGGGCATGGTTGGAGAGCTGTAAAGAGACAATAGATGGTGGTAGTTGTAGCACTGTAAAACAGGGTGGTGGGCATGGTTGGAGAGCTGTAAAGAGACAATAGATGGTGGTAGTTGTAGCACTGTAAAACAGGGTGGTGGGCATGGTTGGGGAGCTGTAAAGAGACAATAGATGGTGGTAGTTGTAGCACTGTAAAACAGGGTGGTGGGCATGGTTGGAGAGCTGTAAAGAGACAATAGATGGTGGTAGTTGTAGCACTGTAAAACAGGGTGGTGGGCATGGTTGGAGAGCTGTAAAGAGACAATAGATGGTGGTAGTTGTAGCACTGTAAAACAGGGTGGTGGGCATGGTTGGAGAGCTGTAAAGTGACAATAGATGGTGGTAGTTGTAGCACTGTAAAACAGGGTGGTGGGCATGGTTGGAGAGCTGTAAAGAGACAATAGATGGTGGGAGTTGTAGCACTGTAAAACAGGGCGGTGGGCATGGTTGGAGAGCTGTAAAGAAACAGTAGAAGGGGGTAGTTGTAGCACTGTAAAACAGGGTGGTGGGCATGGTTGGATAGCTGTAAAGAGACAATAGATGGTGGGAGTTGTAGCAGTGTAAAACATGGTGGTGGGCATGGTTGGAGAGCTGAAAAGAGACAATAGATGGTGGTAGTTGTAGCTGTGTAAAACAGGGTGGTGGGCATGGTTGGAGAGCTGTAAAGAGACAATAGATGGTGGTAGTTGTAGCACTGTAAAACAGGGTGGTGGGCATGGTTGGAGAGCTGTAAAGAAACAATAGATGGTGGTAGTTGTAGCAGTGTAAAACATGGTGGTGGGCATGGTTGGAGAGCTGTAAAGAGACAATAGATGGTGGTAGTTGTAGCACTGTAAAACAGGGTGGTGGGCATGGTTGGAGAGCTGTAAAGAGACAATAGATGGTGGGAGTTGTAGCACTGTAAAACAGGGTGGTGGGCATGGTTGGAGAGCTGTAAAGAAACAGTAGAAGGTGGTAGTTGTAGCACTGTAAAACAGGGTGGTTGGCATGGCTGGAGAGCTGTAAAGAGACAATAGATGGTGGTAGTTGTAGCACTGTAAAACAGGTTGGTTGGCATGGCTGGAGAGCTGTAAAGAGACAATAGATGGTGGTAGTTGTAGCACTGTAAAACAGGGTGGTGGGCATGGTTGGAGAGCTGTAAAGAAACAATAGATGGTGGTAGTTGTAGCAGTGTAAAACATGGTGGTGGGCATGGTTGGAGAGCTGTAAAGAGACAATAGATGGTGGTAGTTGTAGCACTGTAAAACAGAGTGGTGGGCATGGTTGGAGAGCTGTAAAGAGACAATAGATGGTGGGAGTTGTAGCACTGTAAAACAGGGTGGTGGGCATGGTTGGAGAGCTGTAAAGAAACAGTAGAAGGTGGTAGTTGTAGCACTGTAAAACAGGGTAGTTGGCATGGCTGGAGAGCTGTAAAGAGACAATAGATGGTGGTAGTTGTAGCACTGTAAAACAGGGTGGTGGGCATGGTTGGAGAGCTGTAAAGAGACAATAGATGGTGGTAGTTGTAGCACTGTAAAACAGGGTGGTGGGCATGGTTGGAGAGCTGTAAAGAAACAGAAGATGGTGGTAGTTGTAGCACTGTAAAACATGGTGGTGCGCATGGTTGGAGAGCTGTAAAGAAACAATAGATGGTGGTAGTTGTAGCACTGTAAAACAGGGTGGTGGGCATGGTTGGAGAGCTGTAAAGAGAGAGTAGATGGTGGTAGTTGTAGCACTGTAAAACAGGGTGGTGGGCATGGTTGGAGAGCTGTAAAGATAACAATAGATGGTGGTAGTTGTAGCACTGTAAATCAGGGTGGTGTGCACGGTTGGAGAGCTGTAAAGAAACAATAGATGGTGGTAGTTGTAGCACTGTAAAACAGGGTGGTGGGCATGGTTGGAGAGCTGTAAAGAAACAGTAGAAGGTGGTAGTTGTAGCACTGTAAAACAGGGTGGTGGGCATGGTTGGAGAGCTGTAAAGAAACAGTAGATGGTGGTAGTTGTAGCACTGTAAAACAGGGTGGTGGGCATGGTTGGAGAGCTGTAAAGAGACAGTAGATGGTGGGAGTTGTAGCACTGTAAAACAGGCTGGTGGGCATGGTTGGAGAGCTGTAAAGAAACAATAGATGGTGGTAGTTGTAGCACTGTAAAACAGGGTGGTGGGCATGGTTGGAGAGCTGTAAAGAGACAATAGATGGTGGTAGTTGTAACACTGTAAAACAGGGTGGTGGGCATGGTTGGAGAGCTGTAAAGAGACAATAGATGGTGGTAGTTGTAGCACTGTAAAAAAGGGTGGTGGGCATGGTTGGAGAGCTGTAAAGAGACAATAGATGGTGGTAGTTGTAGCACTGTAAACCAGGGTGGTGGGCATGGTTGGAGAGCTGTAAAGAAACAAAAGATGGTGGTAGTTGTAGCACTGTAAAACAGGGTGGTGGGCATGGTTGGAGAGCTGTAAAGAAACAATAGATGGTGGTAGTTGTAGTACTGTAAAACAGGGTGGTGGGCATGGTTGGAGAGCTGTAAAGAGACAGTAGATGGTGGTAGTTGTAGCACTGTAAAACAGGGTGGTGGGCATGGCTGGAGAGCTGTAAAGAAACAGTAGAAGGTGGTAGTTGTAGCACTGTAAAACAGGGTGGTGGGCATGGGTGGAGAGCTGTAAAGAGACAATAGAAGGTGGTAGTTGTAACACTGTAAAACATGGTGGTGGGCATTGTTGGAGAGCTGTAAAGAGACAATAGAAGGTGGTAGTGGTAGCACTGTAAAACATGGTGGTGGGCATGGTTGGAGAGCTGTAAAGAAACAGTAGAAGGTGGTAGTTGTAGCACTGTAAAACAGGGTGGTGGGCATGGTTGGAGAGCTGTAAAGAAACAGTAGAAGGTGGTAGTTGTAGCACTGTAAAACAGGGTGGTGGGCATGGTTGGAGAGCTGTAAAGAAACAATAGATGCTGGGAGTTGTAGCACTGTAAAACAGGGTGGTGGGCATGGTTGGAGAGCTGTAAAGAGACAATAGATGGTGGGAGTTGTAGCACTGTAAAACAGGGTGGTGGGCATGGTTGGAGAGCTGTAAAGAAACAATAGATGGTGGTAGTTGTAGTACTGTAAAACAGGGTGGTGGGCATGGTTGGAGAGCTTTAAAGAGACAGTAGATGGTGGTAGTTGTAACACTGTAAAACAGGGTGGTGGGCATGGTTGGAGAGTTGTATAGAGACAATAGATGGTGGTAGTTGTAGCACTGTAAAACATGGTGATGGGCATGGTTGGAGAGCTGTAAAGAAACAATAGATGGTGGTAGTTGTAACACTGTAAAACAGGGTGGTGGGCATGGTTGGAGAGCTGTAGAGAAACAATAGATGGTGGGAGTTGTAGCACTGTAAAACAGGGTGGCGGGCATGGTTGGAGAGCTGTAAAGAAACAGTAGATGGTGGGAGTTGTAGCACTGTAAAACAGGGTGGTGGGCATGGTTGGAGAGCTGTAAAGAAACAGTAGAAGGTGGTAGTTGTAGCACTGTAAAACAGGGTGGTGGGCATGGTTGGAGAGCTGTGAAGAGACAGTAGAAGTTGGTAGTTGTAGCACTGTAAAACATGGTGGTGGGCATGGTTGGAGAGCTGTAAAGAGACAGTAGATGGTGGTAGTTGTAGCACTGTAAAACATGGTGGTGGGCATGGTTGGAGAGCTGTAAAGAGACAGTAGATGGTGGTAGTTGTAGCACTGTAAAACATGGTGGTGGGCATGGTTGGAGAGCTGTAAAGAAACAATAGATGGTGGGAGTTGTAGCAGTGTAAAACAGGGTGGTGGGCATGTTTGGAGAGCTGTAAAGAAACAGTAGAAGGTGGTAGTTGTAGCACTGTAAAGAAACAGTAGAAGGTGGTAGTTGTAGCACTGTAAAACAGGGTGGTGGGCATGGTTGGAGAGCTGTAAAGAAACAATAGATGGTGGTAGTGGTAGCACTGTAAAACAGGGTGGTGGGCATGGTTGGAGAGCTGTAAAGAGACAGTAGATGGTGGTAGTTGTAGCACTGTAAAACAGAGTGGTGGGCATGGTTGGAGAGCTGTAAAGAGACAGTAGATGGTGGTAGTTGTAGCACTGTAAACAGGGTGGTGGGCATGGTTGGAGAGCTGTAAAGAAACAATGGAAGGTGGTAGTTGTAGCACTGTAAAACAGGGTGGTGGGCATGGTTGGAGAGCTGTAAAGAGACAATAGATGGTGGTAGTTGTAGCACTGTAAAACAAGGTGGTGGGCATCGTTGGAGAGCTGTAAAGAGACAGTAGATGGTGGGAGTTGTAGCACTGTAAAACAGGGTGGTGGGCATGGTTGGAGAGTTGTAAAGAGACAATAGATGGTGGTAGTTGTAGTACTGTAAAACAGGGTGGGCATGGTTGGAGAGCTGTAAAGAAACAATAGATGGTGTTAGTTGTAGCACTGTAAAACAGGGTGGTGGGCATGGTTGGAGAGCTGTAAAGAAACAATAGATGGTGGGAGTTGTAGCACTGTAAAACAGGGTGGTGGGCATGGTTGGAGAGCTGTAAAGAAACAGTAGAAGGTGGTAGTTGTAGCACTGTAAAACAGGGTGGTGGGCATGGTTGGAGAGCTGTGAAGAGACAGTAGAAGGTGGTAGTTGTAGCACTGTAAAACATGGTGGTGGGCATGGTTGGAGAGCTGTAAAGAGACAGTAGATGGTGGTAGTTGTAGCACTGTAAAACATGGTGGTGGGCATGGTTGGAGAGCTGTAAAGAGACAGTAGATGGTGGTAGTTGTAGCACTGTAAAACATGGTGGTGGGCATGGTTGGAGAGCTGTAAAGAAACAATAGATGGTGGGAGTTGTAGCAGTGTAAAACAGGGTGGTGGGCATGGTTGGAGAGCTGTAAAGAAACAGTAGAAGGTGGTAGTTGTAGCACTGTAAAACAGGGTGGTGGGCATGGTTGGAGAGCTGTAAAGAAACAGTAGAAGGTGGTAGTTGTAGCACTGTAAAACATGGTGGTGGGCATGGTTGGAGAGCTGTAAAGAAACAGTAGAAGGTGGTAGTTGTAGCACTGTAAAACAGGGTGGTGGGCATGGTTGGAGAGCTGTAAAGAAACAATAGATGTTGGTAGTTGTAGCACTGTAAAACAGGGTGGTGGGCATGGTTGGAGAGCTGTAAAGAGACAGTAGATGGTGGTAGTTGTAGCAGTGTAAAACAGGGTGGTGGGCATGGTTGGAGAGCTGTAAAGAAACAGTAGAAGGTGGTAGTTGTAGCACTGTAAAACAGGGTGGTGGGCATGGTTGGAGAGCTGTAAAGAAACAGTAGAAGGTGGTAGTTGTAGCACTGTAAAACATGGTGGTGGGCATGGTTGGAGAGCTGTAAAGAAACAGTAGAAGGTGGTAGTTGTAGCACTGTAAAACAGGGTGGTGGGCATGGTTGGAGAGCTGTAAAGAGACAGTAGATGGTGGTAGTTGTAGCACTGTAAAACAGGGTGGTGGGCATGGTTGGAGAGCTGTAAAGAGACAGTAGATGGTGGTAGTTGTAGCACTGTAAACAGGGTGGTGGGCATGGTTGGAGAGCTGTAAAGAAACAATGGAAGGTGGTAGTTGTAGCACTGTAAAACAGGGTGGTGGGCATGGTTGGAGACCTGTAAAGAGACAATAGATGGTGGTAGTTGTAGCACTGTAAAACAAGGTGGTGGGCATCGTTGGAGAGCTGTAAAGAAACAGTAGATGGTGGGAGTTGTAGCACTGTAAAACAGGGTGGTGGGCATGGTTGGAGAGTTGTAAAGAGACAATAGATGGTGGTAGTTGTAGTACTGTAAAACAGGGTGGGCATGGTTGGAGAGCTGTAAAGAAACAATAGATGGTGTTAGTTGTAGCACTGTAAAACAGGGTGGTGGGCATGGTTGGAGAGTTGTAAAGAAACAATAGATGGTGGGAGTTGTAGCACTGTAAAACAGGGTGGTGGGCATGGTTGGAGAGCTGTAAAGAAACAGTAGAAGGTGGTAGTTGTAGCACTGTAAAACAGGGTGGTGGGCATGGTTGGAGAGCTGTGAAGAGACAGTAGAAGGTGGTAGTTGTAGCACTGTAAAACATGGTGGTGGGCATGGTTGGAGAGCTGTAAAGAAACAGTAGAAGGTGGTAGTTGTAGCACTGTAAAACAGGGTGGTGGGCATGGTTGGAGAGCTGTAAAGAAACAATAGATGGTGGTAGTTGTAGCACTGTAAAACAGGGTGGTGGGCATGGTTGGAGAGCTGTAAAGAGACAGTAGATGGTGGTAGTTGTAGCACTGTAAAACAGGGTGGTGGGCATGGTTGGAGAGCTGTAAAGAGACAGTAGATGGTGGTAGTTGTAGCACTGTAAAACAGGGTGGTGGGCATGGTTGGAGAGCTGTAAAGAAACAATGGAAGGTGGTAGTTGTAGCACTGTAAAACAGGGTGGTGGGCATGGTTGGAGAGCTGTAAAGAGACAATAGATGGTGGTAGTTGTAGCACTGTAAAACAAGGTGGTGGGCATCGTTGGAGAGCTGTAAAGAAACAGTAGATGGTGGGAGTTGTAGCACTGTAAAACAGGGTGGTGGGCATGGTTGGAGAGTTGTAAAGAGACAATAGATGGTGGTAGTTGTAGTACTGTAAAACAGGGTGGGCATGGTTGGAGAGCTGTAAAGAAACAATAGATGGTGTTAGTTGTAGCACTGTAAAACAGGGTGGTGGGCATGGTTGGAGAGCTGTAAAGAAACAATAGATGGTGGTAGTTGTAGCACTGTAAAACAGGGTGGTGGGCATGGTTGGAGAGCTGTAAAGAAACAATAGATGGTGGTAGTTGTAGCACTGTAAAAGAGGGTGGTGGGCATGGTTGGAGAGCTGTAAAGAAACAGTAGAAGGTGGGAGTTGTGGCACTGTAAAACAGGGTGGTGGACATGGTTGGAGAGCTGTAAAGAGACAATAGATGGTGGTAGTTGTAGCACTGTAAAACAGGGTGGTGGGCATGGTTGGAGAGCTGTAAAGAGACAATAGAAGGTGGTAATTGTAACACTGTAAAACAGGGTGGTGGACATGGTTGGAGAGCTGTAAAGAAACAGTAGATGGTGGTAGTTGTAGCAGTGTAAAACAGGGTGGTGGGCATGGTTGGAGAGCTGTAAAGAAACAGTAGAAGGTGGTAGTTGTAGCACTGTAAAACAAGGTGGTGGGCATGGTTGGAGAGTTGTAAAGAAACAATAGAAGGTGGTAGTTGTAGCTGTGTAAAACAGGGTGGTGGGCATTGTTGGAGAGCTGTAAAGAGACAATAGAAGGTGGTAGTTGTAGCAGTGTAAAACAGGGTGGTGGGCATGGTTGGAGAGCTGTAAAGAGACAGTAGATGGTGGTAGTTGTAGCACTGTAAAACAGAGTGGTGGGCATGGTTGGAGAGCTGTAAAGAAACAATAGATGGTGGTAGTTGTAGCACTGTAAAACAGGGTGGTGGACATGGTTGGAGAGCTGTAAAGAAACAATAGATGGTGGGAGTTGTAGTACTGTAAAACAGGGTGGTTGGCATGGTTGGAGAGCTGTGAAGAGACAATAGATGGTGGTAGTTGTAGCACTGTAAAACAGGGTGGTGGGCATGGTTGGAGAGCTGTAAAGAGACAGTAGAAGGTGGTAGTTGTAGCACTGTAAAACAGGGTGGTGGGCATGGTTGGAGAGCTGTAAAGAGACAATAGATGGTGGGAGTTGTAGCACTGTAAAACAGGGTGGTGGGCATGGTTGGAGAGCTGTAAAGAGACAATAGATGGTGGTAGTTGTAGCACTGTAAAACAGGGTGGGCATGGTTGGAGAGCATAGAATGACAAAGATTGAAAGAAAGAGGAGATGGGTTTGGACAAACAACATTTCTCAAAAATTGCATGTGTGTGTGTACATGTGTGAGTGTACGTGTGTGTACGTGGGTGAGTGTATGTGTGTGAGTGTACGTGTGTGAGTGTACATGTGTCTGAGTAGTGTACATGTGTGTGTGAGTGTTTGTGTGTGAATGTACGTGTGTGAGTGTACGTGTGTGTGAGTAGTGTACATGTGTGTGTGAGTTTATTGTGTGAGTGTACGTGTGTGTGAGTGTACGTCTGTGTGTGTATGTGTGTGTGTCTATGTGTCTGTGTACATGTGTGAGTGTACGTGTGTATACATGTGTGAGTCTCTGTGTGAGTGTACATGTGTGAGTCTATGTGTGAGTGTACATATGTGAGTACATGTGTGAGTGTACATGTGTGAGTCTATGTGTGAGTGTACATATGTGAGTACATGTGTGAGTGTACATGTGTGAGTGTACATGTGTGAGTGTACATGTGTGTGTACATGTGTGTGTACATGTGTGAGTGTACATGTGTGTGTACATGTGTGAGTGCACATGTGACTGTACATGTGTGAGTGTACATGTGTGTGTACATGTGTGAGTGTACATGTGTGTGTACATGTGTGAGTGTACATGTGTGTGTACATGTGTGAGTGTACATGTGTGAGTGTACATGTGTGTGTACATTGTACATGTGTGTGTACATGTGTGAGTGTACATGTGTGAGTGTACATGTGTGTGTACATTGTACATGTGTGAGTGTACATGTGTGTGTACATGTGTGAGTGTACATGTGTGTGTACATGTGTGAGTGTACATGTGTGAGTGTACATGTGTGTGTACATGTGTGAGTGTACATGTGTGAGTGTACATGTGTGTGTGTACATGTGTGAGTGTACGTGTGTGTGTAATTATGTGTGTACATATGTAATTATGTGAGTCTATGAGTGTGTCAGTGTGTGATTGTGTCAGTGTGTGTGTGCATGTTTATCAGTGTGTGTGTGTGTGTGTGTGTGTGTAATGGTTACCCATAATACCAGCTTCTCTTTTGCTTTATATAACCCATGCTAGCGTTGACGAATGGCCGGAAAACAGTGATGATGATGATGATGATGATGATGATGATGATGATGATGATGAAAAATACAACCTTTAATTGCACGAGTAGTAGCCCCCTCCCCCTCCCTTTTCTTTCACTCTTCTCCTCCCCCACCACACCACTATTTTCTGGGGGTGGATGTGGAAATGTAAGTTTAATTGATAGCACATTATTTCCCATTGAAATCATAGGAATGTTGCTGTATAAGTTTACTCTAATTTCACACACAGAGAGGTGATCTTACAACACAGAGACCAAGTTTAAAATATGATACTTTTTGGTTTATGAGGCTAGAAGTTCATAGGTGACTAAGAAAGGCGTGACGCTAGAGCTGTGAAATCTTGCACGAAATGTAATAACTTCAACTCTTCTTATTAATAACTGTATTATTTCTTTCCAAATACTACTGTTGAAAAATAAACCTCATTTGGTTGGTCATTCTATGAGAGTATCTTGGTCAGCCTATGAACTTTTCAGCCAATCCTTGTATATATATATATATATATATATATATCATCATCATTTCATTTTACGTCCACTTTACCCTGCTTGCAAGGATGGGACGGGAACTGATTCTGGCTTGATTTCTACAGCTGGATGCCCTTCCTAACACCAACCTCATTTACAGTGAGTGCTGGGTGCTTTTTTTGCTGTGGCACCTCCATGACCACTTTGCAATGGAATGATATGAACCCCAGTCCCTATCATCTCATTTCTACAGCTGAGTAAACTGGAGCAGTGTGAAATAAAGTGGCTTGCTCAAGGAAACAACACATCACCCGGTCTGAGAATTGAACTCACAACCTTTTGATTGCAAGGCCAATGCTCTAACCACTAAGCCATGTGCCTCCATATATATATAACTCAATGATATTAAATAAATGGAAACTATATTTATAAAACCATATTTATTCTATTATATATATTTCAAGAGTACCAAAACTTTGGTACGTTCTCATCAGATAAAATACAAAGTTTGTTTTATAAATATTGACATAACCAGGAATGAAGAACTTAACGGTTCAAGGTTTTCCTATCTAGAAAAAAACTTGAACCGTTAAGTTCTTCTTTCCTGGTTATGTCAATATTTATAAAACAAGCTTTGTATTTTATCTGATGAGAGCGTACCAAAGTTTTGGTACTCTTGAAATATCATCATCATCATCATCATCATCATCATCATCGTTTAACGTCCATTTTCCATGCTAGCATGGGTTTGGACAAATATATATAATAGAAATATATATAATAGAATATATATAATAGAATAAATATGGTTTATAAATATAGTTTCCATTTATTTAATATCATTGAATATTATACTCCAGAAAATCTGTTGAGTG
Organism: Eledone cirrhosa; assembly: GCA_964016885.1. NCBI lineage: Eukaryota > Metazoa > Mollusca > Cephalopoda > Octopoda > Eledonidae > Eledone > Eledone cirrhosa. The sequence goes on from OZ024744.1 coordinate 100,148,899, forward strand.
CTTTGAATCAGTTATAAACATTTATATTCATTGAATTACCAACAAATTGAATATCCCTTTTGCTTATATATATATCATTTCATTTCATTTTACGTCCGCTTTTTCCCTGTTTGCAAGGGTGGGACAGGAACTGATTCTGGCTTGATTTCTACAGCTGGATGCCCTTCCTAACACCAGCCTCATTTACAGTGAGTGCTGGGTGCTTTTTTGCCGTGGCACCTCCATGACCACTTTGCAGTGGAATGATAGGGACCCCAGTCCTATCATCTCATTTCTACAGCTGAGTAAACTGGAGCAATGTGAAATAAAGTGTCTTGCTCAAGGAAACAACACATCACCCGGTCTGAGAAGGAAACAACACATCACCCGGTCTGAGAAATAGGATATATATATATATATATATATATATATATATATATATATAAATATATATATATATATATATAAGTAGTAAGCCAACAGTTAGTTCACCATACCAAGAACAATTGTTTCACCTTATACGGATCTTACCAGCCCAAGCTGAAAAACCGCATAAGGTGAAACAATTGTTCGGTATGGTGAACTAACTGTTGTGTAACCACTTCTACCAAACTCGTCCCATGGACTGAGTGCTCTACCACTACGGATATTACCTTCCAGTGTTCTACCTTTATATATATATATGTGTGTGTGTGTGTGTGTATATATGTATGTACATACATACATATATACAAGGGTAGACTGAAAAGTCCATAGGCTGAAGAAGTGATGCTAGAGCTGTGAAAGGTTGCAATCATTAATTTCATGGGTGGTGGATTGGCAGTATCGGTAGAGCGTCAGGCACCTTGCTTTGCAGCATTGAGTCATGGCCCTTTGCGTTCTGAGTTCAAATCCTGCCACGGTTAGCTTTGCCTTTCATCCTTACTGGGTCGATGAAATAAAGTACCAGTAATGCACTGGAGTAATGCTGGCCTTGTGCCAAAAGTAGAAACAATTAATTTCAACTCTTCTTATTAATAACTGCATTGTTTCTTTTCCGGAACTATGTTGAAAAATAACCCTCATTTGGTGATTCCATGAGAGTATCTTGGTCAGCCTATGAACTTTTCAGCTGACTCTCATATGTTAACATTTGTAAATTTTGGGCTAGTCCATGTTAGAAGGATGTTTCTCACCAAAGAACACTAGGTATAAATGTAAGAAAAGAAAATTAGCCAGTGGTGGGGCAGGGGTAATAGAGAAAAGTACTTATGTATACTCAGATCCATTTCCAATTTGTTAGGGGGTGATGTAGACTACAGGTTCTCAACCCATTTAGGCCAAACGTCTCCTTTTGTCCCTCGAAATCACGAAACGCCGCCCCCCCCCCCCCCCCACACACACACACTCTATTTTTCCATTTTTCAATATACTACTGATTTTGATATCCGTAGATTACTAAAAAATTGATTAATAATATTCCAAAGATACTATTGAAGGCAGCTGAGAGTGAGGCGAAGTGAGGCGCAGTGTTGCCTCACATCGAGGGTTTTCTTGTACAGTTCTGTGTTGCGTCCTCGTAGAAACTCAATAATAAAGTCGAACAGTTCAAAGAAGTGAGTAAGGCACTAGCCCTTTGAAAGCCACCTCACTTCATTATGAAGGAGCAACTTGACGAATTCTTCGTCATTATCTTGACACTGTTGCCGGAAAATTCGTTCATTGAGGGAATGCCGTTTGATAAAATTGATGACATCAAGGGCCACCTGCAAGGACTTGCTCAGCGGCTTGCTGAGTTTCTTCACAGCCAAGTGTTGTCGATGAATGAGACAATGAACAACAAATACAGATAGATTTTCTTTCTTCAGAAGAGTGACGAAACCCTTATGTTGGCTAATCATTGCTCTAGTGTCGTCCGTAGCACATGATACAATGTGTGTTGTATTTAGTCCTAGATGTATGTATTACCTGCCTGTGTGTTGTAGGTAGTCCTAGATGTATGTATTACCTTATTATGTATTGCATGTGGTCCCCGCTGTATGTATTACCTCCTTGTGTGTTGTATGTGGTCCTAGATGTGTGTATTACCTCCTTATGTGTTGATTGTGGTCCTAGATGTATGTATTACCTGATTATGTGTTGTATGTGGTCCTAGATGTGTGTATTACCTACTTATGTGTTGTATGTGGTCCTAGATGCGTATATTACCTGCTTATGTGTTGTATGTGGTCCTAGATGTGTGTGCTACCCGCTTCTGTGTTTGTTTTTCTTTTTTATTTGTAATATTATTTATACAATAGGGAATAAAATAGATCTACATAGTGTTAACTCGTTACAGTTGAGTCAATAATTTCAGACATGAAATACATTGTTATCGGTGAAGGAAAAATATGATTCTAACTGGTTACACTCGAAGTGTCCTTGACCCAGTTGACTGTGGGCTTTTCCATTGTTAGGATCTCAATTGCTGGTTAATGTCTAGACACGCCTGTACAGCTGCTCACAGCTGCGGTCAGACCATAGTTATGCTGTCTGCAAGCTCATTCAAATGCATTCACACTGGCTGTCTCAAAGACATACAAATATGGCTTATAAAACTTACCAAAGTAAAGAGCCTTCCAAAGCTCCAAACGCCTTCCTAACGCCCCAAACGCCCCCTGGAGTTCTGAAACGCCCCCCGGGGGTGCATATGCCCCCCGTTGAGAACCTTTGGTGTAGACTGTTGTAGAGATTCCAAAGGAAGTTTAACCCCTTTTAGCATTTAAACCAGCCATATCCGGCCAGAATTCTCTCACCTATTTCTGTTCAAACCAGCTATAATCGGCCACTCATACCGACACTAAGGTATTGTTCTCAAAAGATGAAAGGCAAAGTTAACCTCGGACAGATTTGAACTCAGACCGTAAAGGGACGTAACTCTATGCTGCAAAGCATGGTGTCAAACCCTCTACAGATACTGCCAATCCACCACCCTTTTAAGAAAAATAGAAACAATTAAGATATTATTCTCGAAATAAATAACATTAAAATCTCATAGATTCGATATTATGTGAGATAATTAAGTGAGATAAAACCTTTACCACGAAAATATAATAGTATATATAGAGTAATGTGAATGGTAAAGGGTTAACCTTTATCAATCTTTTGAGTTTAATAACTCAAAAGTTTGCAGAAAGTTGCCGGGATAGGAAGAAGAATCTAAATAAGGAATTAACCTTAAAGATCAACAAATAATTGTTTCTACTTTAGGCACAAGGCCATCAATTACACAGTACATTACTGGTACTTTATTTTATCGACCCCGTAAGGATGAAAGGCAAAGTTAAACCTCGGCGGGATTTGAACTCAGACCGTAAAGGGACGTAACTATGCTGGAAAGCATGGTGTCCGACCCTCTACCAATACTGCCAATCCAATTGGAGTTCAATTATATTGCTACATTACCATCATCATTATCATCACTATCACCATCACCATCACCATCCTCAATACCACTCTACCACAAGGGAGCATATTATATTTGTGGCCTAGAGTTACGGCCCTTTATGGTCTGAGTTCAAATCCCATCGAAGTTAAACTTTGCCTTTCGTCCTTACGGGGGGGGGGGGGGGGGGGGGGTCGATAAAATAAAGTACCAGTAATGTACTGGGATAATTGCTGGCCTTGTGCCAAAAGTAGAAACAATTATATATTAAACAAAGAAGTATATATATCATGGGTAAAGATACCTACAGGAGTGTCCATCTTATATTGAGTTTGTTAATTTTATTAACTCTTTCATAGAACCAGAGTGAAAATGTAATGTTCTACCATACTATTTCATTCTAATACCATTTTTAAATTTTAAAGGATTGTAAATAAAACGAGTAAATCAGACAAAGTTGGTATTCCTTTTATTAATATAATCTTCTATACACAATCATACACACCCGTGTATATTTATCTATATTTATATATCTATAATTATATATATATTGTCCCACCCTTGCAAACAGGGAAAAAGCGGACGTAAAATGAAATGATGATGATGATGATATATATAATATATATAATTATATATATATAATTATATATAGGAACGAGTAGGACCCCGACAGCTGAGCTCTGGACTGAATTAACCGTCGAAACGGCTTGAGCTCAGCCGTCGGGGTCCTACTCGTTCCTATTACCCACTCTACTACCCTAAGTATTGAGTACTTTGGTGCGTTATGGTCCACCTGGTTCCTTACCACATTTCCTTCGTTATAATTATATATATATATATATATATATATATATATATATATATATATATATATATATATATATATATTATATATGTAGCGAAATCTGTCCGTGCCTTGAACTTTGGGTGATACCTAAAGGTTAAATTCTAGGTCAACACCCTTTTGGTGTAGACAGGTTGATGCGTTGGCTATCCCCTCAAGGTGGGGAGACAGGAAACGATATATATAAACCTTATATTTTCCCACTTTACACACAGAGACATCGGAGCGATAGGATACACAACTAACTATGTAAAGATTCACCGCTAACTTCAGACCCCAGAGGTCTACAGAAACACAGAGACATCGGACCACCACGACATACAACAAACTATGTAAGGATTCACCACTATCAACAGACCCCATGAGGCCTACAGATACACACAGAGATTGGAGCCCTACTACTACAGACCACGTACAAGCCAGAGTGGTCTACAACTAATTACAGACCATTCAGAGATATACAAACTATATCTCGCTCTCTCTCTCTTACTAACTACGGTCTCACAACTACTACCACGGACTCCAAATTCCAACAACAACAACATTTAATGCCGCCTGCTGTTTTCACACCAACAACAACAACAACAGACTACAACAGCCTCACATCAGCAGCAATAACAACATTAACAACTCTTGGTAACCTGTTTTATATGTACTTTTTAATTGATTCACGTGAAGTAAACTATATATAACCAAATCATTTATTCTTTATATTCTCGTTATTACATTTAAATAAATAAAGAAAGAAATCGTTATTACATTTACACCTATTTTTATTATTCATATTATTTCCTCTAACAATTTTGTTATTTAACAATCTTGTTATTATCACATATCTAAATAACCACATATATCTATCTAACTATTCATTTTTAACCTTCCGTTAAATATATATATATATATATATATATATATATATATATATATAATATAGTAACAATAATAAATTTGAAGACTAAAATCCAAAGAGGGCTCGATAAGGATAAATATATATCAAATATATAAGAACCGTAGAGCAAATATTTATTAAAATAACAGATTAAAGTTTAAGCAAAGAATCGTTGCTTTCACCCTTAACGGGATCTTCTGATTTTAATAAATATATATATAATAAATATATATATAATATATATATATATAATATATATATATATAATATATATATATATAATATATATAATTCAACTCCGTTCCTGGACCACCAACATGATTCAATATGAAAGATGGATGCGTTGCATGACGTTGAGTGCTTTCATAATATTACATTACGACTTACTTCGAGGAAAGACAAATTCTACCCAATGGTGAACCACCAAATTTAAGCATGTATATATATATATATTAGTAATTTAAAAATGTTTCTTTATTATATAGTTACATTATTACTTTAGCATCTTCAAATATATTTTTGGTATAGTATCTGGAGGCACATGGCTTAGTGGTTAGAGCATTGGTCTTGCAATCGAAAGGTTGTGAGTTCAATTCTCAGACCGGGTGATGTGTTGTTTCCTTGAGCAAGACACTTTATTTCACATTGCTCCAGTTTACTCAGCTGTAGAAATGAGATGATAGGGACTGGGGTCCCTATCATTCCACTGCAAAGTGGTCGTGGAGGTGCCACGGGAAAAAAAGCACCCAGCCTACACTGTAAAGTGGACGTGTAGGCGCCACGGCAAAAAAAGCACCCAGCACTCACTGTAAATGAGGTTGGTGTTAGGAAGGGCATCCAGCTGTAGAAATTAAGCCAGAATCAGTTCCCGTGACCACCCTTGCAAGCAGGGAAAAAGCGGACGTAAAATGATGATGATGGTGATGATGATGATATCTAATTTAATCTAACATAAGATATAACTATATAGACTAACAGTCAACATTTGTTTTTGTTTTTGTTTTGATTTTCTTTTACCAATCCGATAAGTTCAAAAATGTCAATGCCAACTGTAATATTTGTCCCACTCATATAATATGTTCTGTGTCAAGGGTTTCTCTATCTCATATGCTTGCTGACGACAGATCTGAACAGTTCGTTTGACCGCCTGCATATCAATTGATATCTACATCTCCTGTGGATTTTATCTGAAGAGAACATGTTTTAGCCTATGTTATACATTAGCCTTGCATCTTCAAAATACGTAAAATAAAATAAATTGGGATTGTCTAAAGTAACTAACTGTCTTTTGTTTGGGCGGTGAATTGGCAGTATCAGTAGAGGGTCGGACACCATGCTTTCCAGCATAGAGTTACGGCCCTTTATGGTCTGAGTTCAAATCCCGCCAAAGTTAACTTTGCCTTTCATCCTTACGGGGGTCGATAAAATAAAGTACCAGTAATGCACTGGGATAATTGCTGGCTTTGTGCCAATAGTAGAAACAATTATTATATATATATATATATATATGTAGATAAATCTACCAAGAGTTTACGGTAGTGTCCAATCCGTATGAAGAACTCAATGTATTCCGGATATCATGGAAAGAAGAGATGTAATGAAAAACCACTTTCGGTGAAAGATAAACGGTATACAGAGTACAAGATAAAATATTAAACAAATAATGAATAAACAATTTCTTATATTAAACAAAAAAAGTTCATTATTTAACGATCGTTTCTAGGATATATATGTGTTAGAATTGGTATGCATATTCAACAGATCTATGTACAAAATTATACAAAATTATACAAATTATCAAGATTAAATATACATACCAAACACATATATACGCCGTCTTCAGAAATAATATTTCTGAAGACGGCGTATATATGTGTTTGGTATGTATATTTAATCTTGATAATTTGTATAATTTTGTATAATTTTGTACATAGATCTGTTGAATATGCATACCAATTCTAACACATATATATCCTAGAAACGATCGTTAAATAATGAACTTTTTTTGTTTAATATAAGAAATTGTTTATTCATTATTTGTTTAATATTTTATATATATATATATATAATTGTTTTATATTGCCTCGTCTGACGAACGAATGAAAACGTTTCTTTCGTATTCAAAATATTCCGTAGAATCCGTGTTAAAGTGTCCATCGAGAATCAAAGCTTTCCATTCTTTTAACAACCTTCTCTACTTTGTCTATCAGTATTTTCGTGTAGAGAGTGTTAGAAGGTGTTGGGATATTCTTTACAGAGTAGTCCAAAGGGTATCTATCCATGTTCAGTATTGGTTTAAAATCCTATGACTGAAGAGTGCTCGACTTTAAAAGGGCTGGAAGATGCCAATCTCATAAAGATGTAGAATATGCTGCGATCATTCCCTTGGGAGCTGTATAAGTATTGAAATTTCCGTTGAAAACAGAAAAGGTCATAGAAGTGAAGAGTGCTCTATGTAAGTATCAGAGCAAAATTTAATGTATAAAAATCAATACAATATAATTACCTCATATCCCGAATGAGGCGAATACGAAAGAAACGTCTTCATTCGTTCTTCAGACGAGGCAATATAAAACAGGGGTAAATACTTGGAAAGTCTCATCATTTATATTTATTTTTTTTTTTATTTTTTTTTTTATTTTTATTTATTTATTTATTTATTTTTTTTTTTTTTTTACTTCACATCCACCAATAACCCCCCCCCCCCTTTATTCGATTCACTTACCTAATATCTTTCCATTTTTTACTTCCCTATTTCCTTCACTAACTGATTACACATGTCATTTGCGTTTTCCACTCCAGATATATTTTTTATCTTTATTTTTATTTTTTATTTTTGCGCAGCCAATCTTACAATTTTATAATTTTATATTTGTACTTACTTATCCACAAGTTTTTTACACCCTGTATCAATGTGGCTGAACGCCTTAATGTGTGTATACTTTCTATATATGTACATAGCGACTACGTATGTGCGCGCGCGTGCGTGTATATATATATATATATATATATATATATATATATATATATATATATATATATATATATATATATATATATATATATATGTATGTATGTGTATGTGTATGTGTCTTTATATCCGTGTTTTTACATCTAGGTTTTATGTTTTGTTCCTTTTTTCTTCTCCCCCCTTTTTTTACATCCTCATTTTTATGCGTGTGCATGCAAACAGGTCAATAAGCGTGAGTGTAAGTATGTGTGTGTGTGTGTGTGTGTACGTATCGAACGTATGGATGTGTAAGTGTGCGTGTGTATATAAGCATGTATATTTTTTTGCGTTTCCTTTGTGAGATATACGTGTGTGTGTATGTATGTACCTTTTTTGTCTTCTTTTCTTTAATTTTTTCTTTCTAAATTATTGTTCCATTTTTATAAATGTATCGAGATTGATACTTTCCTTTAATTATTACACTCCCTTACCTCTTTTACTTCCGCATCTAAGTGTACGTGTGTGTAGGTGTGTTTATGCGCGTGCCTTCATATTCTTATGATGTATCTATTCTGTCTGTAGATTACAGACATACAGATAGATACATTTGCCCTAAATTATATATTTACGCACACTTTTTCACTATACGTATACATATGTGCATACACATATATGCACATCTGTGAGCGTATATACATACATATACACACACCTAACTATATTTCTTGAAAGATTATTATATATTTCATATTCTAATTCATTTGTCTATATCTTTTTTGTTTTTTTGTTTTTCTTGATGAGACTTTCCAAGTATTTACCCATGTTTTATATTGCTTCGTCTGACGAACGAATGAAGACGTTTCTTTCGTATTCGCCTCATTCGGGAAACCTCTGGTAATGAGGTAATTATATTGTATTGATTTTTATACATTAAATTTTGCTCTGATACTTACATAGAGCACTCTTCACTTCTATGACCTTTTCTGTTTTCAACGGAAATTTCAATACTTATATATATATATATATATATATATATATATAAATGAGTTTTTCGAATATTAATAATAATAATAATTGTTTCTACTTTTGGCACAAGGCCAGCAATTATCCCAGTGGTACTTTATTTTATCGACCCCGTAAGGATGAAAGGCAAAGTTAACCTCGGCGGGATTTGAACTCAGTCCGTAAAGGGACGTAACTATGCTGGAAAGCATGGCGTCCGACCCTCTACCGATACTGCCAATCCACCACCGTAATAATATTAATATTATAATAATAATAATTGTTTCTATTTTTGGCACAAGGCCAGCAATTACCCAGTGCATTACTGGTACTTTATTTTATCGACCCCGTAAGGATGAAAGGCAAAGTTAACCGCGGCGGGATTATACTTAGCCATAATACAGCACCTTGGATGTGGAGGTGGGGTTGTAGGTGGGGAAAGTAGAACCATGAATTCTGGGACTAAGTTGATTGAGATGACGCAAAAGTGGAATTTTGGAAAATATCATTATGATCACACGTAATTCTCAAGGAGATTCAGTGTAAGACTTCTATACAGTCTCTGACTACCCAGTTTCACATTGGATATGATCGAACCTGGGACATAATGATGGCGAAATAAACTCACAAGTTAGTCGATATCGATCTTTATAAACACTGATCGACAATAAACCAATGCTGAACATACAGATGAAGAAAGTGATCGGAAAACTGAAATGAATTTACAACTGTTTTAGTTAATAATAATATAATATTCGATTCGTTTGCAATTATGTAAACAGCCTCTTTAAAGCCATGTCAGTAGAATGAATCTGTCATTTTTGCTCATGCGTTGGCATGTAAACAGAACTGCAGACACTAATGTTTATATATATATATAACCAAAGATTAATATAAGCATAATCCAATACAAGCGATATTCATTGATATATGTGAATAGATTTTTGATTTCTTATTTTATCTAGTATTTGAATACAACGGTTTTTTTATTCCCCTCTATTTCATATTTTCTTCTTCTTTTTCTTCCTTTTTCTTTATTCCCCTTTGTTTCCTTTTACTCTCCCCACATCTTCCCTCTCTTTTGTCTTTATTCCTCTTTTCTTTTATATATTTCTTTTCTCCTTTTATTCATTCATCCATTTATTTATTTATTCATTTATTTATTTATTTATTTATTTATTTATTGCCTTTTCCTCTTCTTTGCACCCCCTCCCGTTATATCTCTAACTTGCTCTACGTCCTTTTCTTCTTTAAGTTTATCATATTATTTGTGGTATAAAAACGTTGAGATTTGATGAAATACGAGGTGGGTCAGAAAAGTTCCAGGACTGATGCCACAAAAGATTTATTTCAAACCCAAACTTCACACTAAGAGTTTTCTCCTTCAAAGTCCTGGAGTCTAATGCACTTTTCCATCTTTTTTTGCCATGCTTGCATGCACTCCTGGAATGATTCTTCCGGGATCCTCCGCAGTTCCGTCGTCACAGCCTTTTTGATGTCATACACGTCTTCAAAACGCCCCCCCCCCCCGGGTCGTACTCGAAGATCCATGACTCATCACCGGTGATGACTGTCCCTAGCAAGTCTGGTTCGGTTTCAAGACGCTTGAGGATGTCCTGGCACACTTGCATGCATGCATCGACCCTTCTGGTCATCGTTCAACAGTTTTGGCACCATCTTTGCACAAACTTTCCGCATGTCCAAATCTTCAGTGAGAATCTTCCAGACGCTGTCCCGCTCATTTGCCATCAGTCGAACAGTCAATCGACAATCGCTATGCACCATCTGCCTGATGCGCTCAACGTTGACCTCAGTCCTGGTTGTTGAGGGCCTTCCGCTCCTGGGATCATCTTTCATGTCCTCGCGTCCTTCTTTAAACCTCTTGCACCACTCAAAAACACGTGAGCGTGACATCGTCTCATCTCCATACACTTGCTGCAGCAATCCCAGTGCTTCTGATGGAGTTTTCAAGTTTGTTCGTTGCTCTGTGCTCATTGCTTGACGACCTGTAACAGAGGACATGTTTATAAAATTATGAAGAAAAAAGTTTGATCGCTGCAGAGAGCTAAGATTACAGTTACATACTCCAGGGGGATTACTTTGAAGGAGAAAACTCTTAGTGTTAAGTCTGGGTCTGAAATAAATCTTTTGTGACATCAGTCCTGGAACTTTTCTGACACACTTCGTAAATCACTGCCAATACTGGAATTGAATAATCAAAACCCTAGTGGTATGTCACATATCAAATCATATATTTTGTCTGATGAAAACGTACTTAAACACCATACCTTTGAAATATGTATAATAAAATATATATTTTGATTATGAAAATATTTTTCATTTATTAACATTTTGAATAATATATATATATATATACAGGGGTTGGACAAAATAATGGAAACACCTAGCATCATAGCATCATAATTTTGAAATATCTATAAAACTGTCAAAAGCTTGTTTATTTTTATGTTTTTTTTATTTATTATTAGTGTTGCATAATATGTTTTGTTAACATTGCTGTTTCTTTTCAGATATTATCAGAAAAAGGTAATTAAAATTCATTAAAATGACAGATCTATCAGACTTTGAAAGAGGTCAAATTGTTGGTGCTCGTATGGCAGACGCTAGCGTAACGAAAACAGCTGAAATGTTTGGTGTATCAAGAAGTACTGTCTCGAAAGTAATGACAGCCTTTGAGAAAGAGGGAAAAACCTCTTCGTCGAAACAAAACTCCGGAAGAAAACTAAAACTTTCAGATAGGGACCGTCGGACTCTTACGCGAATTGTTAGAAAGGATCACAAAAGTACAGCTCCCAAAATTACTGCAGAGCTTAATGACCACCTCGAGAGCAATAAAAATAAACAAGCTTTTGACGGTTTTATAGATATTTCAAAATTATGATACTATGATGCTAGGTGTTTCCATTATTTTGTCCAACCCCTGTATATATATCAATAATATTAATAAATAAAAGCTATCTTTATAAAACCATATTTATTTTATTATATATATTTCATGGGTACCAATATTTTTGGTACGCTCACATCAATAAAATACAAAAGTTGTTTTATATATAGTGACATATCCTAAAACAAGAAGTTATCGCTTTAAGTTCTGCTTGAATAGTGAAAGAAATTCAAAACTTAGGATGATTATGTTAATGAGGATAACGTAAAGTTGAAAAAGATCGTTATATTTAGACGCTAGGTAAATTTAAATAATTATTAGTGTTATTTCTTAAGAGAAGAAGAGAGTGGGGTTAATATTAATATTAGGGTATAAGAAAATTTAAGGAAAGAATATAAGAAAAACGTATATTATAGTTAGAAATAGACTATTTGGCAATATCGGTAGAGGGCTGGACGCCATGCTTTCTAGCATAGTTACGTCCCTTTATGGTCTGAGTTCAAATCCCATCGAGGTTAACTTTGCCTTTCATCCTTACGGGGTCGATAAAATAAAGTACCAGTAATGTACTGGGTATTTGCTGACCTTGTGCCTAAAGTAGAAACAATTATTAATATATAGTTGTATGGATCATATTAGTGATGGTGTAAAGAGAGTGAAATAATTATATTTAATTATATAATTATATAATACTACCAAAATATATAATTATATAATTAAATAAATAAATATAATTATTTCACTCTCTTTACACCATCAATAATACGATCCATACAACTATATATTAAATAATTGTTTCTACTTGTCTATTTCTAACTATAATATACGTTTTTCTTATATTCTTTCCTTAAATTTTCTTATACCCTAATATTAATATTAACCTCGCTCTTCTTCTCTTAAGAAATAACTGTTTCTACTTTTAGGCACAAGGCCAGCAATTACCCAGTTCATTACTGGTACTTTATTTTATCGACCCCGTAAGGATGAAAGGCAAAGTCAACCTCGGCGGGATTTGAACTCATAATAATTATTATTTAGACCTAGCGTCTAAATATAACGATCTTTTTCAACTTTACGTTATCCTCATTAACATAATCATCCTAAGTTTTGAATTTCTTTCACTATTCAAGCAGAACTTAAAGCGATAACTTCTTGTTTTGGGATATGTCACTATATATAAAACAACTTTTGTATTTTATCTGATGAGAATGTACCAAAAATGTTGGTACCTATGAAATATATATAATTGTTTCTACTTTTGGCACAAGGCCAGCAATTACCCACTACATTACTGGTATTTATTTTATCGACCCCGTAAGGATGAAAGGCAAAGTCAACCTCGGCGGGATATAAATATGGTTTTTATAAAGATAGTTTCCATTTATTAATATTATTGATATTATACTCCAGAAGAAAAATGCTGTAGAGTGCTTCGAATCTGTTATAAATAAATTTGTTGAATAACCAACAAATTAAATAACTCTTTGCTTATTTATATATATATATATATATATATATATATATATATATATATATATATATATATAACGAAGGAAAAGTGGTAAGGAACCAGATGGACCATAACGCATCAAAGTACTCAATACTTAGGGTAGTAGAGTGGGTAATAGGAACGAGTAGAACCCCGACGGCTGAGCTCAAGCCGTTTCGACGGCTAATTCAGAATTAGCCGTCGAAACGGCTTGAGCTCAGCCGTCGGGGTCCTACTCGTTCCTATATATATATATATATATATATATAATATATATATATATATATATATATTATATATATATATATATATATATATATATATATATATATATATATATATATATATATATATATATATATATCGATTAAATTGACCCAGTATGTTATTTTATTGACCCCCAGATGAATGAAAATGACTACAACTAAATGCCACAAACTATTTTGTTGTCCATCGTTCTAATCATCATCATCATCATCATCATCATCATCGTTTTTACATCCATTTTCTATGTTAGCATAGGTTAGACGAGTTGTCCTGTTGTAGACAATACCAAGTCAGGTAACCATGTCTTGCATATATATATATATATATGACTGATTTTGGGGCTAGGTTTCTACAGCTGGATGACCTTCCTAATACCAACCTCATTTACACTGAGTACTGATTCTGCCAATCTACCACCCTTGATAGCTAAATAGATAATGAGTGAATAAAAACCAGATTAAGAGAAAGTTGTTGTGTCTTATCAACAAAAATATGTAATCAAGTACTTTGATATTCTTTATCACTATTTTTTTTTTTTTTTTGTATTTTACCAACCATAAAAGACTACACCCAAAACACTACGAATATCTTTGGAAAATATGCAACAAAATAACTGGCCATGTAAAGCAAATGTGGTTAAGGACAGTTATCAGTGATGTTTAATGGAGACTCCTTCCTGAATAAATTCAGTGACTAACAAATCACGTGACACAGACAATAAAAAATTGTAATCCCAAACCAATTATATATAATACATATATATATATATATATATATATATATGTATATCCCACAGAGTGTCCAAATTCACCCTCCTCACCTACCTAACTGGGTGGGGTTGCCGGTATAGTCGCCAACGACCCGACCATGCACAAAACCCGTCAAAGTGGGGAGGAACTCGGAGGGGTCAATGGTCATCCAATAAAGTTTTTTTTTTGGGGGGGGGAGCAAGAAACTCCTAGTCTTCATTAAGGAGAAGGTCACACTGATATAAAACCTGCGACTTTGTGTGCATCCAATGATGTAGACCAGTTCTTCTCTTTGGGCAAATGCATTCAATGTTCAGAGAGTAATTGGCCCTGTGTAAAATTTTTCCTCATTTAAAAAAGCTTGATATGTGACATTTTATGCGATGGATGGTATTGCTGGCCATAGGCAAGTCCCTAGCAGGACTAAAAAGCCACGTCCATGATGATCGAGTTGCAACCATCACATATGTATAAATTAGCACAAACATGCTATCTTAAACATATGTGTTTGGCATTTATATTGAGTTTTTTGGTATATGGTAATCATACTTTTTTAAGAAGATAGAATGTGATTTGGGGGAAAAATTTGGCTGCTATTTCTAGCTTGAGTAGACCTACAATGAAATCCTTCTAGCCAACTTTGTGTGTCCTTCAGATTTGTAGATGGTAGTGTGTGAATTTGGGGAACTTTGGCTGCTATTTTTAGCAGGTTGACCTACCGCCTAGAAGCTCTCTTAGTTGTTGCTGTTGCTGTTTAGCCACAAGTTAGCAGTTATCAATCAAAGTTACAAAAGGCGTTCCAGCTACGACCATCATATCTTTTTGGTGTATCAGGATCTACAATGTCCAATGTTTCTTTTTTTTTTTTTTTTTAATGTAGAGTGTTTGATTTTAGGGAGATTTGACTGAATAATGAAAATAAAACAAAAATCAGAGATAGATGCTCTCAAGTCTAAAATTATCGTCCCATCCCATCCCACCCCCACTCCCACCTCACCCATTAAATCGACCCCCCCCCCCCCAGTGCATTACTGGTTCTTTATTTTATCGAGCCCATAAGGATGAAAGGCAAAGCTAACCTTGGTAGAATTTGAACTCAGAACGTAAAGGGTCACAACTCTATGCTGCAAAGCATGTTGTCTGACGTTTGATTGATATAATGGGTTTCTGATTTAGACACAAGGCCAACAATTTTAGGAGAGGGGTAAGTTGATTAAATCAACCCTCATAAGAAAAGAAAGAAAAGCTGACCTAGGTGGAATTTGAACTCAGAACGTAAAGAGACATAACTCTATGCTGCAAAGCATGGTGTTAAACGCTCTACTGATACCGCCAATCCACCACCAATCATAAAATTTTGTCTAATAATTGTTTCTACTTTCGGCACAAGGCCAGCAATTACCCAGTGCATTACTGGTACTTTATTTTATCGACCCCGTAAGGATGAAAGGCAAAGTTAACCTCGGCGGGATTTGAACTCAGACTGTAAAGGGACGTAACTCTTTGCTGGAAAACATGGCGTCCAACCCTCTACCGGTACTGCCAAATAATACCAAACATATACCTAAACAGATCTCAGGCATAATTGTTTCTACTTTTGGCACAAGGCCAACAATAATCCCAGTGTATTACTGGTACTTTATTTTATCGCCCCCCCCCCCCATAAAGGTGAAAGGCAAAGTTAAACTCGGCGGGATTTGAACTCAGACTGTAAAGGGACGTAACTCTTTGCTGGAAAGCATGGCGTCCGACCCTCTTACCGATTAGTGCCAATCCACCACCCTCAGACATAATTGTTTCTACTTTTGGCACAAGGCCAGCAATTACCCAGTGTATTACTGGTACTTTATTTTATCGACCCCGTAAGGATGAAAGGCAAAGTTAACCTCGGCGGGATTTGAACTCAGAATGGCAAGGGCCGTAACTCTATGCGTCAAAGCATGGCGTCCGACCCTCTACCGATACTGCCAAACCACCCTCAGACATAATGTCATCATGACACGATATATCAAACTACATTCTGTCTGTGATGGTTGAGAGTTTTTAAGAAGTTTACTCCTGGACTGCTAACATATGACATATGACATAAGCTCCTGTGATATAACTCTTCTGTCATACCTATCTACCGTAACATATGACATAGGAAATAAGCTCCTATGATGTAACTCTTCTGTAATACCTATCTACTCTAACATAAGACATAGGAGATAAGCTCCTATGATATAACTCTTCTGTCATACCTATCTACCCTAACATACGTCATAAGCTCCTATGATGTAACTCTTCTGTAATACCTACCTACCCTAACATAAGACATAGGAGATAAGCTCCTATGATATAACTCTTCTGTCATACCTATCTACCCTAACATACGTCATAAGCTCCTATGATGTAACTCTTCTGTAATACCTACCTACCCTAACATAAGACATAGGAGATAAGCTCCTATGATATAACTCTTCTGTCATACCTATCTACCCTAACATACGTCATAAGCTCCTATGATGTAACTCTTCTGTAATACCTACCTACCCTAACATAAGACATAGGAGATAAGCTCCTATGATATAACTCTTCTGTCATACCTATCTACCCTAACATACGTCATAAGCTCCTATGATGTAACTCTTCTGTAATACCTACCTACCCTAACATAAGACATAGGAGATAAGCTCCTTTGATATAACTCTTCTGTCATACCTATCTACCCTAACATACGTCATAAGCTCCTATGATGTAACTCTTCTGTAATACCTACCTACCCTAACATAAGACATAGGAGATAAGCTCCTATGATATAACTCTTCTGTCATACCTATCTACCCTAACATACGTCATAAGCTCCTATGATGTAACTCTTCTGTAATACCTACCTACCCTAACATAAGACATAGGAGATAAGCTCCTATGATATAACTCTTCTGTCATACCTATCTACCCTAACATACGTCATAAGCTCCTATGATGTAACTCTTCTGTAATACCTACCTACCCTAACATAAGACATAGGAGATAAGCTCCTATGATATAACTCTTCTGTCATACCTATCTACCCTAACATACGTCATAAGCTCCTATGATGTAACTCTTCTGTAATACCTACCTACCCTAACATAAGACATAGGAGATAAGCTCCTATGATATAACTCTTCTGTCATACCTATCTACCCTAACATACGTCATAAGCTCCTATGATGTAACTCTTCTGTAATACCTACCTACCCTAACATATGACATATAACATAACTTCCTATGATGTAACTCTTCTGTAATACCTAGCAACCCTAACATATGACATATAACATAACTTCCTATGATGTAACTCTTCTGTAATACCTAGCAACCCTAACATATGACATATAACATAACTTCCTATGATGTAACTCTTCTGTAATACCTAGCAACCCTAACATATGACATATAACATAACTTCCTATGATGTAACTCTTCTGTAATACATAGCAACCCTAACATATGACATATAACATAACTTCCTATGATGTAACTCTTCTGTAATACCTAGCAACCCTAACATATGACATAAGAGATAAGCTCCTATGATGTAACTCTTCTTGAAATATGAAATATTCCAATGTCTTACCCACCTACCCATCATAAGACATAGGATGTAAGCTGCTATGATATAAATTCTGTTATACCCAGCTACCGCAATATATGACACATCATAGGTCACAAGCTCCTATGATGTAATACTTACCCATCTACCCATCATAAGACATAGGATGTAATGTAAGCTCCTATGATGTAACTCTTTTGAAAAATATACCAATAACATCATACCCCCCTACCCTAACTATTGCTAGACACTCATCGATATAGATCCTATGCTGGCCTCATCAGTCCTTTTCACAGGCTTTGCTGTGGTACTTTGCTGGGGTAGGGTAGTAACTTCCTGGGGAGGGGGGTAGTTGTTACTGACCCGACCAACTTAACAGGTTGTACTGGATTACATGTTACCAACTGCTCTCTCATTCTTGACCTCACACATGCACACACACATACACACACATACACACACGTTCACATGAACACACACACACATACATACACACTCATGAACACACACACTCATGAACATACACACATACATACACACACATACACACACGTTCATATGAACACACATACACACACAGACATTCACACAAACATACACACACAGACATTCACACAAACATACACACACACAAACATACACACACACAGACTTTCACACAAACACAGACATTCACACAAACATACACACACAGACATTCACACAAACACACACACACACACACACATAAACACACACACACACAGACATTCACACAAACATTCACACACACAGACATTCACACAAACATTCACACACAGACATTCACACAAACACACACACACAGACATTCACACAAACACACACAGACATTCACACAAACATACACACACAGACATTCACACAAACACACACACACAGACATTCACACAAACACACACACAGACATTCACACAAACATACACACACACATTCACACAAACATACACACACACAGACATTCACACAAACATACACACTCACACAGACATTCACACAAACATACACACACAGACATTCACACAAACATACACACACACACAGACATTCACACAAACATACACACACACAGACATTCACACAAACACACACACACACAGACATTCACACAAACACACACACACAGACATTCACACAAACATACACACAGACATTCACACAAACACACACACACACAGACATTCACACTAACATACACACACACAGACATTCACACAAACATACACACATTCACACACACATTCACACAAACATACACACACACACACACATTCACACAAACACAAACACACAGACAGTCACACAAACACACACACACACACAGACATTCACACAAACACACACACACAGACATTCACACACACATACACACACAGACATTCACACAAACACACACACACACACAAACATTCACACAAACACACACACACAGACATTCGCACAAACACACACACACAGACATTCACACAAACACACACACACACACAGACATTCACACAAACACACACACACAGACATTCACACACACATACACACACAGACATTCACACAAACACACACACACACACAGACATTCACACAAACACACACACACACAGACATTCACACAAACATACACACTCACACAGACATTCACACAAACACACACACAAACATTCACACAAACACACATACACACACACAGACATTCACACAAACATACACACATTCACACACACATTCACACAAACATTCACACACACACAGACATTCACACAAACACACACACATTCACACAAACACAAACACACAGGCATTCACACAAACATACGTGCTAGATAACCTTTCTCAAATGAATACCTCTAATTATGCTAGTAGTTATCTCTCGCCTGTCAATTAGAATTCATCCCACCCAGTAAAGACATGTTTTATCAATTAAGTGGAAATGTATGAAACAAAGCTAAGACTTATTTTGCTATCTTGTTGCTGGTTATTAGAAGCATTGAAATTCAATCACTGGGGTTGGGTGAGCTATATATTTTCAAATTAACAACATATATATATATATATAAGTATGTATACGTACATACATATATATATATACAGACGTACAGTAGTATGTATATATATATATATATATATATATATATACATACTACTGTACGTCTGTATACGTACATACATATATATATACAGACGTACAGTAGTATGTATATATATATATATATACTACTGTACGTCTGTATACGTACATACATATATGTATACAGACGTACAGTAGTATGTATATATATACATACTACTGTACGTCTGTATACGTACATACATATATGTATACAGACGTACAGTAGTATGTATATATATATGTACATACTACTGTACGTCTGTATACGTACATACATATATGTATACAGACGTACAGTAGTATGTATATATATATATACATACTACTGTACGTCTGTATACGTACATACATATATGTATACAGACGTACAGTAGTATGTATATATATATATATACATACTACTGTACGTCTGTATACGTACATACATATATATATACAGACGTACAGTAGTATGTATATATATATATACATACTACTGTACGTCTGTATACGTACATACATATATGTATACAGACGTACAGTAGCATGTATATATATATATATACATACTACTGTACGTCTGTATACGTACATACATATATGTATACAGACGTACAGTAGTATGTATATATATGTACATACTACTGTACGTCTGTATACGTATATACATATATGTATACAGACGTACAGTAGTATGTATATATATATACATACTACTGTACGTCTGTATACGTACATACATATATGTATACAGACGTACAGTAGTATGTATATATATATATACATACTACTGTACGTCTGTATATATATATGTATGTACGTATACAGACGTACAGTAGCATGTATATATATATATACATACTACTGTACGTCTGTATACGTACATACATATATGTATACAGACGTACAGTAGTATGTATATATATATATATATACATACTACTGTACGTCTGTATACGTACATACATATATATATACAGACGTACAGTAGTATGTATATATATACATACTACTGTACGTCTGTATACGTACATACATATATGTATACAGACGTACAGTAGTATGTATATATATGTACATACTACTGTACGTCTGTATACGTACATACATATATGTATACAGACGTACAGTAGTATGTATATATATGTACATACTACTGTACGTCTGTATACGTACATACATATATATATACAGACGTACAGTAGTATGTATATATATATATATACATACTACTGTACGTCTGTATACGTATATACATATATGTATACAGACGTACAGTAGTATGTATATATATATATATACATGCATGCACACATATATATATATTTACGTATGGATTCACCGAACATTTATTATAATGTTCGATGTGTTTGTAAACAAACATCCCGTATTAAGCCGTAGTGTCTAGCAACCAGTGGGAAATGAAATTTCGTTTCATTTTTTCCGTTTAAGATATATATATATATATGTATGTATATATATATGTATATATATGTTTCTCAACCTGTTAGTTCTATCGTTACTTTGGTATATTATTGTGTGTTAGATTTTGCCTACCACAATGTTCGATTTGTCAAGCTATTTAAACGTATGTTATTACTCTAAGGGCGGTGGATTGGCAGTATCGGTAGAGGGTCGGACGCCATGCTTTCCCTTTACGATCTGAGTTCAAATCCCGCCGAGGTTGACTTTGCCTTTCATCCTTACGGGGTCGATAAAATAAAGTACCAGTAACACACTGGGTAATTGCTGGCCTTGTTCCTAAAGTAGAAACAGTTATTACTCTAAGGACCTAACTTATCGAGTGCTTTGCTAACTCATCATTTCATATAAGTAGGCCGAATTTGCTTGCAAACCGCCAGAGATTCGATTTTACTAAATTTCGAATTATATATATATATAACGAAGGAAATGTGGTAAGGAACATTCAGAATTAGCCGTCGAAACGGCTTGAGCTCAGCCGTCGGGGTCTTACTTGTTCCTATATATATATAATATTATATATATAATATTATAATATAATATTATATATATATATATATATATATAATATAATATTATATATATATATATATAATATAATATTATATATATATATATATATATATAATATTAATTCAAATATTAACAAAATAGATATTTTTGTGATCAATTAACATATTTCAGAGGTACTTGAATCAAGTTCAACAGTACGTCCTCATCAGATAAAATAAAATGATACGTGACATACCCTGACATGTTAGATGATTAAGATTTAATCAGTACCTTGATTAAATCTTAACCATCTAACATGTCAGGGTATGTCACGTATCATTTTATTTTATCTGATGAGGACGTACTGTTGAACTTGATTCAAGTACCTTTGAAATATGTATAATAAAATTTAATTGATCACAAAAATATCTATTTTGTTAATATTTGAATTAATATTAATAACTCTGTAAAAAAATTTTTTTTTTATTTACTGTAGAGTGCTTCCAATCTACTGTAAAACTCATTCTTTGATATACTCATTGAATCTTGTTTAACTCTTTAATATATATATATATATACATATATCATCATCATCATCATCATCATCATCATCATCATCATTTTACGTCCACTTTTCCCTGCTTGCAAGGGTGGGACAGGAACTGATCCTGGCTTGATTTCTACAGCTGGATGCCCTTCCTAACACCAACCTCATTTACAGTGAGTGCTGGGTGCTTTTTTGCCGTGGCACCTCCACGACCACTTTACAGTGGAATGATATGGACCCCAGTCCCTATCATCTCATTTCTACAGCTGAGTAAACTGGAGCAATGTGAAATAAAGTGTCTTGCTCAAGGAAACAACACATCACCCGGTCTGAGAATTGAACTCACAACCTTTCGATTGCAAGGCCGTGAGTTCAATTCTCAGATCAGGTGATGTGTTGTTTCCTTGAGCAAGACATATATATATGTGTGTGTGTGTGTGTGTGTGTGTGTGTGTGTGTGTGTGTGTGTGTGTGTGTGTGTGTGTGTGTGTGTGTGTGTGTGTGTGTGTGTGTAAAAGAAATTCCAAACATGGAAGCATGGCCTAGAATCAAAAGGCTTGTCTAAGACTAAAGTCCTAGTTTGTAAAAAGGAAAATAAGGCACAGGTACCCTCAAGAAAATGGCCTTGCTCAGTGTGTAGGAAAGGAGTAGGCAGAAATTCAATTTTATGTCCCAAATGCAAAGTATGGGGACATAAAAGATGTAGTGGGATCACAGGTAAACTATCTAAGAACGTAGACTTTACATGTGGCTGATGCTCAGGTGCAATAGGTAGCAAGTGTCCACAGGATACTAGCCCCTTCTATTGCTCAGATGGTTCTATAGAAATAGTAGATACTTTCCATTATCTTGGTGACGAAATCAGCAGTGGTGGGGGTGTTCTGAAAGTACAGTAGCCAGAGTCAGAACGGGATGGAAAAAGTTCAGAGAGCTTACACCGCTGTTGGCCACAAAAGTTTTCTCTCTAAAAATGAAAGGCAGATCGTATGATGCCTGTATACGAACAGCAATGCTACATGGCAGTGAGACATGGGCATTGTGTGCAGAGGACCTGCGTAGACTGGAAAGAAACGAAGCATGCATGCTCTGTTGGGTGTGTAATAGTAATATACGTGAACAGCAAAGCATAAATGAACTAAGTGAGAAATTAGGAATAAGAGGGATCAGATGCTGTTTACTTGAGAGAAGACTACGTTGGTATGGCCACGTGATGCGCATGAAAGACGTCAGCTGTATAAAAAAAAGTGCAGGGCGATCAAAAATGATGGTAGTTACGGAGTAGGTAGACCCCAAAAAACCTGGGACGATTTGATAAATTCCGACCTTACACACTTACACCTCTCTAAGACAATGTCACTGGACCGAGATCTTTGGCGCTACACAGTAATACAGAAGACCCACTTTGCCTAAGTACAAAGCGAAATCTACAGTCAGTAGGCACCTCTTAACCAAATATACACCCCAATCCACTAACCCTACCCTATCCTCCTACTCCCACCAACACCACCCTCTCTCTATAAAGTTGGTACCACAACATCCAAATAAATGAGATAACGAGATCGAGATCGTGTAGGTGTCACGAGAAAAAACACACAGTCCACGCTGTAATGTGGCCGTGTAGGTAACACGGTAAAAACCTCCCAGTTCCACACTGTAAATGTGGTTGGTGTTAGGAAGGGCATCCAGCCGTAGAAAACCTGCCAGATACAGTCCTATATGAGCGAGACATGGTCACCCGACCAACCTTGCCTCAAGTGGGACAACTCCCGTCTAACCCATGCTAGCGTGGAAAATGGACGTTAAACGAAGATGATGATGATGATGATGATACAAATATAAATTAGCGAAAAACAACTTCCGAGATGTGTGGCAAGCGCTCCATAGAAGCTAGTGACTAGAGCAACAACGTAAGTTAAAAGGCCAAACACACTGAGACGATGGTTAAACTATTATCCGCACAGCCATAGAAACGACCAAGCAATTCGGGTCAAACAAATAATAAAATATGATTGAAAATTATATATATATATATGTTGGAAAATGTGAAGATCCTTGGTACAGTTAGGTATATTTGAAAAAAGGGAAAAGAATTACTTCACTTGTAGTGTTAAAAAATGTTATGATTTAATGTTATAATATAATATAATAATATTATGAGTTGGTAGATCCAGTAAGTTCTTTGTTAACTTCGGTGGGAAGAATTTGAGAGATTCCTGGTTAACTTGGGTTGGAGAACTTTCTCGCATTCGTCTGTCTGTGGCGATTGTCAAACTGAGATGAGGTTGTGTTGAAATATGTGACTATATATAAGAGAGATTTGGATGTATCTTATACCAGTGGTCGCCAACCTTTCTATAACCGAGGAACCCTCTAAATATTTTGAATTCTTTACGGAACCTATACAATACAAAACTTTTCAAAAAAAAATAATAAAGTATTTATTTATTTTAGTGTTTCATGCGTGTGTATGTAATCGAACACAATTAACTAGTGGCTTTTCTGCTGCTGCGCCTCATCAGTGAGTTTAGAAAATCGAGGTTCAACACTCATGCCAGTCTCATACACTCGTCAATTGCTAACAGTTTATGGCGATATCCAATTTTAGCGGCCTAAATGCCGCTTACTTGCTGTAGTTGCTGCTTACTTCAATGTATGAGGCTATTCCAACAAATTTACATTCCCTTTTTTTTAGCCGTTAAAAGAAATATAGATTTATTTATTGTTTTTTTTTGCGATTTATTTGCCACTGGGGCATAGATTTCTTTATTTGCCACGTTTTTGTTTGTTTGTTTTTTTTCGATTTATTAGCTTTTGGGGTCACACACCCCCGTAGAAAGTGTGCGACCTTTCTGCCAGGGAGCACAGAGAGAGGGGGGGGGGGTGCTCCCTTCTTCTCTTACCTGTACAAACCATTTGTTGGCCGGCGACATATCCCCACAGTTTCCTCGTTCTGGGAATGTAAATTTGTTGGAATAGCCTCATACATTGAAGTAAGCAGCAACTACAGCACGTAAGCGGCATTTAGGCCGCTAAAATTGGATATCGCCCAGTTTATTCCTCTTCTTTGTGCAGATTTCCACCAACTGCGAAAACCCTTTTTCACACAAATAGCTAGATAGGAATAAAGTCAAATACTTCAATGCAAGTTGGCTGATTTCATTAAACTCCCCAATCAAGAATAAGTCGATCCATAGTTCTTTCTTTCTGCTTTCGAATATCACTTTCAGGTCTTCGTTTGAATTCAAATCCATCAACTGATGTAAGTATTGGGCAGGTAGTAAATTTTTACAATTTTCAGCGTCATTTTCTGACACTAACTGCTCGATCTCGGTGAACGGGTTTTTTATCCATAAATTTCCGCTAACAATATCTTTTTCCGTCAAGTTAAAATAATCTGAAAAACTTGTGGAAAACACATTTAAATGAGAAAGAATAATCTTCTTTAGATTGCTGGAGTCAAAATTTTCTCTCTTTTTAAGCTCTATTTCAAGGTTTGAAAGTAATTGTCCGATTCAATTCTTTTTATAAAGATGTTTAATTCTGATTGAAAATATGTAATAAAATTGATTGAAGTAAAAATATCTGCATTGTTACCCTGAAGACACTTATTTAGTTTGTTCAGTTCACCAAAAATGTCTACTAAATAAGCGAGTTGCACATTCCATTCATTGGTTTCTAATACACTTGCTCTTTCATCATTCTGTTTTTTTAGAAAAACTATTATTTCTTCTCTCAGTTCAAAACTCTCTTCATAGCATCCCCAAAAGACAGCCAACGCACATCATTGTTCAATAACAATCTATTATAATTACTTCCAGAAGATTCACAAATAGATTCAAACATTCTAGAATTTTTTGCTCTTGCATGGATCAAATTGATAATTTTGACAATGTCTTTCAGCTGGCCATTTAATATTTGAGCATCTCTGTCTTTTAATTTTTTTAACACAAAACCTCTCGATGAATCATACAATGGTTTGAAATACAATTTGGGGTCTGTTCTTTAATTTTTGCAATCAAACCAGAATTTTTACCAGTCATTTGCAGCTGCTCCATCTGTTGTTATTGAAGTCAACTTGCTCCAAGATACACCATTTTTTTTAAAATATTCTTCAATTTTATTGAATATATCTTGACCTTTAGTTGTGGTGTCGGCGATATCCAATTTTAGCGGCATTTAGGCCGCTTACTTGCTGCAGTTGCTGCTTACTTCAATGTATGAGGCTATTCCAACAAATTTACATTCCCCCTTTTTTTTAGCCGTTAAAAGAAATATAGATTTTTTTTTTTTTTGCGATTTATTAGAGGGGGGGTGCTCCCTTCTTCTCTTACCTGTACAAGCCGATATAGAGAGATGGCCCACGTACACGGGCCATTATTGCTACTTTCACCCATCTTTCATGGAATTGGCTGGGACTGAGTGCCTTTTTCTCCAAGAGGACCATTTGTTGGCCGGCGACATATCCCTACAGTTTCCTCGTTGCAAACGCATCTGGGACATTTCTTTTTTCCTTATATTATCAACAGAAGTTGGTATGTCACCCAAAGTTCGCTTTGTATGTTCCCGAATAGCAGTGAATTTTGATAAAATTGTTTCTAATTCCTTCTCCACAGTAAGACAAATATCCATGTGTAGTTGAAGAGGATAAGTATGAAAGAACAGTCATTTAAATTTACAGATGGACAGATGTGGTGTTTGGCAGGGTTTGAGATATATAGAAAAATAATTATTTACAGAAAAAGAAAATAATAATAAAGGATTATTATAATTTTTTTAAAGATTTATATCTTTTTGGACTTTTGGAAGCAAATTTTAAACTGTATATCGCAACAATAAAAAAGAAAAAAATATTTCTTTAAACAATATATCGTTCCGATATACAGTTTAAAATCTTTGGGAAACATCTACCGTCTCCACTCATAAAGCTGTCATTTCGCCACCGCCACATGAATTCATTCAAATATGACTGAAACATGGGTCGGCTAGTGCCGTTTATTTATTTATTTTTTTTTTTTTTGGCATGAGACCAGAGTCCTTCAATATGTTGGGTATGCATTCCTGATACCGGATCGACAAAATTTAGTGAATGATTCACTGTAGAGTGCTGATAATTAACAGGCATATGTCGTATAGGATTGTACGCACGCCATCGGTCCGTATGTATCATGGATCCACTCAGCACATGGTTTTGTATAATGGGTAGCAGGGTCTCAGCAGTGCGATCTGGGATTTCTTGAAGAAAAATTTTTCTGGGATTATTGGTATCGATCCCACCAATGACCCAATGGCTTTCATGCCAGGTCCCACGAGCGTACTTTCGATGAAAGTATTTACTTTCATCGATTTGTACAACTATTGGGACTCCATCATCATCCATTCCGCCTAGTTTTGATGGGTTTCGATCCACCCATTCACTGCACACTCCCGTAAAAAGTTGCACCAGTCAATAATGGTGTTTTCACTACACCGAATCTCGTCAGCAATAATAATATTTTCGAACCCAATTGACCAGAAGTAAATCATATAAATCATTTGATGTAAATCTAAGTGGCCTCGAAAAAAAAATGACCCAGAACGGACAGATTTTCTTAAACTGCATACCTTACATTTCCATCGAAATTGGTCGATTCCTTCTTTGTAACTTACAAACGAACAGGAAATATTACATGAAGGACAGTTCATAGTGTTTGAAAGTAATCGGTTCCGAGCCATAAATTCGATAATACTGAGTTTGTTTGCAGTTAAAATCACCAGTTCCCTCATTTTCAAATCCATATTTAACGTCTGCTGTGATGAATTAACATTTTCAACAATGAAAATTGGTGCAGGTGGACGTCCAGGCATTTTCTTTATTCAGAATTTCGGTTTAAAATCAATTAGAACTATGTTATTTCACCTTTAACAATATCTGCATTGAAATGACCGGCAGGGAGCTAATTATGCCAATTCGTGGAAAATACCCAAAGATTATGTATATTAATATAAGTTTCACTTTATTGTGGAAAATAACCCAAAATTATAAATATTAGGCCTCTGTCGGTGATTATCTTATAATTGATTTTAAACTGAAATTCATAAAGTGAAACTTATATTAATATACATAATTTAAATGACTGTTCTTTCATACTTATCCTCTTCAACTACACATGGATATTTGTCTTACTGTGGAGAAGGAATTAGAAACAATTTTATCAAAATTCACTGCTATTCGGGAACATACAAAGCGAACTTTGGGTGACATACCAACTTCTGTTGATAATATAAGGAAAAAAGAAATGTCCCAGATGCGTTTGCAACGAGGAAACTGTGGGGATATGTCGCCGGCCAACAAATGGTCCTCTTGGAGAAAAAGGCACTGTCCCAGCCAATTCCATGAAAGATGGGTGAAAGTAGCAATAATGGCCCGTGTACGTGGGCCATCTCTCTATATCGGCTTGTACAGGTAAGAGAAGAAGGGAGCACCCCCCTCTCTAATAAATCGCCAAAAAAAAAAAAAATCTATATTTCTTTTAACGGCTAAAAAAAAGGGAGGGAATGTAAATTTGTTGGAATAGCCTCATACATTGAAGTAAGCAGCAACTGCAGCAAGTAAGCGGCCTAAATGCCGCTAAAATTGGATATCGCCGTGATGTCTAATGCCAGACAAAACAAATACTCTTCTACTAATTCTTTTTTATCAAGGTCTACAAACCGTACATAGCAAATTAATTGAGCCTTGTTATTAATATCCGTAGTTTCGTCCACTTGCAGACCAAAACATGGGCTTTTCTTTAGTGCAGTTAGTATCTGATTTTCTATATCAGAAGAAATATCAATTATCCTTCTTTTTACAGTATTTACTGACAATGGTAACTGGCTTAATTTTTATTTGTCCTTAATACTGCAGCTTTCAAAAAGATTCTCTGTAGCAATTTTTATACTTGGCAGAATTAACTGTTCTCCTAATGTAAATGGTTTTTTATGTTTACCAATCAAATGTGAAATCTCAAAAGATGTCCTTGTTAAAACTTTATTTCTATCTGACTTTTTACAAAACAAGTCATACATATTAGCTTGTGATTTTTTTATGTTGTTTTTCAGCGAAGTAAAATATTCCAGTGACTTGTTTTTATCATTGGTGTGATTAGTATCAAGGTGTCTTTAAGTTTTGCAGGATTTAAACAGCTATTTGATAGAACTTTTGAACATAGCAAACACATGGGCTGATCTGGTGTATCTTTTTTAGTGTCAGCTTTTTGAAATCCATATCTAACATAATCATCACACCACTGTCTAACCTTACTGCTGGTATCTAACTTCAGCTTCTTTGCAGTAGACATCATATCAACGTTATTTATCTACAGTTAAACTTTTTAATATGACAATAATAAACAAGAGAAATTAACAGTTTTTTAATTACAAAAAGTACTTAAATTAACTTTAATTTTAGATATTTGGAAAAACTTAACTAGTTAAAAAAAAATTTTAATTTTTAAAAATTGAAATTTCTCCATTTTAGGATGGCAAACATATTATTTAAAGTCTTATAATAATATTAAAATATTAGGGGTTACTGAAAAAGGTGCAAATTTATAAACAACTAGAGAAATTTTTTTCAGAGTCCAGCACTCCCTGCATATACTACTTTAGGGTTGTATTAAATATTATTGGTAATGTAAATATATTTAAATATCCGCCATACTAAAAGGTGCAAAAAATGCAAATCAGCTGATAGTGTAGGAGATGTGACGATGGCATTGGAAATTAATTCAGATATCTTCTATCTATTTTGACTCAAAGTTAGATATAATATAAGAAGGCTTTAGGCTGCGTTAAACATATATTAGATTGGAACAAATAAAGTTTAGTCAAATGTTTGTGGAAATATATATTTATTGTATAAAGTAATTTCTCAATTGTGAATGCAGATGTCATCAAATGAATACATAATTGTGTGGCAAAGTTTATAGTGTATGCATGGAATACAAAATTACCTTTGTTAGTAGTCGAAACTTTACAGGCGTTATATTTTCTGTGCAAAGTACAACAGAATGTAACGTGTTCTTATTTAGAATTGTCTGTGGAACTGGATGCATGTTGAAAACGACTAGTAAGCGAGTTCACTCTGTGAAGAAAATTTAGGCGACTTTAAAGCTTTTGTGAGGACAGCAGATTAAAACATGTTCTCTATTGAAAACATTCTACTGAACTTACGTTGTGAGAACAGCGAACTGACTCTGTCTCTCGGTTGAGAGACCTCGCTGAACTGAGGTTTTCAGTTTAAAGTTTTGCTGTCATCGACCAACATTTACTTGTTCGTGATTGGTCAATTTCTAAGTTCAATTAGTAGTAGTCAAATTCTCGGAATTCAGAAAACTATGTCTTTCCAAGAATTGATGTGAAATTGAAAGTATTCAATTTCCACGAATCTCAGAATAGTGTTTTTCTGCTAATTCAAGTGAGAAACTGAAAGTAGTGTTTTCCACGAATTGGAGTGGAGAACCTGTGTACACTACAATAGTACTCATTCATTTATACATTGCACCTTTGGCATTTTCTTTGCACCTTTTTCAGAAAACCCAAAATATTAATGGTAATGTAAATATTTATTTTTTTAAGGAACCCGGAGTTTGTTTTACGGAACCCCAAGGTTCTGCGGAACCCATGTTGGCGACCACTCTCTTACACCTCATTAAAACCCAGACAAGCACCTAAATTCATCTTTTATACAGAAATCTGTAGAAGATATTCTTTATGGATTTGGAAGAGTTGATTCAGCTACGCCATTATAAACTCATCAAAGGTCAGCTAATGAAATAAAACCAACAGGAGAGGATTAGGTTTACGACTACCTTCTCAAACACCCTTATCTTACAACCTCACCATTTTCTGAGTGTATATATATGTGTGTGTGTATGTATGTATACTTTAATTCCTCCGGACCTTCATCATCATTAACACCCCACCCCACACCCCAGACACATCCAAATCTCTCTTATATATAGTCACACATCTCAACACAACCTGATCTCAGTTTGACAATCGCCACAGACAGACGAATGCGAGAAAGTTCTCCAACCCAAGTTAACCAGGAATCTCTAAAATTCTTCCCACCGAAGTTAACAAGGACTTACTGGATCTACCAACTCATAATATTATAATATTATAACATTAAATCATAAACATTTTTAACACTACAAGTGAAGTCATTCTTTTCCTTTTTTTCAAATATATATATATATAAATATATAAATGAAAATAGAGAAATTAATGTAAGCCAAAAGCCAACAATAATTGAGACATATAAGTGACTATAACATCAAGATGAAAAATTTTTAACGTAAGATTTTGGAGAAGTAATACAATCTTATAATCAAGAAAAAACACTTAACCGTCAATTTGGGGAAAACTACAAATGCAATATATAGTCTTAAAAGACTATTTCACGAAACTTTTCAGTGGGGTTAGTCATGTTTGGTGTCGATCTTCAGTAGTGCTCAAACGTTAACTAAATAACACTGCTAAAATGCCAGAGGGGAATTAAAAGCAGGCAAGCGAACAGCGTGTAGAGTTGAAATAACAAAACACACATGGACACACGCTAGTAATGTCGGGATGAGACGAAAATCTGTTTACAAGAAACACCAGTCAAAACATTCCGAAAAAACTCAACAAAAATATGGAGTTCAGCATAAGCAATATTATCGCAGTTTTTTTTTTTTTTAAACTGGGATTAGTCACTAATATTAATAAGCACTCAAGGAAAGCTCCGAGTATAAATATATAAAAGAAAATAGAGAAATTAATGTAAGCAAAAAGCCAACAATAATTGAGACATATAAGTGACTATACCATCAAGATGAAACATTTTTAACGTAAGATTTTGGAGAAGTAATACAATCTTATAATCAAGAAAAAATACTTAACCGTCAATTTGGGGAAAACTACAAATGCACTCATTAGTCTTAAAAGACTATTTCACGAAACTATATATACTAGCTG
>OZ024744.1:100189258-100381758 GCA_964016885.1 Eledone cirrhosa
TCAGTAGTAGAATATTAATTATAGGTTAACTAAATTAAAAATAGTATTATATTAATTTCTAAAGTGTATATTAATTAGGTTTATAATATTTAAAGGGTTTTCTCAGTTTATGATTACACAATATTAATTCCTGTCGCTTATTTAATAGGATATCCTTAGATTTCATTATTTCAAAATATTGAAATAATGAAATCTAAGGATATCCTATTAAATAAGCGACAGGAATTAATATTGTGTAATCATAAACTGAGAAAACCCTTTAAATATTATAAACCTAATTAATATACACTTTAGAAATTAATTTATAATTTATTTTTAATTTAGTTAACCTATAATTAATATTCTACTACTGATGAACTACATAATTCTGCTTTAAATATTATAAACCTAATTAATATACACCTTAGAAATTAATATATAAACTATTTTTATTTTAGTTAACCTATAATTAATATTCTACTACTGATGAACTACATAATTTTGCTTTCCTTCTTACAAATATCATTTCCTAAAACTGATACCATTAAGTAAACATATATAATGCTTTAACTTCAGGTTATGATTCTATGTTCCTTGAAAACTATATATATATTTACTATTTCTCACTAATAAATTTAACCCCCCCCCCCCCATAATTATATGTATATATAAGTGTATATGTGTGTCTATATATATGTGTATGTATGTATATATGCATGTATGTATCTATGTATATATATATGTGTATATGTATATATATATATGTGTGTATGTGTATATATATGTATATATATATGTGTATATATATATATATATATATGTGTGTATGTGTATATATATATGTATATATATATATATATATATATATTATTTTTATATTCTTTTAATTTCCCCTCATCTTTAACTGCATCATCTTTTCAACTGCATCTAACTCTTATTTATCATATCTATATGTATAATTTTATCAATATAAATATACCCATCAATTAAATTAATTTATATTCTTTTCATAGATGTATTTTTTTCACTAACATTCTTATCTTAAAACTTTAGTCACCTTCGATATTTGTACTGGCATTACTATTTTATAACAGCAACTGCTTGTATACCTTTTATTGACCACCTGACCTATTTTCACCCCTAAAATAAGCTTCAATTACTACTATTTTACCATTTGGCCAATTATTAACTTTCTATTGGTTAATTCTAAACCTCTTACCAAACAGACAGAATATATTAGATCTTTGTTGGTTTTATTCAATGAACAAATAAAATTATTTCTGAGGTCAGCATAAGACCTATTTCTTCCCTAAAATAATCCTTCATAATATTCTTTTCCATCCAAAACTGAAATCTACCTTCCTCTACCCATAATTTAAGGTTCTCCTACTACTATATTACTATCCTGACCCTCACTATCTCTCTATTGGTCAATTCAAAACCTGTTCCCAAACAGACCTATTGTATTGAATCTTTGTTTTTTTTTCAATAAACAAATATTATTTCTATCCCGCCGAGGTTAACTTTGCCTTTCATCCTTACGGGGTCGATAAAATAAAGTACCAGTAATGTACTGGGTAATTTTCTGGCCTTGTGCCAATAGTAGAAACAATTATTTCTGAAGACAGCATATATATGTGTAGGTATGTATATTCCCTCTGATAGTTTGTATAAATATTGTACATAGATCTATAGAATATGCATATCAACTCTAACATATATATCCTAGAAACGACCGTAAAATGAATTTTTTTAATATAAGGAACTGTTTCTTTGTTTATTCATTATTTTATTAATTTATTAATTTATATATATATATATATATATATATATATATATATGAGGTGAGTTTTATTGTAGTACAATAAAGCAATGCAGATATCGGATAAGAAGCACTCTACAGTTTGTAGGACTGGAGTATACATAATATAAGATCAAAAGATGGTTAAAGGAGTTCCATGTATTTTATTATGCGCATTTCAAAAACAAACATCATCATGCAATAATATTTGTGTTTTCATCAGATAAAACAGGAGAACATGATATGAAGGCTAAAAAACACTTGTGGATAGTGCAGTTTTAAATCAACATATATGTTGATTTAAAACTGCACTATCCACAAGTGTTTTTTAGCCTTCATATCATGTTCTGTTTTATCTGATGAAAACACAAATATTATTGCATGATGATGTTTGTTTTTGAAATGCGCATAATAAAATACATGGAACTCCTTTAACCATCTTTTGATCTTATATTATATATATATATATATATATAGGTTCTGTATATAAACTAAGATGGATTCAGATTGAAACTGGTTAGACCATTACACAACAGAGTACTCAATACTTGGGGTAGTAGAGTATGGTTATATTATAAAGTGTTGGGACCCAATGGCTGAGCTCTTGCCATTCCCAGACTAAAACTGGCTGTTGAAATGGCAAGAGCCCTGCCGCTGGGTCGACTCTTTATAGTGTGTGTGTGTGTGCGCATATATATATATATATATATATATATATATATATATATATAAGTTTATCCCGGTTTCAATCGGAGGGGGGGGGGGCACAGTAAGTAAGGTACTCACGGGGGTCAATAAAATAAAGTACCAGTAATGCACTGGAGTAATTGCTGGCCTTGTGCCAAAAGTAGAAACAATTATCGAAAAATACTAACAAAGTTTTTTTAAGAGGGGGGGGGGGGGGGTTCGGTGGATTGGCAGTCTTAGAGCATTGGAGCTTTGCAATAAATAGTTACGACCCTTTATGTTCTGAGTTCAAGCTTTGCCTTTCATCTTTACAGGGTTGATAAAGAGTACCAGTAATACACTGGAGGTTCATTTAATTGACTTTCACCTCCCCCCTACCCAAATTAGAAACCATTATTATTATTATCACTATCAAGCAAAACCAGTAGAGCATCGGATATCCTGCTTTGCGGCAGTTTCGGCCCTTTACGATACGAGTTCAAATCCCGCCAAGGTTAACTTTGCCTTTCATCCTTACGGGGTTGATAAAATAAAGCACCAGTAATGCACTGGGGGATTCATTTAATTGACCCCCCCCCCCACACACACACACGCTGGCCTTGTACCAAAATCGATAATCATTATCATCAAAATAAATACTGAGTAAACACCAAACAACAATTCTAGATTAAATATCTGTAAATTTTTTTTTTTAATTGCAATCAATAAAAAAAAAAAAAAAAAAAAGAAAAAAAAATTCATTTTATAAGTATTTTGAAATCATACAATACAATAAAAAAAAAAAAATTGCAAACAAATACTGAAATCATATTTTTAAGGAAATTAATAAAAATAAAAAAATACATATGAAGACATATTGCTTTATTTAAGTGATTGGACTTCCAGAAAATGCTGATTTTTGTCATGAATATAAACTTATGTTTTCTTTTCCTCACCTGTCATATTGCCATATTCTAATTACAGTTTAGCTTCAGACATTAAGAACCATTTGTATAACAAATAACAGGTATTTTACAACAAGACAAAATTGTTTTTACTTTGAATAATTTGTAGATATTAACACTTTCAAAACTTAAAATTAAACATATATGAGAGAGAGAAAGAAAGAAAGAAATAGAGAGTCCCGAGTTCAATTGGCGGAAACCATAGTAAGTAAGGTACTCAATACATTAATAGAGTGTATACAACAATATTTAATATAGAAATGACTTCTACAGGACTAGAAACCGTTTCATAGGAAGGAAATAATCAGGAAAAGGGGTTTTCTTGATTTCCTTCGAATGAAACAGTTCTAGTTCTGTAGAAGCTATTTCTACATTAAATTTTGTTATATATATATATATATATATAATTACATAACAACATAATTATTCCATTAATTT
The DNA here is from genome assembly GCA_964016885.1 of Eledone cirrhosa. Taxonomy (NCBI): domain Eukaryota; kingdom Metazoa; phylum Mollusca; class Cephalopoda; order Octopoda; family Eledonidae; genus Eledone; species Eledone cirrhosa. The sequence continues at coordinate 100,193,108 of OZ024744.1, forward strand.
ATATATATATATATATATATATATATATATATATATATATATATATATATATATATATATAACGAAGGAAATGTGGTAAGGAACCAGGTGGACCATAACGCACCAAAGTACTCAATACTTGAAGTAGTAGAGTGGGTAATAGGAACCAGTAAGACCCCGACAGCTGAGCTCAAGCCGTTTCGACGGCTAATTGGAAAGTCACTAATCTTCCAAATAATATTTAAGTATATAATACATCTGACACCCTGTTATTTTGACCTGCTATTTAATTAGATAAGTGATATATATTATCTGTTCTTAAATGATTTGTATTGAAGATTTCTATAGTTTATGCTAACTAATAGCAAATTGTTAAATAAAAATAAAATAACTTGATGTCAGTGGTATATTTCTATGGGAAGAAACAATTGACAGTGATTAAATGTTTAGAAATTTTAATTTTGGTTTATAAGTACATTGTAATTATATATAATATATATATATATAAATATATATTTAATTTTGAGTTTTGAAAGAGCGTGCGAGTGTGTGTGTGTGTGTGTATATATATATATATATATATATATATATATATATTTTTCATTCAAGAAAAGTAGTCTCAACTCTAGATTCAAACTACAAAAACTAATATTCCACTATGATATGATTATCATTACAGATCTATACAGTGATAAACCCTGACAAAAGAGTAAATCTAGTCTCTTTAATTCAAAGTTACTGGATAGATAGACAGACAGGGGGAGAATTATGATACAGATTTTTAGAAAATAGCTTTATATTGAAAATTCTATCAATATTCTTTCAATATGGAATTTATTTTGATATTAACTAACTATACCATCATTTGCAAGATACAGTATGTAAATCAAGGCATATTTTATATATATATATATATAATATATAGTTATGTAATAAACAACATAAGATAATTATTTCATTTACCAGTGGTTTCTTGAAAGCAAACAAAATTTGCTTCAGTCATCAGAATGAAAAAAATCCTGGTATATATATATATATATATATATATATATATATATATATATATACACCAGGATTTTTTCATTCTGATGATAAACAGGATTTTATCACCTGTGATAAACAGGCTAAACACCTGAGTAACAAGACTCACTATTTAGCATTAATAAATTAATATTAAAACTACTTCAGTATTGAGTTGTCTTTTCTCTCAGTCGTCAACCATATACAGATATATACATACAGACACACAGACAGACAGAGAGAGACAAACACAGATCCCTAGCTTTTCTCAAATGTTATCGCATAACAAATGATACAATAAGTGGAACCAATTTTATATTACTATAGAATTAACAAAAGATGTACACTGAACTTTAACTTCCTTTTAGCAACGAAACATGGAAAATGTCACCTTAAACATCACCCTAAACATTTGGGAATCACACTTATTACCTGAGAGATACTAAATTTGGCTTTGTAAATACCTATTTTGATATTTCCCCCATACAAAATTTAACTCTTAACATCCTGCAATAATTTAGCAGAAAAATATATTTAAAAAGTTTTGTTAATTTAAATGTTTATAGTATCTTTACTATTGGACAGATTATGAAAATTTACAGTATTTTGAATAAAGATTTACTTTTTAATGTGATACAGCCGTAGTACTGTTTTGTACTTTACAAGACTGTTTTGCTAATGTGGTACAGGAGGTTAAGAGCTAATCTAGAATTTGGAATTTAATATTGCCAAAAGTTAAAACAAAAATAAAGGTTATTAATGTAAAGGGTTGTATTTCATACATTAACAGAACTTGTTTAATAATAAAAGCTACATTAAACAATATTTCAAAACAACATTTCAATGTATATCAGGCTGTATCAAAATGAATCATCCCATCTCAAAAGGCTATATTTTTTTAAACGAATGACCATATTATCATTCTGAATATAATGTTTTATTCTTATTTATAACTTTTATAATTTTTTATAAAGTTATGTACACTTTTTACATGCATTTCCGTCTGCTTCAACATGTCGACCCAGCAACAAAAAGCATTCTGCATCCTCCACTTCAACAAGTGTGAGTCAAGAGGAGGGCATATTGAGCATTTGTAAAAATTGTAAATAAAACATATTATCGTGTGGTAACTTGTACAATACATATCTGAATATGTTCATTTGTTTTAAAAATATAGTCTTTTGAAATTGGATGATTCTTTTTGATACAGCCTGTATCAGTCAATTTAAACCAAGATTTATGGAAGGCTGACATTTTACACAGCAAGTCCGTTTACAGCTTAATCTTTACAACTATAATGCCCCATGAAAAAATAGAGAACAGAAATTTTATAATTAACTGAAAAAGTGATAACGTAAGTTGATAAATACACCTTTATGAAAACATGTTTAGTAACTCCATTTTGGTCAACTAATTTCATCTACCAACAAATATACCCCCCAAAAATAACAGAGAGAGAGAGAGAGTCTGTCTGTCTGTCTCTGTGTGTGTCTGTGTATGTGTATGTGTGTGTATGTGTATGTGTGTGTGTGTGCATGTTTATGTATGATCTTGAAACCAAGGGCTGCAAATTTATTCAGACATAAGACAGACAATGAAATGAACTATGAAGGGATCAATCTCGCAACCTTTGTAGTTTACCATTTACGTTACTGAGTTTCTTCATTTCTATGTTAGATTCTCCATAAAAAAAACTTCCTATCCTGAAAATGTCTCACTGTATACAACAATAATTTGAAAATGTGGCAGACACTAAACCCTTTTGTTACTGGCTCTAGTGCTATGAAATAAAACCACCCATTTTAAAGGTTTCCAATTTAAATTAAATATCTTCCAACATAATTTCATAAAAAAAAAACCTTACATTAACTTACTATCTTACCAAACTGACCAAAACCAGCTCTGGTTCTATGAAATAAAACCACCTATTTTAAAGGTTTCTAATTTAAATCTTCCAACATAATTTTATATAAGAACCTTACATTAACTATCTTAGTAATGAAATAACTTTAGTAAATCTCTTAATATTCTTAATTAATTAATTAAAATAGTGTATCTCATTAAAAATGTGGTCATAAAACAGCTAATAAATTCATTATTAACTAGTTCTCTTCTGCAACATCAATTTTCAATTGTTGACTAGAAAACAAATTTTAGTTTTATGCAGTTGCTGTTATGATGTAGACATAATTCGTTCTCCAACTGCATTTGTTGCAGATGATACAAGTATATAGAGAGAGACAGAGAGAGAGGTTCAACCAATGAAATGATAGAGAGATGATGATAATGATTAGTTTCTAAGTATTTGGTTCAAATCATGTTATAAACAATGTATTATGTATTTAAGCCACTGTATTTTTTCCCCAAAATAAGCACCTCTTCAACATTTAATAGTAATTGTAATTAAGAAGAGCAATGTAAACATTTCTTTCTAATTTTGCTAAACTAACTATATATATATATATTGTTGTTATATAACAATAATTATAATAATAATAAACACCATTCCAATTGTTTGTTCAATCAAATAGTGGATTACACAATTTTAAACCGAACAAAAAAAAAAAAAAAAAAAAAAAACGAAAACATTTAAGTAAATGAGCTCGATGGATATTTCTATTTTTTTGTCAGCAAATTTTTTTTTCAGGCTTCTAACACACATTCACATACACACACACATACATACACACACATATTAAGTAAGTTTTTTTACACAAAATTCTATTTCCTTTTTATAGAAAAATTTATTTATCTTCATTGAAAAAAAAAAAAAAAATAGATATATTTGCAAGTAAACAGTCATTCAATTATAGAAAATTAATAACACACGCACAAAAAAAAAAAAAAAAAATCCTATAAACATTTACTGACAAAAAAAAATGTAACAAAATGAAAAATATATTTTTGATTTCACTAGCTTTGAAAAAAAATATTCTTGCTCTTTCTCTAATAAATAATACCTCCTGAACATAAGAAATCAATTTCTCAATGTTTCTTGAAATTAAACATTTGCTTAATTTTCTTCTAAAACATTCCAAAACCAAATGAAAAACCAATAAGAAACTAAATTAAACCATGAATTAGAGACAAGATTTTAGTTTTTCAGTTCATGGGTATATTTAAACAAATAATTGTGAAATATTTAAAAACTACATCATCCTTCAGTTATTATAACTTCATTTGTCAAATGTGAACAATCTAAATTTCCATTTGTAAGTCCAGTAATATCTTCAGATTTTCCTTTTTTCACTTGATTACCTGATTCTAACTCCTCTGATACACCATTTTTAAACAATTCAGGAGTATCAGTATGTGATCCGAGTTGAGAACGTTTCAACATTTCTAACCGAAAACGCTCAATGTCTTCAGGGCTGATTTTAAAAAGTATAGAAAAAGAGAGAGAAAAAAAAATCAAATAAGATTCATCTAGAAACATTAATTCTAATAAACCCTTTAGCATTTCCACTACTCTATATATATATACTATTGTATTTTCATGGTAAAGGCTTTACCTCACATAATATTGAATCTGAGATTTAGATATTTATTTTGAGAACAATACCTTAACATCAGTATGAGCAGCTGGTTACAGCCAGTTTGAACAGAAAGAGGTGAGAGAATTCGGGCTGGTTTAAATGCTAAAGGGTTAAATTAAATAACATAAAAAATAGATTATTATTATTATTATTTAACTTTGCCTTTCATCCTTACAGAGTCGATAAAATAAAGTACCAGTAATGCACTGGGATAATTGCTGGCCTTGTGCCAAAAGTAGAAACAATTATTATTATTATCATTATTAGGGTGGTGGTGGGTGGATTGGCAGTATCGGTAGAGTGTTGGACAACATACTTTGTGGCAATGCTATGGCCCATTCACACCATCCTCCTCTATGGCTGCAAGACGTGGCCAGCAGCAAGATTTATGCAAGCTGGAAGTTTTAACCACTTTTGCATTCATTGAATTGTCGAAGTTCAAACATTGGGATTTATGCAAAATGACAAAATTCATTGTTACTGCTGTATCGATTCCCTCCAACAACACAACACTTTTCTGTTGGTTTGGTCATGCACTTTGCTGCCCAAGAAGTGAAATCATCTGTAATGCAGTTGTACTGTATTCCTCCTGAGGTGATGTAAACGGCAAGGTAAACAGTTGAAAATGTGGATTGGCATGATCAAGTGGTTGGTGTTACGAAGGGCATCCAGCCTTAGAAAACCTGCCAGAGACACAGTCTCCCGGCCAATCCCGCATCAAATGGAAGAAAACTGTCTAACCCATGCTAGTGTGGAAGATGGACATTAAATGATCTTGAGATAACATCTGCTCCTCACATATTCGATGTCTGTCGTTGGAGTCATGGCCGACTTTATCTGCATTGGATGCCATGCATGGGCAACGTCTCTTGACAATGTTGTAGGAGCAATGGATGGAGCTGGTCCAACCCATGCTAGGTGAACATCAACACAAGTACAGAGTAAGTATTCTACATATGATGCTGGAATGTTGCATATGTACGTGTAAAACCAAATTTCAAATATTTTTCAGGCATTTTATTTTTTTAAAATTATGTATGGCATCATCATCACTCATCACTCGTTGACTACTGTCGAGATGATGGATCTCACTCTCATGCCCCAGAATCCCCTGTCCCCCATCGCTGCCCCCAGGTCCTGTCTGCTGATTCCCGTATCCCTAGAGATAACGTCAGGGAATGACAGCCTCCTACTCCTAGTCAGGCTGGAGTCAGGGTTCCACAGCAAGAGAGCGGATATGATTTCATTGCTGGCACGGTGACAGTGGCCAGCAAATTGAGCTCTCCGGGATTTTAGAAGGGCAGAGGATCGAGGGAATTTACCATAGATTTTAGACAAGGTGGGATGTCGTTTCCAGGATAGGTTTTGCACTCTCATTAAGAGGCGGGTATATGTGCCATCCAATCTTCTCTCAAGTTGTGATGTTAGTGTCCAAGTTTCGGATCCATAAAGTAATATGGGCTTCCAGGGGGAAGTCTTGTACTCACAGTCGCTTCACACCATAGAAACTGAGATAAGAACCAGACTGATAAGCCTCCAGGCTCAAGAAAGACTAAACTTTTATGGCATACCCGGCTGATGTATTAGGTCTGAACTTAAAGCATTATTTAAATAGAGGGTTGGACGCCATGCTTTCTAGCATAGTTACGTCCCTTTACGGTTTGAGTTCAAATCCCGCTGAGGTTAACTTTGCTTTCATCCTTACGGGGGTCGATAAAATAAAGTACCAGTAATGTACTGGCCTTGTGCCTAAAGTAGAAACAATTATTTAAATAAGACATACCATTCATACTCGAATATAAGCTGAGGAATATGTGACTCCACCACCACCAAGAAATCAATGGAAAAAGGAGGCGGTGGGTGGGGGTGGCTTATATTCGCCATATAAACATATGTTGATCAGCTGCCTCAGCTTTTAAATGGGGTTTGGATTTATGCTCCTTTTTTCTGACATAAAATAAGAGAGTCAGCTTATATTTGAGTATATACGGTAAATTTATGTAAGAAGTTCTGACTTATAAAATAATATCTTACCTTATTTGCACAAACACAATACCATTAACAACATTTAAGGTGTCTAGAACACTCTGAATAGAAGGCGTCTGTATCTGGAAAAATAAAGAAAATAATCGAGATTTATGAAACTAATAAAACATTCCAAAGGAATGGTTAGTTAAGATTTTTGAATTTTAGAGTTTTGCATTAATTGATTTCTAATTTAGACACAAGACCAGCAAATATAAGCTCAAATAACAATGCTTTCTTTATTAACCACAAGGGTTGACACAAAGTATAACATTAAGGACAGCACAGGACAATACAGGATGGTACAAATGGGAATTTCTGCATGTAAAATCAAACAAAATTATATGTATAAAAAATTCCCCAATGGGGGAGGCTTCTGAGGGTCACCCATGGAGAAGGGCCACACACAAAAAAAAAAAAAAAATCCACGGTTACCCTGACCACTAGGGCAAGCGCCCTCTTCCAGTTTTCCTACAATACTACAGGCACACGCGCAGAGCAGGGCCATGCTTGCCTTTCTCACCCACCTTTCAACAAACTGGCTGGAAGGCAGCTCAAATAATAATAATTGTTTCTACTTTTGGCACAAGGCCAGCAATTACCCAGTACATTACTGGTACTTTATTTTATCGACCCCGTAAGGATGAAAGGCAAAGTTAACCTCGACGCGATTTGAACTCAGAATGGCAAGGGGTGTAACTATGCGTCAAAGCATAGCGTCCGACCCTCTACCGACACTGCCAAAATAATAATGGTTTCTTATTTAGGCACAAGGCCAGCAATTTTGGGGAAGGGGAAAGTCGATTAATTTGACCCCACATTACTGGTACTTTATTTTATCAACCTCTTAAAGATGAAAGGCAAAGCTAACCTCGGTGGGATTTGAACTCAGAACATAAAGAGCCATAACTATGCTGCAAAGCATGGTCTCTGACGTTCTACCGATTCTGCTAATCTACTGTCATAATAATAATGATAATCTTTATACTGACCTGAAGAGGAGCAAAATTTATACTTTTTTCTCCTTTGCAGATTTCATTCATTTTCTTTTGAAAAACTACAGCTTGTTGAGTCAAATGTTTTAGGCATTCAGAACTTTCTTTGGTTCTCTCATGTTCTTCACCAAGCTTAAAACAAAAATATCACATTAAAGTCAATAACAAAGCTATGTCTAGCAAATTTTCCAATCAGTGATTGAAAAAAAAAAAAAAAAAAAATATATATATATATATATAATATATATAATATATATAATATATATATATATATATAATATATATATAATATATATATATAATATATATATATATATATATATATATATATATATATAGCCAGAATCAGTTCCCATATGAGCAAGACAAGGTCAGCCGACCGGACACTGTGCACAACAGGACAACCCCTCTAACCCATGGTAGCGTCAGAGAACGGACGTAAAACAGTGATGATGATAATATATATATATATATATATATACACACACATATACAACCCTCACATATATATATATATATATATATATATATATATATTTTTTTTTAGCGATCGACTTTCGCCAAATCGGACCGAGGAAACAATGTTTCCGTTGGTCTTTCCAATTGTTAATACAATCTATCGGTCGCAACTCCAGGTAGAAGGAGCAACGTGAAATAAAATGTCTTGCTCAAGGACATAACGCATTGCCTGGTCCGGGAATTGAACTCACTACTTCACGATTGCGAATCCAATTCTCTAACCGCTCAGCCACACGCCTTCACATATATATATATAGTAATAATATATAAATAATATATAGTAATAATAAATACGACCAAAATCTGAAGAGTGCTCCATAAGGATTGTATGTGTATATACGTATATACACATAAAAACATTAATTTAAGCCATTATTAGATCTGGTAACTACAAGTTAGATTTTAATTTGCTGATGAGTTCAACTAAGACATGTCTCAAGTTGTCACCATACCTACTTCATAGACTTCCCATTAAATCAATTTTCCTTTCTTAATCACTTTTTTTTTCTCTTTGCTGGCATAATTTATTTCAAGTGATTAAAATTTTAGTTCTGCTTCATTAGATATATTAGCCGATACTTAACTAATTATTTTGATACCAACCAGTCCCAAACCACCGCTGGTTCTATGAAACATGACCACTCATTTTAAAGAGTTTCTATTTAAATTAAAGCCTAACATTATTTTATGAAAGAACCTTTATTAAGTTATGTTCCGAATATCATCTTAATAATGAGAAAGTGTTATTACTAAACCCATCCAAATTCTTTATTTTCAAAATGATTTGAAAATCGTAGTCAGTGTATTTCATTAGAAATATGTTAATGAAAAGGTTAAGCAAGTGTTATGATACAATATTAAACCTACATATCTCTCTCTCCAAATATATCACAAGTAAAAACTGGTAATTTTCTAAGATTACATATATAATATCACGATTGTTCTATACTTACAACTTGTTTATAAATGGCATAGGCTTCTTTTTCACTTTGTAGAGCAGATCGAAAGTCACTTCTACAAGACCGTGTTCGGGCAACTAAATGGTGCCCCATGGCAACTTTCAAATTTTTTGCACCATAAAATCTAAATTTGAAAAATAAATAACGTCAAATACTGATAAAACCTTTCATTATATATATATATATATATATATATATATATACATACATACACATCATATAGACAATGATATATCTTAGATATACACACATAGTATATTAATATATTTTTTCAAATTTAAAACAATGTATTTTACCAATGCAAATATATATACCACACACAAATGGTGTATTAGTTAAATTTTACAGTTATTCCCTTTTAAAGTTGTATTGTCATTAACTTGTAGTCCTACAAACTGAAATGTCTTACTTGGCAACCTTTTTCTACTTTATGAAACGATTTCATTGATATAAATGAGAGTATATGTGTGTAATGGATGTGGAATAACACGTGTAATGACTGCGGAATAACAGCTTTTATGAAAAGTGAAGTAGATAGTGTTACTGTCAAGTTCCTTTGATCAGCTTTGCTCAAATGGTAGAAAAGTGCAGAGGAATTTGATCAAAGAATCCAGAGCTTTCATCATCCTTGGTCTTTATTAGGGGGTATGTTCTATAGGATTTAACCTATTCAATACCATCCAAAACAGCCTCTGGTTCTATAAAACCTATCTACCCATTTAAACCCTTTCAATAACAAACTGTCTGAAACCACACCTGGTTTTATGATGCAAAACTGTTTATTTTAAGGTAAATCTATCTAAAAACCTTCCATAATAATTTTATGAAAGTTGCTTTGTTAAGTTATGTTCCAAACACCAGCTTGATCATGAGAAAGTTAGTTATATTACTAAATGTCTCCAAGTTATTGGTTATTTTCCAAATATAGGCACTGTCTTTCAGTAGAAAGATGGCAATGAAAGGGCTAAAGGATTCCTATTTAAATTGTATATCTTCCAACATAATTTGACATAATACTTTAAGATTTGATGCAAATACCATCTTAAATAATGAAATAATTTTAGTAAATACCTCCAAATTCTTCATTAGTTAATTCAGATACAGTGTAGGAGAGTTAGCTGAAAAGTTCATAAGCTGATTATGAAGGAGTGATGTTAAGAGATGTGTAATCTTGCATATAATGCAGTAATTTCATCTCATATTAATAACTGCATTGTTTCTTTCCAGGGACTATGTTGACAAATAAACCTCATTTGGTCATTCCATGAGAGTATCTTGGTCAGCCTATGAACTTTACAGCCCACTCTCGTATTTCATTAGAAAAATATGGTAATGAAACGGTTAAACAATATATATATGGCTTAAAATGTAACAGCTACATTGAATTACACCAAGCATATAATTAGATAAAGTGCATGGCTTAGTGGTTAGAACATTGGGCCTGCAATTGTGAGGTTGTGAGTTTGATTCTTGGAACAAGTGATGCATTGTGTCCTTGATCAAGACACTTTATTTCACGTTACTCCTGTTTACTCAGCTGTAGAAATGAATTGAGACACCACTGGTTCCAAGCTGTGTTGGCCATTGCCTTTCTCTTGGACACCATTAGTGTCATGGAGAAGGGAGGCTGGTATGACTGGGCAACTGCAAGTCTTCCACAAAAACCACCTTACCTGGATTTGTGCCTTGAAGGAGAACTTTCTAGGTGCAAATCCCAGTCATTAGTAACTGAAGGAGGTTTTTACCCTTACAAATAGATAAAGCAGTGAATAAAAACAAGTAATTGTTTCTACTTTAGGCACAAGGCCAGCAATTACCCAGTGCATTACTGGTACTTTATTTTATCGACCCCGTAAGGATGAAAGGCAAAGTCAACCTCGGCTCGTAAAGGGACGTAACTATGCTGGAAAGCATGGCGTCCGACCCTCTACCGATACTGCCAATCCACCGCCCCTTTCTATGTGTAAATCCCAGTCATTAGTAACTGAAGGAGGTTTTTACCCTTACAAATAGATAAAGCAGTGAATAAAAACAAATAATGGAACTGTCACAGATATCTTGTACTATCAACAAACAATAGCAACTGATATTTATATGCACACGTGATGTCTGTACATTCACCATCATCATAACCATTATTTGACGTCTGCTTCCAAACCAGAATGAATTGGATAGGTTGTCAGTGTCCGAGACCCGACGGGTTGGAGCGATTTCATCTTGGTCATTACATTCCCTATTTTTGGCATGGTTTCTATAGCTTGATGCCCTACTTAAAGCCAACCATCTTTCTAAGTGTGTACTACATGCACCTTTTTCATGGCACTAGTACTACCACCACTTTACAGAATGTGCTGGATGTGTTTCAAGGTGGTACCAAAACTAACACTTTACAAGATATAATTGTTTCTACTATTGGCACAAGGCCAGCAATTATCCCAGTACATTACTGGTACTTTATTTTATCGACCCTCGTAAGGATGAAAGGCAAAGTTAACCTCGGCGGGATTTGAACTCAGAATGGCAAGGGCCGTAACTATGCGTCAAAGCATGGCGTCGGACCCTCTACCGATACTGCCAATTCAATGGGTTCATTTTATTGTGGCACCAACATAAACACTTTTCAGGGTGTACTAGATGTACTTTATTGCAAGGAACATTTTATTATGTTTGTGTGCAATATCTGAGGAATGCTATCAGTTAAAACCTGTTACATGAAATATCTTAAAATATATAGGACCCCAGTCAACATTTTTTTTCTTTTCATATCCTTGTATAACAAAACAATGTCTAAATAACTGCAACACTATTTTCATAAGACATTCCCAAAACTGTTACAGTGATCACCCCCCCCCCTACTGACTCTTTTTCAACCTGTAACTCCTTGTGGAGTCTTGGGAAAGAGGGGTAGGGGTGTAGCGACATATAGTGAAACCCTTGGGCATTTTTTAAACCAAGCGGAGCCCATCATCTCACCAGGTCTGAACAACACAGCTGATTTCTTCTTCAAGAGAGGTAGAGAAAGCAATATAGAGGAAGAAACAACCCCAGTACTGTGAACTGGTACATTTTTTTTTTTTATCAACAGTGGAAGGATGAGAGGGAAAGTTGACCTTGGCAGGATTTGAATGCAATTGTCAGAGCACAGTCATTCTATCCAACACTCTGCATTCAAATCCTTCCAAGGTCAACTTTACGAATTGTCAGAACACAGTGAGCTGTAACAAATACCACAAAACATTCTATCGAATGTTCTAACAACTCTGACAATTCATAAAGTTGATCTCGGTGGGATTTGAATGCAAATGCTGAGCTCAGTGAGCCAGAACAAATACCACAAAGCATTCTATCTAACGTTCCAACAACTCTGACAATTTGCTGCTATACAGTGATATACTTACTTAATATTTAGTTGTAAAGCTTTTTCTAAGAACCGTAAAGATAAATCATATTCTTCAGCTGCATGCAAAATCAAACCAATATTGCTCTGAAATAAAATATATGAGAAATAATTCTTTTTTTTTTTTAAAGACTGAATATAAAATTTCTGTAATATTTTCAAACATTAATTTCTTCTATATACTCCAGTATACTCGGTGGGGGCATGTGGCCTAGTGGTAAAGGTGTTGGACTTATGATCATGTCGTGGGTTTGATTCCTGGACCATGTTGTGTGTTGTGTTCTTGAGCAAAACACTTTATTTCACGTTGCTCCAGTATACTCAGTGGAGGCATGTGGCCTAGTGGTAAGGGTGTTGGACTTAAATCATAATGTCGTGGGTTTGATTCCTGGACCATGTTGTGTGTTGTGTTCTTGAGCAAAACCCTTCATTTCATGCTGCTCCAATATATTCAGCTGAAAATGAGTACCAGCATCAATAACGGAGTTTAACCCTGCAATGGACTGGCGTCATGTCCAGGCGGGGTAGTCTTGCACCCTCAGTCGCTTAACGCCAAGGAAACTGGGATAAGCACCAGCCCGATGAGCCCCCGGGCTTGTGACAGACTTTGCTTATTTATTTATATCTAAAAAGTCTAGTGAGGTTACTGATATGAGAAGACAGACTCTCAATGTCTGCATTACACACACAGGCACACACACACACTGATATGAGAAGACAGACTCTCAATGTGTGCATTACAAGTTCCAAGCTTCCTTCTGAGAAAAGGTCTGATGCTAAGAAAGTCATTTAGAGAGATAGTTATTTCTTTGCACTAGTCACCACCACCACCACCACTGCCATACTAACAAGGGTTTGGTGGGTCATCACAGAACAGACCAAGTGAGTACTTAATTGGAACCATTGGTCTCTCAGACTGACCAGAACCTCATCTCATTTACATATGTTCCTACACAAATATTGGACCAGGTTTGTTTGGTATGCAAATGCCATTACCCACATATAGACATTTATTTGAACTTTGAATTATAAGTTGGTATTTACAACATATGGTTCTTATAAAATCATTGAATTAGTATAGAGCAGCTGGGGCTGTTAAACAATACACACACATATTTATTTATTTATTAAAATAACCGTTTCTACTATTGGCACAAGGCCAGCAATTACCCAGTGCATTACTGGTACTTTATTTTATCGACCCCGTAAGGATGACAGGCAAAGTCAACCTCGGCGGGATTTGAACTCAGACCGTAAAAGGACGTAACTACGCTGGAAAGCATGGCGTCCAACTCTACCGATACTGCCAATCCACTAACATTAAAGTTTAAGCAAAGAATCGCTGCTTTCAGCGATTCTTTGCTTAAACTTTAATCTGTTATTTTAATAAATATTTGCTCTAGGGTTCTTGTATATTTGATATATATTTATCCTTATCGAGCCCTCTTTGAATTTTAGTCTTCACATTTATTATTATTACTACATATACATACATACATACATACACACACATATATATATACATACATACACATTATATAGTAGTATTAATAAATACTAAGATCAAAATCCAGAGAGTACTCAAACCCGTAGAGCTAATTATTATTAACACATTAAAAGTTCAAGCAAACAATTTCTGCTTTCTCCTAAAAACGGGATCTTCTGAAGACCTCACTTTAGGGTGAAAGCAGAAATTATTTGCTTAAACTTTTAATCTGTACTAATAATAAATACATATATTTATATACAAATGTGAAAGGTTTAGGTAAACTAAAAATACTTACATCAAATAAGGCCACTTCAGGATGATTTTCGCCATGACATATTAAAGCTAAATATCTAGCTCGATATATTAACTTCAAGGCATTTGATATTTGATTGTTGGCAAAACAATAAAGAGCAAGATGAGCCTGAAATGAAATATTAACAGAGAAATAAATGGAAGGATTTAAAAAAAATAACAACAACAAAAAAGATAGTTTAGGGTGTTTATAGAACAGAAGTAGTTAAGAAACAATAATAATAAGGACGAAAGAAACAACAGCAATAAAAACAAACAAAGATTACCAGGTAACAACATTTTTTGTTACTCTCATCTTATCCAGTTTGCAATTGTTTAGCCTTATATCACTTTCAACATTATATATCCAACTTCCCACAGGCATAGGCTGAAGCATATTGACAGTATGCCCCTACCCACTGTAAAGTGGTCATGTAGGTGTCACAACCAAAAACGCACCCAGACGACACTGTAAAGTGGTCGTGTAGGTGTCACAACAAAAAGCACCCAGTCGACACTAAAGTGGTCGTGTAGGTGTCACGGCAAAAAGGCACCCAGACTACTTTGTAAATGAGGTTGGTGTTAGGAAGGGCATCCAGCTGTAGAGACCAAGTCAGAACCAGTTCTGTATAAGCAAAGCATGGTCACTTGACCTAACTTTGCTCACAACAGGACAACTCGTCAAACCCATGCTAGCATGGAAGAATGGACTAAAACGCTGATGATGATACAATACTTCAAGCAAACTACAACATTTTATTAATAATTGCTTCTACTTTTGGCACAAGGCCAGCAATTATCCCAGTGCATTACTGGTACTTTATTTTATCGACCCCGTAAGGATGAAAGGCAAAGTCAACCTCGGCAGGATTTGAACTCAGAATGACAAGGGTCGTAACTATGCGTCAAAGCATGGTGTCCGACTCTCTACCGATACTGCCATAATAATGATATTATTACTACAGATTTTCACAACAATCTGTCCACTAGTAAAGATACTATAAACATTTGAATTAACAAACCTACTATTAGATATTTTCTGTTAAATCATTACAGGATATTAAGAGTTGGGTTACAAAACATTTTATTGACTATTAAAATTGTACTTACATATTCAGTGATAGTATTAGCATTGTCAATGCCCAGTACCCTTTCACTCATAAGAACTGCTCTTTGTTGATAGGAGAGAGCCTTAAATATAGAGAAAAATAAATATTTTACAACAGCAGCAGCAGCAAATACCACCACCACAACAACAATATCCACCATCATCACAACAACATGAAACATCTACAACCACCACCACAACAACAATCACTACCACCACAGCACCAACCACAAACTACAACCACCACCACTACAACATGAAACACTACAACCACCACCACCACCACCACAACAGCCACAACCACCACCACCCCAGTAAGCACCACCAGCACCACAACAAGCACCCATCAGCACCCCAACCACCACCAGCACCACAACAACCACCACCAGCACCACAACAGCCACCACCAGCACCACAACAGCCACCACCAGCACCACAACAGCCACCACCAGCACCACAACAGCCACCACCAGCACCACAACAGCCACCACCAGCACCACAACAGCCACTATCAGCACCACAACAGCCACTATCAGCACCACAACAGCCACTATCAGCACCACAACAACCACCACCTCAACAGCCACAACCAGCACCTCAACAGCCACCACCACAACCACCACCAGCACCACAACAACCCCCACCAACACCACAAGCACCACAACAACTGCTACAACACCAACCACAATCACCACTACAAACAACAATTTTTATGAAAGTAGTAGCAATTGATATGAGAAATTAAAGTATTTCAATAAACCTTTAAAATGTAAAATATATCAAAAGACATATGGTTTGATTCCCTACAGGTATCTGTTCCCTTTTTTCCCTACTTCTAGGGGTACTTTATCTGATTTATTCAACTATTATTTAGTTGTCCGAATTGTGGCGACTATATTTTTTCAAATCTAAAATATAACCTTTTACCATTAGAATTAGACAAAGCTGGAGAGAAATGAAGCAAGCATGCTCTGTTGGCTGTGCAATGGCGATGTGTGTGAACGACCAAGCATAGACGAGTTGAGAGAGAAACTTTACAAGAAGGATAAACTGTAGTGTGCGGGAGAGAAGACTATGTTGGTATGGACATGTGATGCGCATGGATGATGGGTGAAGAAGTGCCAAGTAATCCCAATGGAAGGAAGACGTAGTAGAGGAAGACCACGAAAAACATGGGCATAGGTGGTGAGAACTGACCTTAGATCGCTTGAAGCTGACAGAGGAGATGACAAAGGACCGTTACAAATGGAGAGATGCTGGGCTGAAGAGGACCTGTCCTCCCCTTGCAAGTAGGGAAAAGCGGACATAAGATGATGATGAATTAGACAATTGAACAGCTAGAAAGCCCTGAACTGAGACACTTCTTTGCTCACTTATTCCTGGGAGGATTGTAGAGGTAGAGTCCTTAAACACTCCTTCCAGCAGATCCTGTCAGAATCAACAGTCTCCAACTGATCTGGCTGGATCCCCAAGCGAGACAAGCCGAGCTCATGGATGTTATCCAACCATTTTGCTCAGAGTCTACCTCTGGGTCTCTTGCTAGTTGGTTTTGCCCGTAAAATCTGTCCAGCGATTCTTTCTCAAGACATTCTGATCACATGTTTATAGTATCAGAGAAGTAGCGGCTCTAACTAGAGCGAGTCTCTGATCTCTGCACTATTGGATAACATTACTCCAAAGACCCTTTTGAGATTAACAACTAAAATGTCACAACACAGAGGATGTGTAGACCGGAGAGAAATGAAGCAACCATTCTCCGTTGGATGTGCAATGTAAGTGTGAGAGAAGGGCACAGCTTGGACAAGTTGAAGGAGAAGTTGGGTTTGAGAAGAATTTAAGGTAGTGTGCAGGAGAAGACTGAGTTGGTTTGAACATGCGATATACATGGACATTGGGTGAAGAAGTGCCAGGAGATCCCAGTGGAAGGAAGCTACGGTAGAGCTAGATCATGAAAGAGCTGGGCAGAGGTTGTGAGAGTTGGCTTCATGTCGCTAAAACTCATAAAAGAGATGACAAAGGATCGTGACAAGTGGAGGGATGCCGTGCTGAGAAGGACTCTTCCAACCCATGCAAACATGGAAAAACGGATAGAAAAATGACAATGATGATGATAATGAAAGTAAAACAGTTCTGATATCTACATTTTATTTAACTTTTTTTTTTTTTTATTCCAAACTGCTCAAAACCATCTGATTTTGTGGTTACAAAGCTGTTTATTTTTCCTTTCTTTCACTATATCTTGTACATATTTTACTAAAAAAAAAAAAATTTCTATTTGTATTGTATCAGAAAATTATATATTATATCTAGTTAACTTGGGGAGTTTGAAATTTTAAAATATATTTGCCACAACAGACCCTGCTAGGTGCCTCTGTTTATTTTTTCTAGATCCAAGTGTACCGATTTATATCACCTGTAGCCTTATCGTTATCAACTGTTATTTATCGTTATCAACTGTTACTTATAGTTATCTGCACTGTGGTGGCTATATATATAACCCAGGACATTATGATCATACGTTCAACACCCTTACCACTAGCCACACGCCACCACATATTTAAAACCCTTTAGCATTTAAACCAGCCAGAATTCTCTCACCTCTTTCAGTTCAAACTGGCTGCTCTCCACTTATGTTAAGGTATTGTTCTCAAAATAAATAATTGTTTCTACTTTTGGCACAAGGCCAGCAATTACCCAGTGTATTACTGGTACTTTATTTTATCGACCCCGTAAGGATGAAAGGCAAAGTTAACTTCGGCGGGATTTGAACTCAGAATGGCAAGGGCCGTAACTCTATGCGTCAAAGCATGGCGTCCGACCCTCTACCGATACTGCCAATCCACCGCAATACCAACATCTCAGAAATACAATAGTAAATATAGAGCAATATAAATGTTAAAGGGTTAAGAACATAACCACAGTAAATTGTATGCACATAAATACAAGTAATATTCAACACTCACCTCAGAATACTCTCCCATGATATAGTTGAGCCGTGCAAGTAACCGCAAACAAGCAGCAATGTCTGGGTGCATTGCACCGTAGACATTGTTTAAAAGATTTAGTGCTTCACTAATTAAATCATATCCTTCTCTTAAAAGTCCTTGCTGAATTTTGCTTTGACCACTTGTGAAAAAATGATAAGCATCACTAGCCTGAAAAATAAAATTTTGACCATCAGACAGTAAATAATTATATGCGTAACTGGACATAAAAATATGTTGGTAATCTCAACAGGAATAGCTTGTTAATAATGATAATAGAGGTAATAAAACATTTTATAATTGCATTTTACTGTGACATTAGCACTCATTTTACAGAGTGTACAAGGTGTATGTTATCGTGTACAGGAGGCATTTTATCCTGGAACCGTCGCAACCACTTTACCGAGTGTACTGGGTACATTTTATTGAGACACCAACACTATCACTTTAACAAGTGTACTGGGTACATTTTATTGAGGCACCAACACTACCACTCTACAGGGTGTACTGGGTACATTTTATTATGACACCAGCACTACCACTTCATTAAGTGGACTAAGTACATTTTGTGGTACCAACTCTGCCACTTTACTAAGTGTACTGGGTACATTTTATTGTGGTACCAACACTGCCACTTTACAGCAGCTACTGGGTACATTTTATTGTGGTACCAACACTGCCACTTTATAGCAGCTACTGGGTACATTTTATTGTGGTACCAACACTGCCACTTTACTGAGTGTACTAGGTATATTTTATTATTATTTTCATTTACATAAAACCAATTCCACCTTTTCTGAAACTACACACACACACACACCCATACAAACACAGACACTCCCATACAAACATGAGCAAACAGACACACATATTCCCACACTCCCATGAGCAAACAGACATATTCCCACAAACACACACTCCCGTACAAACAAACAGACATACTCCCACATAAACACACATACTCCCATACAAACATGTACAAACAGACATACTCCCATACAAACAAACAAACAGACACACATACTCCCATACAAACATGAGCAAACATATGAACACACACATACTCCCACACAAATACAAACACAGACACACATAGATACAGGTGAAAGAAATAGAATGATATATTTAGAAAGAAACCAACCTTTGGATGGACACATTTAATAACAGGAAATACATTTACAATATCATCCTCAAAAAAGGTTTGTTTGTTCTTAGATTCAAAGTTATAATCTTTTAATAGAATTTGAATTCCACATTTCCTGCAAATGGACCGCAACAAAGATATTTTCTGTATGCCATACTTTTCTACAAGTGTCTCCACAGAATCACTGTAAAAAGAAAAAATAGAAAAAAACAAAGAAAAAAATGTAATATTAGTAAGTGTAATAAAATTGATATATTTCAAATCTTTACATTTCCCCCCAAAATATGGGGAAACAAAAAACAAAGAAAAAAACATATTCATCATCATCATTTCATTTTACGTCCGCTTTTCCCTGCTTGCAAGGGTGGGACGGAAACTGATTCTGGCTTGATTTCTACAGCTGGATGCCCTTCCTAACACCAACCTCATTTACAGTGAGTGCTGGGTGCTTTTTTGCTGTGGCACCTCCACGACCACTTTGCAGTGGAATGATAGGGACACCAGTCCCTATCATCTCATTTCTACAGCTGAGTAAACTGGAGCAATGTGAAATAAAGTGTCTTGCTCAAGGAAACAACACATCACCCGGTCTGAGAATTGAACTCACAACCTTTCGATTGCAAGGCCAATGCCTCCATATATATACATTAGTTAAATATCCAGTTGACATATGAAGTATTGGAAATGTTCAGCCAAATACAGATGGCTAAAATAATTGTTTCTACTTTTGGCACAAGGCCAGCAATTACTCCAGTACATTACTGGTACTTTATATTATAGACTAAGTAAGGATGAAAGGCAAAGTTAACCACTGCAGGATTCGAACTCAGAACGTAAAGGGCCACAACTATGCTGCAAAACATGGTGTCTGACGCTTTACCGATACTGCCAATCTACCAATGGTTTCTGATTTAGGCACAAGGCCAAGGATTTTGAGGGAAGGGGAAAGTTGATTAAATCAACCCCAATGCATTACTGGTACTTTATTTTATCGACAGCTTAAGGATGAAAGGTAAAGCTATCGTTGGCAGGATTTGAACTCAGAATGTAAAGGGTTGTAACTCTATGCTGCACAGCATGTCTGGCCCTCTACCGATACTGCCAATCCACTGTCCTTGACTATAATAATTGTTTCTATTTTAGGCACAAGGCCAGCAATTACCCAGTGCATTACTGGTACTTTATTGTGACTATAATAATGGTTTTTGATTTAGGCACAAGGCCAACAGTTTTAGGTGAGAGAAAAGTCAATTAAATCAACCCCAGTATGTTACTGGTACTTTATTTTATTGACCCCGTAAGGATGGAAGGCAAAGTTAACCTCAGCGAGATTTGAACTCAGAATGTTAAGGGATGTAACTATAAACTATATGCTGCAAAGCATGTCTGATGCCCTTGACTACATTAATAGTAATAATAATAATGAAATTATTGTGTACAGTGCTCAGGTGCACTACAACTCATCAAAGGTGCATGTATAGTACATAGAATAATGTACAAATGTCAGGAAAATAAACAGTGTATGAGTCATGATATAATAACAATAACGAAATATTGTGCACAGTGCCCAGGTGCACCACAACTCATCAAAAAAGTGCATGTACAGTACATAGGGCAATGCACAAACATCAGTAAAATGAACAGTGCACGAGTCATGATACACACATGTGTGCATGTGTATGGAATGGGTACATCAGGTGTAGTTTTGGCGTATTTTGGGAAGCATGAGTGTCTTAAAGGATGCAGTGTCTCGGCAGCTAACAATTGACGCAGGCAGTTTATCATTTTGGCAGTGTCGGTAGACACCATGCTTTACAGCACCGAGTTATGGTCCTTTACGTTCCCCACAGGGTCAATAAAATAAAGTACCAGTAATGCACTGGGGTAATTGCTGGCCTTGTGCCAAAAGTAGAAACAATTATTTATAATAATAGATTATTATTAATAATTGAATAAAAAATGAGGAATGTGAGCAAGATTTGTTGGGAAAAGGACAGGTCAGAATACAAAACAATCAATATAGTTCATGAAAACTTTACAGCTAAAAATTATAATTTATGATATAAATTTGTCGTAGCTAAAGATACCAGAAAAAGGAACATACCTTTCTAAAGTAAAATGGTAATATTCATGCACATCATTAACGATGCGCTTCCATAGACTCTTTGGAGTTTCATTTAACCATTCTGTGTTATCTGGACAAAAAGAAAAAAAAAAAAAAAAAAAAAAAAAAAAAAAAAAGAAAGTAATAAATTAAGGCTGCCCGTTAATATTAACAAAAATGTACCAGCCCGATTCCATACACTGCCCATATCCCTAGATCTACCGCCCCAGTCTACACTGTAAAGTGGTCATTTTGGTGTCATAACGAAAAGCACCCAGTCCACACTGTAAAGCGGTCATTTTGGTGTCATAACGAAAAGCACCCAGTCCACACTGTAAAGCGGTCATTTTGGTGTCATAACGAAAAGCACACTGTAAAGCGGTCATTTTGGTGTCATAACGAAAAGCACCCAGTCCACACCGTAAAGTGGTCATTTTGGTGCCATAACGAAAAGTACCCAGTCCACACCGTAAAGTGGTCATTTTGGTGCCATAACGAAAAGTACCCAGTCCACACTGTAAAGTGGTCATTTTGGTGCCATAACGAAAAGTACCCAGTCCACACTGTAAAGCGGTCATTTTGGTGTCATAACGAAAAGTACCCAGTCCACACTGTAAAGTGGTCATTTTGGTGTCATGACAAAAAGCAGCCAGTTCACCCTGTAAAGTGGTCATGTAGGTGTCATGACAAAAACGTCCAGCTCACACTGTAAATGTGGTTGGTGTTAGGAAGGGCATCCAGCCATAGAAACCAAGACAAAATCAATTCTGTATGAGCAAGACACGATCATCTGACCTGGCTTGTCTCAATGAGACAACTCGCCTAACCCATGCTAATGTGAAAAAAATGGACATTAAATTGTGATGATGATGAGTTTAAAAATCTGATACAATCCTTTTATCAGCTCTATATGAACTTTTGAAACAATTACTTTTATGAGAATTCACAGTTTCTCAAAGAGAAATCTAAATATATGGTTATCATCATCACCACCATTCAACATTAGTCTTCCATGCTAGCATGGGTTGGACAGGTCTTCATTAACTGAATCAGTACTGAAGTAGAGCTACTGGCTTATCAGATGAGCCAGGAGCTTACATATCTTGCTTACATATGTTTCCATGCTATAATGACTGCACTTTACTGTGGCACCAACACTAGGGATGATGTTATGTCCATGACACAACTGAAGGGTCCTCGCAACCCTTTGTTTGGCAACAAGTTTTCTATGGCTGGATTCCCTTCCTATACTCAACAACTTTAGAGAGTGTACTAAGTACGTTTATTGTGTATATCACCAACATTATGGAGGTTGTCATGTCATTGTTACAACTGAAGAGTCTTTTAACCCTTTAGCATTTCCATTACTCTATATATATATATATATATATACTATTGTATTTTCAAGGTAAAGGCTTTATCTCACATAAATATCTCACATAATATCAAATCTATGAGATTTTGATATTTATTTTGAGAACAATACCTTAACATCAATATGAGTGGTCAGTTATGGCCAGATGAAACAGAAAGAGGTGAGAAAATTTTGGCCCAGATACAGCCGGTTTAAATGCTAAAGGGTTAACAAATATGAGCAGCCAGTTATGTGGTCAGTTTGAACAGAAAGAGGTGAGAGAATTCTGGCTGGATATGGCCAGTTTAAATGCTAAAGGGTTAACATAAGTATGAGCAGCTAGTTATGACCAGTTTGAACAGAAAGAGGTGAGATAATTCTGGTCAGATATGGCCAGTTTAAATGCTAAAGGGTTAAAACAAATAAGAAAACTGCTAAGTTTAAATGATACCTATTTTTAGAAATTATTTATTTTAGTCAAGAAAAATGAGATGATTTGTCCGAGACACAAACCATTGGCTGTAGCAGTGTTTAGTCTTGTGGTCAGTAATCTATGTAGTTAACCCTTTCATTACCATATTTCTAATATAAGAAACACTACATAAGTGTTTCAAATAATTTTGGAAATGAATAATCAAGAATTGGGAGGGATTTAGTGATAAAATTAACTCATTATTAAGCTGGTGTTTGGAACAACTTAACACAGGTTAGATAAAATTACGACAGATTTTTAAAATAAATATATGCTATATATAAGAAATAGATTTTGTATCAAAAGCAAGGGCACTTTCAGTGGGTTTGGTGATCAATGAGTTCAGTTCAGAAGACAAACAAAATGCATTTTAATTTATTTTTTTTACCTTGCTATCAAGATTGGTAATTTTACCTTATAAAAAGAAATAATTTGGTTTCAAATATCATCATCATAATTATAATCATTGTAGTTTAACATCTGTTTTCCATGCTGGCATGGGTTAGTTTTAAAAAATATATATTTAACTCTTTAGCATTTAAACCGGCCATATCTGGCCAGAATTCTCTCACCTCTTTCTGTTCAAACCAGCTGTAACCAGCCCTTCATACAGTATTATTCTCAAAATATATATTAAAATCTCAGATTCAATATTATGTGAGAATCATGTGAGGTAAAGCCTTTAACACAAAAATACAATAGTAGATATAGAGTAATGTGAAAGGGAAAGGGTTAAAAACTCTCAAAATAAACATACCTG
This sequence comes from Eledone cirrhosa, assembly GCA_964016885.1. Taxonomy (NCBI): domain Eukaryota; kingdom Metazoa; phylum Mollusca; class Cephalopoda; order Octopoda; family Eledonidae; genus Eledone; species Eledone cirrhosa. Next base: position 100,217,244 of record OZ024744.1, read on the forward strand.
GAACATAAAGAATTCCACTTTTGTTTTTCCTTTTATTCTTCTTTTTAGAATTCTTTTGAAGCTGAATAAAGAATAAAAGAAATCCATCAAAGATTCTTACATAGCATTATAATAGAAGGTTTTAAAATAATCTAAACTATAATAAAGTAAGAAGCGCGGGAGTGTGTACGGTCTATAATTTTTTATCCCGTTAGTAAAATAAGTTGGATTACTTTGAATAAATAATTAATGAATATTACATAATTTATCTACTAAATTTCGTGGTTGTTCATTAAATATATTTTATTACTTATTTAAAGATTCACTTCTTTAAAATTTTCAAATGTCAACACTTCCGGTTAGCAGTCACTTAAATAAATATTCATATATTTCTGTCACTAATTTCCTCCTTTGGAGTTTATATATAATATCGTCTTTTTCTAATGTATCATGGATTACTTTACTGATTACATAAGACAGTGTAACACAGTCTTCGTTCAATTTCTGTTTATATTGTCAGTTACGATTTTATTTGATGTATCATATCTACATGCATATATACTTGCGTATAATATCAATACATGCTATACACAATAATCACTATACATGCTAGCAGAAAACCACCCTTTTGGGTGGTTTTCTGCTAGTAATGATAATTATTGTGTACAGTGCTCAGGTGCACTAGAACTCAAAAGGTGTATGTATAGTACATAAGTCAGGAAAGTGAATGAGTCATGATATACACACAGACAGAAACATGAATGTGTATGGAGGGGGAATATCAGGTGTAGTGTTGGCGAATTTTGGGAAGCATGGAAGTTTTGAAGGATGCAGTGTCCCAATAGTGAACAACTGGTACATATAAACACTTTAACCCTTTTGTTACCATATTTACTATACACAGCTTATAATTTTCAAATGATAAACTTACTAACTTTCTTTTACTGCTTGTTAGTAATTTTTTTATAATATATAAATATTATAGTATATATTTAATGATGAAAGGTTTTAATATAAATTTGAAGATTTTAAAATGGATAGTTTTCTATGATAAAACCATTTCTCTAGAAATATGACCATATTATGAGGGTGGACTGAAAAGTTCATAGGCTGACTATGAAATAGTGATGCTAGAGCTGTGAAATCTTGCATGCATTAATTTCAACTCTTAATAACTGCATTGTTTCTTTCCAGGTACTATGTTGAAAAATAAACCTCATTTGGTCATTCCATGAGAGTATTTTGGTCAGCATATGAACTTTTCAGCTGACCTCATATTTCTACAATATCATTAACCCTTTAAAATTCTGGCCGGATACGGCCAGAATTTTCTCACCCCTTTCTATTCAAACCGGCCATTCATACTGATGTTAAGGTATTGTTCTCAAAATAAATATTTCGAAAATCGTCAATTTGATATTACGCAAGATTATGTAAGGTAAAGCCTTCACCACGAAAATATAATAGTATATATAGAGTAATGTAAATGTTAAAGGGTTAAACTAATGCATTCAATATATTTGTATTTTGATATGTTGAGATTAAAATTATATTTAGATGTTACAACAGTCTAATTTTAACAAAATTAAAATATGTAAAGTGGTCATGTTGGTGATAACAAAAAGTGCCAATCCACACATTAAAGAGGTTGTTTTGCTGCCACAATAAAAAGCACCCAGTGCACATTGTAAAGTGGTCATGACAAAAAAAAAAAGCACCTGGCCCACATTGAAAAGTGGTTGTGTTGGTGGCAGAACAAAAACCACCTAATACACACTGTAAAGTGGTCGGGTGGGTATCACAACAAAAAGCACCCAGACCCCACTGTAAAGTGGTTGTGAAGGTGTCATGACAAAAACCACCCAGTCCACACTAAAGTGGTTGTATAGGTGCCACGATAAAAACCACCCAGTCCACACTAAAGTGGTTGTGTAGGTGTCATGACAAAAAGCACCCAGTCCACACTGTAAAGTGGTTGTGTTGGTGTCCTGACAAAAAGAACCCAGGCCACACTGTAAAGTGGTCGATTTGGTGCCAGAATAAAAAAAAAAAAAAAGCACCCAGTACACAGTATAAAGTGGTTGCTTTGGTGCCACAATAAAAGCAATCAGTCCACACTGTCAATGTGGTTGGCATTAGGAAGGGCATCCAACTATAGAAACCAACCCAGAAACAGTTCTATATGAGCAAGACACATTCATTTGATTTGGCTTATTTCACAATGGGACAACTCGTCTAACCCATGCTAACGTGTAAAAAAAAAAAAAAAAAAAAAAAAAAAAAAAATGGACGTTAAACGATGATGGTGGTGATGATATATGAAAAGAATAGAATTATTTTACTCACATCTTCAATAGCCACTTGTGCATTAGGTGACTGAAAGGATCCAAGAAAACAATTCAGAAAATGGCTTAGAGCTGATGACAAATGCATCTGAGCAACTCCTTGCATATATGCCTTGAAAGTGTGTTTTGCAGATAGACAAACCAATTCTGCAACAGCAATTGACTGTAAAATGGATTAAAACATTACATTAAACATGGCAGCTCAACTTTATCGAACAAAATACAAATATCTTCTCTCAAGCATTTCAGAAGAGTACAAACAAAACTATTAAATCTAAAAGTGTAAAATAAGACATCTAAAAGATAAACAACTCTCTAAATACAAACAATATCAATATCTTTGATATACTCAACTATCACATCTGTGCCACAAGGCCAGCAATTACCTCAGTACATTACTGGGGCTTCATTTTATCGACCCTGTTAGGATGAAAGGCAAAGTTAACCTCTGCAGGATTTGAACTCAGAACGTAAAGGGCCATAACTATGCTGCAAAGCATGGTGTTCGACCCTCTACCGATACTGCCAATCCACCGCCTTTAATTTACAAATAAAATACTAGATATAAAACCAAATCCTCTAAAGATATAATTCTATTGTCAGAACCACTGAAAATATAAAATATCTTCTATTTCACCCACTTCTTGAGAGGATTGTTAGGGCAGAGTGGTCAGACCTGCTTTCATGAGGGTCCAATCAGAAGCAATAACAGTCTTCAAATGATCCAGCTGGATCCCTAAGTGAGAACAACTGAGATTATGGATGTTATTTAACTATCTTGTTCATGGTCTACTTCCGGGTCTCCTACTTGTTAGCTTTACCATGAGAATCTGTCCCATGAAAAAATACAAGCCACAAAAATGGGGTTCCTCTGAAGGGTTTCTGGAGTAACATTACTCACTGGGATGCGTAGCTCAAAGATCAGAGAGTCACTCCAGATAGAGCTGGTATTCCTTCACATGAAGAGTTATTTAGTTTACATATTGAGACACCTCTGTGTCACTTTTGAGCTGACTTTTGGGATGCTCCCATACAGCTCTGAGTTTTTCATCCTCAGTGTATACTGATTAATGTTCAGAGCCATCCTCAGCATTCTCGTGTAGCACCCATCTACCATCTGAGTGAGTTTCTTGGTCAGTGTCCAAGTCTCAGACCCATACAGCAGCACAGACTCCACTACAGCAATGAAGAGGCGGATTTTCAGGTCTCTACGAAGGTCCGACTTCCACAGTTCTCAAGCTGTGGCACGCCGACATCCAGAGTTGACATTGCACTCAGTGCTCCTTTAGGAGCCCCTACATGGACACACTAGAAGAGGAAGACCAAGGTTAACGTATGTTGATGCCCTAAGGACAGACACTGGTCTGTTGGAGACGCAGGACATGGCAGCGATAATGAGGGACAGAGACTGCTGGAGAGAACTCGTCCATGGATCTCGGGAATTTTACCCGCCTTAGATAGATAGATTGAGACACCAACCCATCCTAATTATTTTATAACATATGGGATTTCTAGTAATGTACTTTTGACATGTATAATGGGTTTTTTTAGCGTATAAAGAAATTTAATTGTCGCAGGAATGCTACCACTTAAAATTTCACCGGAGATAGATTAGCAACATTTAATAAACAGGGAGTGAGGGTGAAATATGAGTAGGGGAATCTGAAAAATGAATAATCGTTGGCAGGGGGTGGGGCATTATTTGAGACCCGAGAGTAGTTAAAATGTCTAAGGGAAGAATTGTAGGAGAAATTTTACAAAATAATTCAAAATCCAGAATAAGAGAAAAATAATCACCATGTTTTAGTTTATATAAATAGTTTTCTAATTTAGGAACATGGCCAGGAAATTGGGGGAGGACAAAGTTGATTAAATCCACCTAAGCAATTGACCCATACTTTACCTACGGGTTGATAAAATAAAGGAGACTTTGGTAGGATTAGAACTCAGAATTTAAAGAGCCAGAAGAAATACCACAATGGCATTTTATCTGACACTCTACCAATTCTGCCAATCCACCGCTCTAAATCCCGAAAACGTTTAGTAAGACCCTCCTCTTAGTCTAGAACCCGACAAAGATTGAACCCCACATCAAGATCTCCACCATCTCTAATACCTTCTACCACTAGGCCAGCATGACAGCTATTGATATTATAAATATTATAATCATTAAAAGTGTGATACTTACATAAAGATAAGATATTTGGGGAAATTTAGAAAGCATATCTGCCACACATCCTAAATACCGTACATTAATTCCACTGTAATACAAGAACAACAAGAAATTAAACAGCACACACAAATATCTTGTTTATTAATATTTACAAGATTTTAATTAACAATAATTCCTGCAGTACAAATAAAAGAACAAGCCTAGAAAATATATTCACTCCTCCAACTTCCACCAACACCACCCTTTCTCAATAAAGGTATGTCGGTACCACAACATCCAGTCCAAACTAAAGAGGTCGTGTAGGTGTCACAATAACAAAAAAAGTACCCAGTCCACGTTGTAAAGTGGTCGTGTAGGAAACACTGTAAAAAAAGTTCCCAGTCCCACTGTAAATGTGGTTGGTGTTAGGAAGGGCATCCAGCCATAGAAAACCTGCCAGATACAGTCCTATACAAGCGAGACACTGTCACCCAATCAATCTTGCTTCAAGTGGGACAATTCCCATCTAACCCTTACTAGTGTGGAAGATAGACATTAAATGACGATGATGATATATTAAAAAGATTGGTGGTTTTTCTGCTAGCATGTGTAGTGTGTATATTGATATTATATGCAAGTATATATACATGTAGATATGATACATCAAATAACATTGTAATTGACAATATACACAGAAATTGAATGAAGACTGCGTTACACTGTCTTGTGTAATCAGTAACGTAATCCATGATACATTAAAAAAAGACATATATAAACTGCATTAGGAGAAAATTAGTGACGGAAATATATGAAGGTTTATTTAAGCGATTGCCAACCGGAAGTGTTGACATTTGAAAATTTGAAAGAGATGAATCTTTAAATAAACAAAATATATTTAATCAACAGCTACGAAATTTAGTAGATAAATTATGTAATATTCATTAATTATTTATTCAAACTAATCCCACACTCCTTACTTTATTATAGTTTAGATTAATGGATTTTTCATTTAATAAATCACCATCAATACTATTTAATGTCTATTTCACATCTTTACATGGGTTAGACTAGTTGTCACAAGTCTGAGGCTAGATGGGTAAAAAGTAAAGTATGTCTCAAGCCAGGAGGCTCATGGTATTTATTACCGTTATTACACAGCTAATTAGGGACTGAGTTAAACTACATAAGATGCAGTTTTAATTTGTATCAGGTAAAAGTATCACTGATGTCCTTTTCCTTGTGAGGCAACTGCAAAAGTATCTAGCTAAAAGTAAGCCCCTCAATTTGTTGAGAAAGTGTTTGACAACAGTTTCTCATTCCATAATCAGGTGGGCTCTTAGAAAACTAGGAATAGATGAGTGGCTTGTGAGGGCAGGACAAGCTATGTGCAGTGGAGCAGTCAGCAAAGTTAAAATTAACAATGATTATAGTGAGGGTTCTTTGGGGTTCTGTTCTTAACCTATAATGGAAGAGTTTATTCCAAACCTGGAAGAAAAAAGTCTTAAAGTCAGCTTGGCAGAGACTCAAAAACTACTAAATAGAAAAAAAAAATCAGAGCCCAGAACTCTTCAGGGAAATGACCTTGCTCAGTATGCAGGAAAGTAGTGGGTAGAAATTCCATCTTATATCCCAAATGCAAACTATGGGCACATGAGATGTAGTGGCATTTTAGTCAGGCTAGCGAAGAACAGAGGATTTATATGTGATTGGTGCTCAGAAGCAATAAGAGCTACAGAAACCAACTCCATTAAATGTTCAGCTGGCTCCTTAGATGTAGTTGATAGCTTATGTTATCTGGGTGACCAAATTAGTAGTGGAGGTGGGTGTTCTAAAAGACAATAGCCAGAGTGAGAACAGAATAGAAAAAGTTCAAGGAGCTACTAGTTCTGCTAACTACAAAAGGTATTTCCCTCAAAATGAAAGGCAGACTGTATGATGTTTGTATACGAACGATGGTTGCTGGACACTAAGGCTTAATATGGGATGTTTGTTTACAAACACACCGAGCATTATAATAAATGTTCGGTGATTCCATACGTACATATATATGTGTGTGCATGTATGTATATATATATATATACATACTACTGTACGTCTGTATACATATATGTATGTACGTGTACATACTTATATTTAAGTAACAGCCGTACAAAGAGTGGGAAATGAAATTTTGTTTCATTTTTTCCGTTTATCGTTTTCGGTGCACTCGGCCAATTAACCCACTCGATATGCAAATTGGGCTGCTCAGCCGTTAATATGCATAAGGTAAGTATATACGTTCAACAATCTGGCAGGAAGGTATACGTTCAACAATCTGGCAGGAAGGTATACGTTACTGACGATAGCTAATAAGCTTGAAACTAGTACAGCGTTCCTTTGTCAGTGTTGAACAAACGAGCAACGATGGTTGCTAGACACTGTACGGCTTAATTCGGGATGTTTGTTTACAAACACACCGAGCATTATAATAAATGTTCGGCGATTCCATACGTACATATATATATATACATACTACTGTACGTCTGTATACATATATGTATGTACGTGTACATACTTAAATATAAGTAACAGCCGTACTAAGAGTGGGAAATGAAATTTCGTTTCATTTTTTCCGTTTATATATATATATATATATATATATATATATATATAAATATATACGTAAAAGGTAAACAGAAACAACACAATTGGTACAGTATATGGAAGGAATATATTAGGTTAACGCTTGAAATAGCAGGAAGAGGGTCTTAATGTTTCAGATGCTAGTCCTTCATCAGAAGAAATAATGAGAAATAAGATAGATTGATGAGACGGGTCGGTTGGAATTGGAAAAAATGTCTAGATAAAACTAACAGGTCTATATACACAAGGAACTCAAAATTTAATTCAAAGTTTTGTTAATGTGGTTTCAAGTGGTACAGGATGTTAACCCTTTAGCATTTACATTTCTCGATTGATACTATTGTATTTTGCCAGTAAAGGCTTTATCTCACATAGTAACTCATAATATCGAATGTATGAGATTGATATTATTTATTTTGAGAACTATACTTTAACATCAGTATGAGTGGCCAGTTAAAGCCAGTTTGAACAGACAGAGGTAAGTATTCTGGTCGGATATGGCTGGTTTAAATGCTAAAGGGTTAAGAGTTAAAATAGTTTCTTTCACAGGAGAACTGTCCTAAGATATAGAGACATGGAAAGATCCAATAAAACGAACAAGAGCCGGGGGTTGTGAATGACATTCATGAAACATTATAAGAGACTAAGAATCTGAAACTTACCGGTGATGCATAGCATCTATTAATGAGGATCCATCAATTATTGATGTAGTATGGTCCAAACAATCATTTACCTGAAAATATAAAAGAAAAAGGATGAATACACACATATATACATGAGAGAGAGGAGAGAGTGAGGAGAGAGAGAGAAGAGAGAGAAGAGAGAGAGAAAGAGAGAGAAAGAGGAAGAGAAAGAGAAAAAAGAAAAAGAGAAAGAAAAAAGAAAAAGAGAGAAATGGCTTCTACAGGACTAGAACCGTTTCATTCAGAAGAAATCACCAGGAAAGCTTTCTATATTAAACTTGATGTTTACACTCTACTAATGTATTGAGTACCTTACAAATTGGTTACCCACTAATCTATATATCTAAAACAGAGAATGTCTGTCTGTCAGCTCACTAAAACTCGAGAACCACCCAACTGATTGTTTTCAAACTTTACGCACATAATACTTATGGTCCTGTGAGTGTTAGGCGATTTAGTGATCTCTCTATAATTCTTAGTCTTTCTTTTTAGATACGTTTCTTTATTAGCCACAGGGGCACAAAAGAAGGGGACAAATACAAAGGGGGAAGTTTACATACAATAAAAACGTGTAAAATATTATCACAAATGCAATTTAAAAATTAGTCAATTTTCCCCAATAGGGGGAGACAGTTCATATGGGTAACAGATACCCCCGAAAAAAAAAAAATGTGCAACCCTCATCTCCAGGAGTACGAAGAGTTTGTACTCCCTTCCTCTCCTTAACCTACAGGCTGATATAGAGAGAAAGCCCATTCACTCGGGCCATTCTCACCACTTTCACCCACCTTTCATAAAACTTGCTGGGGTACAGCACCTCTCTCTCCATCCTGATTCTTCTTCCAAAGTGGTATTTGAAAAAAAGAATCAGTTGTTGGCTGGAGAGAAAGGTGTCTGACCTCAGCCCTTTCAACCTTGTCCACCATATAACCTCTTTCGCCATAGCTATCACACAAAGGAAAACCGCCTCTCCTTCGTTTTTGAAGGAGGGTGGCGGTTTGATCATGACAATGGACTCGGTGGTCAACCGGATTAGTCCCACCCGCGACAATAGTCGTTCTACATAGCCCCACAGGTCGGTGACGCCCGGGCAGTGTATGAATGCGTGTGTGACAGTTTCTTCATCTCGCACGCACCTCGGACAGATCTTTTTTGCAGGGTCCCTGCCCGGGCACCCATGTCTGTAGAGCTTGTCTCGAACTGGTAGAGCTCCTCGGTAGCACTGCCAGGCCAGGGACTTTTGGAAGTTGTCCATCGGTCCTGGGCGGAAGGTCCTACCGAACAGACTGGCCAGTTCATCTTCCTCTACGCCTAGAGTTTCACCGAGCACGTCGTCGCGCTTGCTGCGGATCAACCCTCTATAGAATGACGAAGTGGAGTCTCCACTGATCGCCAGGTCCGCCTGCCAGAGGGCTGTGAGCGCCTGAGCACCAGTCGCCCATTTTCCTCGGTCTTTGCTTGACCCAGGACTGCAGCTCGGTCAGCAAGACGAATCGTGGGAAGGCTCGCCTCACGAACGGGGTCCACACCGGTTGTCCAGTGAGGAATACGTAGAGATGCCGCCGCTTGAGCATGTGTTTGCGCATTGTCAGCCATGGCATCCCCAGCCCTCCGTTAGAAGGGTGTTGGCAACAGATGGATCTTCTCACCAAACGAGCCCGCCTCTTCCAAAGGTATTGGAACAGCGTGCGCTCCATCTTGGTGAGCGTTTTGGCTGGGCAAGGCACGACGGTCAAGCGGTAGTAGATGGCGGACGCTATAAAAGTGTTCGCCACCTCCGCTCGACCTTTCAAGGATAGTTTGCACTCGGCCCACTTCTGGGTGAGTGCAAACACCTTGGCCATCACCTTGTTCCTGTTCTTCTCCACCTGGAGGTCCGGACCAAACCAGATCCCGAGCAGTTTTACCGGTCCTTCCGTCCAGTGCCCGATGACACCATCGGAAGGCATCGGTTTGCCTCTCCACGATCCGAGTTGCAAACCGATGGACTTGTCCCGGTTCAGCTTCTCTCCAGTGAAACTTTCGTATTCCTTCAGTAAGGTGCCGACTTCCTCGATTTGCGAGGCACTCGACACCATTACCGTCACGTCGTTGGCGTAGGCCGACGCCGCTTTCCGCAGTCCCAGTTCCAGAGGGATGCCCTGCAATAGCTCCAACTTCCGCAGTAGTGACTCGAGAGTCAGTACGTACAGAAGGGAGGAGAGAGAGGGCATCCCTGTTGAATGGATCGCGTGATATGAACCGGCTCCGAGAGGTAGCCGTTCACCGTGACCCTATTTTTAGATACATAGATATAACGTTGCGCCCTTATAATATCTGTCTGTATTACGACATTATGACGCTGAGGGAAGAAAAATGTAGAAAGAAATGTAAAAACAAACGTAAAAAGATATAAGAAAACCAGAGGATTTACCGTATTTCCTGGCGCCGTAGACGCAACTTTTTTTCGTAAAATAAGTCTCAAAAATCCACCATGTGTCCTGGGGGGCGAACGTTGCATTTTTCATTATTATTATATTATTTATTTTTTTCAAATTTTTTGTTATTAAGACCAGGGTATGTCCTCGAGGACAAAGCGTCTTCGGCACTGGGAAATATGGTACCCTTGGAATAGATTTATTCATCTCTATATTTCCGATTACTTACCGGGGTGGGGGGGTGGGGGGGGGGGGAGATCTGAAAGGAAAGATTTGTCAGGAAAGAAAACCCACGTGGCCGTTTGTAGCTACCATCGATGTCAGAATATTCTTTGACATTCAACCAGTCTAACAGGCATGGCATACAGGCAAAAATCATTTAAAGTTAGTCGTCATCACTGAGGTGTGGATGGGTGTGGTATCGTGGCACACCAGGGACATTGACTTCTTGTGTTCTGGTAGTGGTTCAGGAGGGTGATATGTTGGTGACAGCTACAGCATAGTAGTAGTAATAGTAGTAGTAGTGGTGGTGGTGGTGGTGGTAGTGCCTGTCCATTGTTATAACATTCGCTCATCTGTTATTGTATGTGTTGTCATTTGTGTTAGACCAGTTACCACACTTCGCTCCTTTTGGATCTGTTAGTTGGTGGTTCCAATTGTTTTATAAATGGCCTTGCTCAATATGTAAGAAAAGTGTAGGTAGGAACTCCATCCTCTGCCCCAAATGCAAACTATGAGTACACAAGAGATGTAGTGGGATCTCAGGAAGTTTAACTAAGAATGTAGGCTTCACATGTAGCAGCTGCACTGAGGCAGGAAGCAACTAACAGCCACAGGAACCAAGCACCACCAAACTCTGGGAGGGCTCTGTAAAAACAGTAGACAGCTTCTGCTATTTGAGTGACTGAATTAGCAGCGGAGGTGGGTGTTCAGAAAGTACAGTAACCAGGGTAAGAACGGGATGGAAGAAGTTCAGGGAGCTACTGCCACTGCTAGCTGCAAAAGGCTAAAAAATAAACCCAACCATGCCTCTCCTGGTCTTGATGGCGTTATGCATCTGCTTCTCAAATGTGATGGGTACTTCCTTCTGCACCAGCTATCACGCTTCTTCCAATTCTGTCTGAACAATGGTGCTACTCCAGAACAGTGGAAAACTGCCAGTGTCATTCCTCTGGTCAAAAAGGGTGACCGCACATCACCTGTGAACTATCATCCAGTCAGTCTTACTAGCTGCATTGCCAAACTGGTGGAATCCTGTGTCAGAGAAACGCTTTGGAACTTCTGGAACTCTCACAGTCTTATCCGGCCCTCGCAACTTGGATTTATCCCTAACTCCAGCTGCTGTGATCAACTTATCGAGTTTCTAGAAGACATCACACGGATCACTGATGACAGCTCATGGGTGGATGTTGTTTACCTTGACTTTGCTAAAGCTTTCAATTCTGTGCCACACAAAAGACTTGTGGCAAAACTCTCTGCAATGGGTGTGAAGGATGATCTTTTTAACTGGTTGAAGTCCTTCATTCTCAGTCGAAGAGAGGTAGTCACGGTTCTAGGACAGCATTCCTCACCATATGAGATGTCATCTAGTGTACCAGAGGGATCTGTTATTGGCCCCCTTTTGTTTGTGGCATTTATTAATGACATAGATGCCAACTTAAAGAATGCCACAGTACTGAAATATGCAGATGACATCAAGCTGTACCTTAAAATAAAAAGGACAGATCCTGCACACTATAGATCTTGCCTGGAATCTGACCTGGACACAATGCAACAATGGATCACGGACTGGCAACTCAAGCTGGCTGTGGACAAGTGCACCACCATGCATTTTGGGAGTAAAAACACAGCATCCACATACTTCCTCCACAACACTGATATCAAGAAGTTCTCTTGTGAACGTGACCTGGGCATTACTGTCAGCAGCGATTTGCTTTGGACAAAGCAAGCCTCTAAAATTGACGAGAAGGCCGAGGGTGTCTTAGCATCACTCAGCAAGACCTTTGTCAGTCACTCTCCAGCTATCTATTTGAAGCTGTATATAGCTATGGGGCAGCCACACTTAGAATTTGCATCATCAGTATGGAAGCCCTATCTTGCTCAGAACATTGCACATCTCTGAACAGTTTCCAGACGGTCAACCAAGCGAATCCCCTCCATCAGGCATCTACCATATTCTGAGCATCTTGCTTCCCTGGACCTGGATACATTGAAGCTCTGACATCTGGCAACTGACTTGGTAAACACCCACAAAATTGTTAACCATCTTACCAACAACAACCCTGAGTATCTTTTTGATTTCCATGTGTCTAACACAAGTAGACATGCCTACAAAGTCAGAAAACAGCACAGTTCACATGACTTTCAGAAACATTTTTTCACGCTCAGAGTTGCTGAAGCATGGAACAAACTACCTGCATCAGTTGTTAGCTGCCGAGACACTGCATTCTTTAAAACCTCCATGCTTCCTGAGATTCGCCAACACTACACCTAATATTCCCCCTCCATACACATGCACACATGTATATCATGACTCATACACTGTTCACTTCCCTGACATTTGTACATTATTCTATGCACCTTTGATGAGTTTTAGTGCACCTGAGCACTGTACACAATAATTTCATTATTATTATTATCAAGGGATCAACTCTCCATTCTATTATTGAGAGATCTACCATGTTTCTTTTCACCTCACCTCTTCTTTCTTGTATCCCTTCTTGTTCACAGCCCTCCCTTCCTCATATTTCACTATATACACATCCTACTGCAGAATGTTTCTCCCCACCAACCACCGTCCAACTCTCACTCATGTAATCTCGATCACTATTTTATTCTCTCTCTCAGCAACGTAACTGCTTTCTCCTTTCACATTTCAATATGATAAAAAGTGTTTGGAAAAACAATAAAAATATGACATGTGGCTTGGTCTTATACATATAAGGATGTCCTTTTACCAAATCACATACGCACAAAAGGAAAAAAAAATAAAAATGTATAACTACTCACGAAAGAAGGAATATGGTGTAACACAAGAAATTCTGCAGCATCTTTCACTAATTGTTTTTCTTTTTCTAATTGTTTACTCTACAAAAATAAAAAATAAAAATAAAAAAATCACATAAAAAAAAAAAAAAAAAAAAAAAAAATTGAATTTTCAGAACAGGTTTTACTAAAATTAACTCTACACTACTCTATATTTACTATTGTATTTTCATGGTAAAGGCTTTACCTCACATAACTATCTCAATATCAAATCTGAGATTTTGATATTTATTTTGAGAACCGTATCAGTACGAGCAGCCGGTTACAGCCGGTTTGAACAGAAAGAGGTGAGAGAAATCTGGCTGGATATGCCTGGTTTAAATGCTAAAGAGTTAAACTTTATAATGTATCAACATTTTAGGCCACAGAGACTCATATGATTACTTAAACAAAATGTGAGAAAATATATTTAGAACTGAACAGCCAATTCAGTTTTCAGAACAGGTTTTACTAGAATTAAACTAGGATACACTTGAATTTACTAGGATACACTAGAATTTACTAGGATACACTTGAGTAATAGTCAATCTCGTGTAAAATATCTGGAATTTTCCATAGACCTCTTATAAAAGTCGACCCTAATATTTCATGGATAACAGGTCAATATTTTGAATCGATGTATTATCCTGTATGTAGAAATAAGTTAGAAAATCGTTATGAATTTAAGGCAAATTTATATTATTGCAAATACATGTCTAAAACTAAAAAATTACCCAAAGGTATGCCAAAAATTTGATGGATGCGACTAAAAGAACTAATGTAAATACTTATAAGAACAATGTGGTTTTCTTTATGGATTTAGTTATTTACGAGAACATGTGTTTTGATACATAGTATCAGCAATATTACTGTAATTCATTGTGTTTTTGTTGTTATTTGTTTAGAGATCAGTTGAGCTCTGCTATTGATATGGTACTTTGGATTTTAGCTTGAATTTCAACCTCATTAATTTAACCTTAAAAAAAAAATGGTCTAAAAAAATTGACTTTTACACAAGTATATAATGTATCAACATTTCAGGTTAAATAGACTTTTATAACTTAAACAAATTGGGGAAAACAGAGGCTGATATGAAGAAGTGATGCTAGAGCAGTTTTTCTAAGCCCTGTAAAAAGAACTTGGAAGGTTGGGCCTCCAACCAAGACTATAGCAGCGATCAAGCCAAAATCTTTTCAGTAATTGTTTGGTTCAGAAAAAGGAAATGCAGACTCCTCATCATCATCATTTTACGTCCGCTTTTCCCTGCTTGCAAGGGTGGGACGGGAACTGATTCTGGCTTGATTTCTACAGCTGGATGCCCTTCCTAACACCAACCTCATTTACAGTGAGTGCTGGGTGCTTTTTTGCCGTGGCACCTCCACGACCACTTTGCAGTGGAATGATAGGGACCCCAGTCCCTATCATCTCATTTCTACAGCTGAGTAAACTGGAGCAATGTGAAATAAAATGTCTTGCTCAAGGAAACAACACATCACCCGGTCTGAGAATTTAACTCACAACCTTTCGATTGCAAGGCCAATGCTCTAACCACTAAGCCATGTGCCTCCATATCTTAATACCCTTTAAGCATTTACATTATATCTACTCTTGTATTTTCACAGTAAAGGCTTTATCTCACATAATACTGAATCAGATTTTGATATCATTTTGAGAACAATACTTTAACATCAGTATGAATGGCCAGTTATGGCCAGTCTGAACAGAAAGAGGTGAGAAAACTCTGCCCGGATATGGTCGGTTTAAATGCTAAAGGGTTAAATTAAAATGCATTATTGAAAATAGAAAATAAAAACTTACATCAGAATTTGCATGATTTACATGAGGTTGGAACACGTCTGGGTTAAATGCAATAGAAAATTCTAGAAAAATATGAAAAATAATTGATTGGTTTTAATCAGATTTAATTAAGTCAATCAACAAAATAACTAACTATTGTTATTTTAACTCTTCTGGTAATATGTATGTAAAAAGTAAAGAGAAACAACAAAGCAAACAACAGTACAATGAAGAAATATATTAGTTTAATGCTTGAAATAGGAAAAAAGTCTCAACGTTTCAGACACTAGTCCTTCATCAGAAGATAGGATGAGAAATAAAAGATTAAAGAGAATGATAGAATGTGAGAAGAAAGAACGAAAAATAAATTGAGAGAAAAAAAAAAAAAAAAAAACTCATGTGAATTCAGTATGGTAACTTTAAAATTAAAATTAATTTTAATTTTAAAGTTAACTTTAAAATTAAAATTAAAGATAACTAAATAACTTCATTTAAATCAATTTTCTAATTGACAAATGTTATGAGGGTCATTGGAGTTTACAGCTTGTTTGTTTTTTAGCCAGTAACTCCTGACGGAGTCATAGGGGCGCTAGCATTTCTAGGGTATCTAAAAACCTGGCAGATCCCACTTCCTCTCTCCAGGCCTGAATACAGCAGATTTCTTCCAGAGAAGGATAGAGACATTGAGAAAATGGAAGTGAGAAAGAGATATAGGAGAAGAATCAACCCGAGTACTATACTAGTAATTTTTAAAAATATTTTTATCGACCTTGAATAGATGAAAGGCAAAGTTGACATCTGTTTACATTAAGAACAGTGAAAAGATCATTATCACCATCATCATCATTTAATGTCAGTTTTCCCTGCTAGCAGGGGTTGGATGTGTCATCACAGACCAACCAAGTCAGTATTTAGTTAGAGCTACAGATTTCTCAGATGGACCAGGAGGTGCATCTTGCTTACATATGTTCCCATACACTACATTGTGTACTGTGTACATTATGTACTGTGTACCATGTGTACTGTGTACATTCTGTACTGTGTATCATGGCACAAGCACTAGGGAGATTGTCATCGTTTTGACAAAACCAAAGCCATTATTTAGCAAGTTTTCTATGGCTGGATGGCCTTCCTGTCACTGAAACCACTTTACAGAATGTACTAGGAACATTCTATTGTGACACCAGCACTGGGAGGTTTTTATGTCTGGTTAGTTTTCTATGGCTGGATGCCCTTCCTGTCACTGACCACTTTACAGAGTGTACTGGGAACATTCTATTGTGAGGTTGTCATGTCTGGCAAGCTTTCTATGCCCCTCATCTCATCAATCACAATTATTTATGCTTTTTGTTAAATGATTATCTAAATATTGACTAAAACATTCATTTGAACTCATTTACCCCACCCCCACCAAAATCATGTCTCCCCCTACCCCTCAACTTCCTACTACATAACCACCAACAGACGAGAACTGTCATTATGACCCACACCTTTATAATCTTACTTCTATATACTCCCCACCTACAGACGAGAACTGTCATTATGACCCACACCTTTATAATCTTACTTCTATATACCCCCCACCTACAGACGAGAACTGTCTCATTATGACCCACACCTTTATAACCTTACTTCTATATACCCCCCACCTACAGACGAGAACTGTCATTATGACCCACACCTTTATAATCTTACTTCTATATACCCCCCACCTACAGACGAGAACTGTCTCATCATGACCCACTCCTTTATAATCTTACTTCTATATACCCCCCACCTACAGACGAGAACTGTCTCATTATGACCCACTCCTTTATAATCTTACTTCTATATACTCCCCACCTACACACGAGAACTGTCTCATTATGACCCACACCTTTATAACCTTACTTCGATATACCCCCCACCTACAGACGAGAACTGTCATTATGACCCACACCTTTATAATCTTACTTCTATATACCCCCCACCTACAGACGAGAACTGTCATTATGACCCACACCTTTATAATCTTACTTCTATATACTCCCCACCTACAGACGAGAACTGTCTCATTATGACCCACTCCTTTATAATCTTACTTCTATATACCCCCCACCTACAGACGAGAACTGTCATTATGACCCACACCTTTATAATCTTACTTCTATATACCCCCCACCAACAGATGAGAACTGTCATTATGACCCACACCTTTATAATCTTACTTCTATATACCCCCCACCTACAGACGAGAACTGTCTCATTATGACCCACTCCTTTATAATCTTACTTCTATATACCCCCACCTACAGACGAGAACTGTCATCATGACCCACACCTTTATAATCTTACTTCTATATACTCCCCACCTACAGATGAGAACTGTCTCATTATGACCCACACCTTTATAACCTTACTTCTATATACCCCCCACCTACAGACGAGAACTGTCATCATGACCCACACCTTTATAATCTTACTTCTATATACACCCCACCTACAGACGAGAACTGTCATTATGACCCACACCTTTATAATCTTACTTCTATATACTCCCCACCTACAGACGAGAACTGTCTCATCATGACCCACACCTTTATAATCTTACTTCTATATACCCCCCACCTACAGACGAGAACTGTCATTATGACCCACTCCTTTATAATCTTCTATATACCCCCCACCTACAGACGAGAACTGTCTCATCATGACCCACACCTTTATAATCTTACTTCTATATACTCCCCACCAACAGACGAGAACTGTCTCATCATGACCCACACCTTTATAATCTTACTTCTATATACTCCCCACCTACAGATGAGAACTGTCTCATTATGACCCACACCTTTATAACCTTACTTCTATATACTCCCCACCTACAGACGAGAACTGTCATTATGACCCACTCCTTTAAAATCTTACTTCTATATACTCCCCACCTACAGACGAGAACTGTCATTATGACCCACTCCTTTAAAATCTTACTTCTATATACTCCCCACCTACAGACGAGAACTGTCATTATGACCCACTCCTTTAAAATCTTACTTCTATATACTCCCCACCTACAGACGAGAACTGTCTCATCATGACCCACACCTTTATAATCTTACTTCTATATACTCCCCACCTACAGACGAGAACTGTCATTATGACCCACACCTTTATAATCTTACTTCTATATACTCCCCACCTACAGACGAGAACTGTCATTATGACCCACTCCTTTATAATCTTACTTCTATATACCCCCCACCTACAGACGAGAACTGTCATCATGACCCACTCCTTTATAATCTTACTTCTATATACTCCCCACCTACAGACGAGAACTGTCTCATCATGACCCACTCCTTTATAATCTTACTTCTATATACTCCCCACCTACAGACGAGAACTGTCATTATGACCCACTCCTTTATAATCTTACTTCTATATACCCCCCACCTACAGACGAGAACTGTCATTATGACCCACACCTTTATAATCTTACTTCTATATACCCCCCACCTACAGACGAGAACTGTCATTATGACCCACTCCTTTATAACCTTACTTCTATATACCCCCCACCTACAGACGAGAACTGTCTCATTATGACCCACACCTTTATAATCTTACTTCTATATACCCCCCACCTACAGACGAGAACTGTCATTATGACCCACACCTTTATAATCTTACTTCTATATACCCCCCACCTACAGACGAGAACTGTCTCATCATGACCCACTCCTTTATAATCTTACTTCTATATACCCCCCACCTACAGACGAGAACTGTCTCATCATGACCCACTCCTTTATAATCTTACTTCTATATACCCCCCACCTACAGACGAGAACTGTCTCATCATGACCCACTCCTTTATAACCTTACTTCTATATACTCCCCACCTACAGACGAGAACTGTCTCATCATGACCCACACCTTTATAATCTTACTTCTATATACCCCCCACCTACAGACGAGAACTGTCTCATCATGACCCACTCCTTTATAACCTTACTTCTATATACTCCCCACCTACAGACGAGAACTGTCTCATCATGACCCACTCCTTTATAACCTTACTTCTATATACCCCCCACCTACAGACGAGAACTGTCATTATGACCCACACCTTTATAATCTTACTTCTATATACCCCCCACCTACAGACGAGAACTGTCATCATGACCCACACCTTTATAACCTTACTTCTATATACTCCCCACCTACAGATGAGAACTGTCTCATTATGACCCACACCTTTATAACCTTACTTCTATATACCCCCCACCTACAGACGAGAACTGTCTCATTATGACCCACACCTTTATAATCTTACTTCTATATACTCCCCACCTACAGACGAGAACTGTCATTATGACCCACACCTTTATAATCTTACTTCTATATACCCCCCACCTACAGATGAGAACTGTCATTATGACCCACACCTTTATAATCTTACTTCTATATACCCCCCACCTACAGACGAGAACTGTCATTATGACCCACACCTTTATAATCTTACTTCTATATACTCCCCACCTACAGACGAGAACTGTCTCATCATGACCCACTCCTTTATAATCTTACTTCTATATACTCCCCACCTACAGACGAGAACTGTCTCATCATGACCCACACCTTTATAATCTTACTTCTATATACTCCCCACCTACAGACGAGAACTGTCTCATGACCCACACCTTTATAATCTTACTTCTATATACCCCCCACCTACAGACGAGAACTGTCTCATCATGACCCACACCTTTATAATCTTACTTCTATATACCCCCCACCTACAGACGAGAACTGTCTCATCATGACCCACACCTTTATAATCTTACTTCTATATACCCCCCACCTACAGACGAGAACTGTCATTATGACCCACTCCTTTATAACCTTACTTCTATATACTCCCCACCTACAGACGAGAACTGTCTCATCATGACCCACACCTTTATAATCTTACTTCTATATACCCCCCACCTACAGACGAGAACTGTCATCATGACCCACTCCTTTATAACCTTACTTCTATATACCCCCCACCTACAGATGAGAACTGTCTCATTATGACCCACACCTTTATAACCTTACTTCTATATACTCCCCACCTACAGACGAGAACTGTCTCATTATGACCCACACCTTTATAACCTTACTTCTATATACTCCCCACCTACAGACGAGAACTGTCATCATGACCCACTCCTTTATACCCCCCACCTACAGACGAGAACTGTCATCATGACCCACTCCTTTATAATCTTACTTCTATATACCCCCCACCTACAGACGAGAACTGTCATTATGACCCACACCTTTATAACCTTACTTCTATATACTCCCCACCTACAGACGAGAACTGTCTCATCATGACCCACACCTTTATAATCTTACTTCTATATACCCCCCACCTACAGACGAGAACTGTCATTATGACCCACACCTTTATAATCTTACTTCTATATACTCCCTACCTACAGACGAGAACTGTCATTATGACCCACACCTTTATAACCTTACTTCTATATACTCCCCACCTACAGACGAGAACTGTCTCATGTCCCACACCTTTATAATCTTACTTCTATATACTCCCCACCTACAGACGAGAACTGTCATCATGACCCACTCCTTTATAATCTTACTTCTATATACCCCCCACCTACAGACGAGAACTGTCTCATCATGACCCACACCTTTATAATCTTACTTCTATATACCCCCCACCTACAGACGAGAACTGTC
Source organism: Eledone cirrhosa (assembly GCA_964016885.1). Lineage (NCBI taxonomy): Eukaryota > Metazoa > Mollusca > Cephalopoda > Octopoda > Eledonidae > Eledone > Eledone cirrhosa. The sequence goes on from OZ024744.1 coordinate 100,237,999, forward strand.
ATTATGACCCACTCCTTTATAATCTTACTTCTATATACCCCCCACCTACAGACGAGAACTGTCTCATCATGACCCACACCTTTATAATCTTACTTCTATATACCCCCCACCTACAGACGAGAACTGTCATTATGACCCACACCTTTATAACCTTACTTCTATATACCCCCCACCTACAGACGAGAACTGTCATTATGACCCACACCTTTATAATCTTACTTCTATATACCCCCCACCTACAGATGAGAACTGTCATTATGACCCACACCTTTATAATCTTACTTCTATATACCCCCCACCTACAGACGAGAACTGTCATTATGACCCACACCTTTATAATCTTACTTCTATATACCCCCCACCTACAGACGAGAACTGTCATTATGACCCACACCTTTATAATCTTACTTCTATATACTCCCCACCTACAGACGAGAACTGTCTCATTATGACCCACTCCTTTATAATCTTACTTCTATATACCCCCCACCTACAGACGAGAACTGTCATTATGACCCACACCTTTATAATCTTACTTCTATATACCCCCCACCAACAGATGAGAACTGTCATTATGACCCACACCTTTATAATCTTACTTCTATATACCCCCCACCTACAGACGAGAACTGTCTCATTATGACCCACTCCTTTATAATCTTACTTCTATATACCCCCCACCTACAGACGAGAACTGTCATCATGACCCACACCTTTATAATCTTACTTCTATATACTCCCCACCTACAGATGAGAACTGTCTCATTATGACCCACACCTTTATAACCTTACTTCTATATACCCCCCACCTACAGACGAGAACTCATCATGACCCACACCTTTATAATCTTACTTCTATATACACCCCACCTACAGACGAGAACTGTCATTATGACCCACACCTTTATAATCTTACTTCTATATACTCCCCACCTACAGACGAGAACTGTCTCATCATGACCCACACCTTTATAATCTTACTTCTATATACCCCCCACCTACAGACGAGAACTGTCATTATGACCCACTCCTTTATAATCTTCTATATACCCCCCACCTACAGACGAGAACTGTCTCATCATGACCCACACCTTTATAATCTTACTTCTATATACTCCCCACCAACAGACGAGAACTGTCTCATCATGACCCACACCTTTATAATCTTACTTCTATATACTCCCCACCTACAGATGAGAACTGTCTCATTATGACCCACACCTTTATAACCTTACTTCTATATACTCCCCACCTACAGACGAGAACTGTCATTATGACCCACTCCTTTAAAATCTTACTTCTATATACTCCCCACCTACAGACGAGAACTGTCATTATGACCCACTCCTTTAAAATCTTACTTCTATATACTCCCCACCTACAGACGAGAACTGTCATTATGACCCACTCCTTTATAATCTTACTTCTATATACCCCCCACCTACAGACGAGAACTGTCATCATGACCCACACCTTTATAATCTTACTTCTATATACTCCCCACCTACAGATGAGAACTGTCTCATTATGACCCACACCTTTATAACCTTACTTCTATATACCCCCCACCTACAGACGAGAACTGTCATTATGACCCACTCCTTTATAATCTTACTTCTATATACCCCCCACCTACAGACGAGAACTGTCTCATTATGACCCACACCTTTATAATCTTACTTCTATATACTCCCCACCTACAGACGAGAACTGTCATTATGACCCACACCTTTATAATCTTACTTCTATATACCCCCCACCTACAGATGAGAACTGTCATTATGACCCACACCTTTATAATCTTACTTCTATATACCCCCCACCTACAGACGAGAACTGTCATTATGACCCACACCTTTATAATCTTACTTCTATATACTCCCCACCTACAGACGAGAACTGTCTCATCATGACCCACTCCTTTATAATCTTACTTCTATATACTCCCCACCTACAGACGAGAACTGTCTCATCATGAGCAACACCTTTATAATCTTACTTCTATATACTCCCCACCTACAGACGAGAACTGTCTCATTATGACCCACACCTTTATAATCTTACTTCTATATACCCCCCACCTACAGACGAGAACTGTCTCATCATGACCCACACCTTTATAATCTTACTTCTATATACCCCCCACCTACAGACGAGAACTGTCTCATCATGACCCACACCTTTATAATCTTACTTCTATATACCCCCCACCTACAGACGAGAACTGTCATTATGACCCACTCCTTTATAACCTTACTTCTATATACTCCCCACCTACAGACGAGAACTGTCTCATCATGACCCACACCTTTATAATCTTACTTCTATATACCCCCCACCTACAGACGAGAACTGTCATCATGACCCACTCCTTTATAACCTTACTTCTATATACCCCCCACCTACAGATGAGAACTGTCTCATTATGACCCACACCTTTATAACCTTACTTCTATATACTCCCCACCTACAGACGAGAACTGTCTCATTATGACCCACACCTTTATAACCTTACTTCTATATACTCCCCACCTACAGACGAGAACTGTCATCATGACCCACTCCTTTATAATCTTACTTCTATATACCCCCCACCTACAGACGAGAACTGTCATCATGACCCACTCCTTTATAATCTTACTTCTATATACCCCCCACCTACAGACGAGAACTGTCATTATGACCCACACCTTTATAACCTTACTTCTATATACTCCCCACCTACAGACGAGAACTGTCTCATCATGACCCACACCTTTATAATCTTACTTCTATATACCCCCCACCTACAGACGAGAACTGTCATTATGACCCACACCTTTATAATCTTACTTCTATATACTCCCCACCTACAGACGAGAACTGTCATTATGACCCACACCTTTATAACCTTACTTCTATATACTCCCCACCTACAGACGAGAACTGTCTCATGTCCCACACCTTTATAATCTTACTTCTATATACTCCCCACCTACAGACGAGAACTGTCATCATGACCCACTCCTTTATAATCTTACTTCTATATACCCCCCACCTACAGACGAGAACTGTCTCATCATGACCCACACCTTTATAATCTTACTTCTATATACCCCCCACCTACAGACGAGAACTGTCATTATGACCCACTCCTTTATAATCTTACTTCTATATACCCCCCACCTACAGACGAGAACTGTCTCATCATGACCCACACCTTTATAATCTTACTTCTATATACCCCCCACCTACAGACGAGAACTGTCATTATGACCCACACCTTTATAACCTTACTTCTATATACCCCCCACCTACAGACGAGAACTGTCATTATGACCCACACCTTTATAATCTTACTTCTATATACCCCCCACCTACAGATGAGAACTGTCATTATGACCCACACCTTTATAATCTTACTTCTATATACCCCCCACCTACAGACGAGAACTGTCATTATGACCCACACCTTTATAATCTTACTTCTATATACTCCCCACCTACAGACGAGAACTGTCTCATGTCCCACACCTTTATAATCTTACTTCTATATACCCCCCACCTACAGACGAGAACTGTCATCATGACCCACTCCTTTATAATCTTACTTCTATATACCCCCCCACCTACAGACGAGAACTGTCTCATCATGACCCACACCTTTATAATCTTACTTCTATATACCCCCCACCTACAGACGAGAACTGTCATTATGACCCACACCTTTATAACCTTACTTCTATATACCCCCCACCTACAGACGAGAACTGTCATTATGACCCACACCTTTATAATCTTACTTCTATATACCCCCCACCTACAGACGAGAACTGTCTCATCATGACCCACACCTTTATAATCTTACTTCTATATACCCCCCACCTACAGACGAGAACTGTCTCATCATGACCCACACCTTTATAATCTTACTTCTATATACCCCCCACCTACAGACGAGAACTGTCTCATCATGACCCACACCTTTATAATCTTACTTCTATATACCCCCCACCTACAGACGAGAACTGTCTCATCATGACCCACACCTTTATAATCTTACTTCTATATACCCCCCACCTACAGACGAGAACTGTCATTATGACCCACACCTTTATAACGTTACTTCTATATACCCCCCACCTACAGACGAGAACTGTCATTATGACCCACACCTTTATAATCTTACTTCTATATACCCCCCACCTACAGACGAGAACTGTCTCATCATGACCCACACCTTTATAATCTTACTTCTATATACCCCCCACCTACAGACGAGAACTGTCTCATCATGACCCACACCTTTATAATCTTACTTCTATATACCCCCCACCTACAGACGAGAACTGTCTCATCATGACCCACACCTTTATAATCTTACTTCTATATACCCCCCACCTACAGACGAGAACTGTCATTATGACCCACACCTTTATAACCTTACTTCTATATACCCCCCACCTACAGACGAGAACTGTCTCATTATGACCCACTCCTTTATAATCTTACTTCTATATACCCCCACCTACAGACGAGAACTGTCATTATGACCCACACCTTTATAATCTTACTTCTATATACCCCCCACCTACAGACGAGAACTGTCATTATGACCCACACCTTTATAATCTTACTTCTATATACCCCCCACCTACAGACGAGAACTGTCATCATGACCCACTCCTTTATAATCTTACTTCTATATACTCCCCACCTACAGACGAGAACTGTCATTATGACCCACACCTTTATAATCTTACTTCTATATACTCCCCACCAACAGACGAGAACTGTCATTATGACCCACACCTTTATAATCTTACTTCTATATACCCCCCACCTACAGACGAGAACTGTCATCATGACCCACTCCTTTATAATCTTACTTCTATATACTCCCCACCTACAGACGAGAACTGTCATTATGACCCACACCTTTATAACCTTACTTCTATATACTCCCCACCTACAGACGAGAACTGTCTCATTATGACCCACACCTTTATAATCTTACTTCTATATACTCCCCACCAACAGATGAGAACTGTCTCATCATGACCCACTCCTTTATAATCTTACTTCTATATACCCCCCACCTACAGACGAGAACTGTCTCATCATGACCCACACCTTTATAATCTTACTTCTATATACTCCCCACCAACAGATGAGAACTGTCTCATCATGACCCACTCCTTTATAATCTTACTTCTATATACTCCCCACCTACAGACGAGAACTGTCTCATCATGACCCACACCTTTATAATCTTACTTCTATATACTCCCCACCTACAGACGAGAACTGTCATTATGACCCACTCCTTTATAATCTTACTTCTATATACTCCCCACCTACAGACAGGTGAGAAGAAAATTACTGTCTCGCTCAAGGAAAATACTAACCAACCAAAAGACAAATCCTTTAGTAGTTTCAACCAATGAGAAAAAAATAGACGGACATGCAGCCAGCCATGCGGACATACAGACATGTAGAGAGACAGACAGAGAGACAGACATACAGACAGACATATAGACATACAGACAGACATGTAGAGAGACAGACAGACATATAGAGAGACAGAGACAGACAGACAAACATACTGACAGAGACATACAGACAGATACTGATGGACATATAGACAAACCGACTTAAAGACAGAGGCAGATTGACATACAGACAGACAAACAGATGAATATAAAGAGAGACAGATGGACATCGACATACAGACATAAACAGAAACAAAGAGAGAAAGAGAGACAAACAGACAAGTAGAGAGAAACTAGAATGAATGACCTTACCATCTTCAGACAATGATCCAACAGAGTTGGCAGCCTTCTTTATAATTTCTTTTCCATTTTCACAAACTGTAAATAGAGAGAAAAATATATTTTATAGAAAAGCAGAGAAAACAAGTCATCATTATCAACATTTAACACCCTCCACCACCACCATTTAACCACCAACCGACAGACAGACAGACAGACAGACAGTGTGTGTGCGTGTGCGCGCGCGTGCGTGTGTGTGTGCGTGCAACAGACTGGGAGTCTGCATCTCTTTTACATATGAGAGAAAGAGAGAGAGAAGAAAAGAGAAAAAAGAAAAAGAAAAAAAAGAAAAAAGAGAAGAGAAAAAAAGAAAACAGAAAAAAAAGAGAAAAAAGAGAAAAAGAGAAAAAAAAGAAAAGAAAAAAAGAAAAAAAAGAAAAAAAGAAAGTGAAAGGGAAAAAGAGAGAGAAAGAGAGACTTACATGATTCAATATTTCCATTAAGTGCTTCAACTATTTTTTTCACATCTGTTGCACTTTCTTCAGTTAAAGAATCAGCTTTTATCACAGAATTTGCCTGAAGAGAAAGTAAGGATTATTATTATTCTCATCTCCACCAATACCATCATAAACACCACCACAATCAACATCACACCATTACCACCACCACCATTACCAATACCATCAACACCACCACAATCAACATCACACCATTACCACCACCACAATCAACATCACACCACCACCAATACCATCAACATCACACCATTACCACCACCACCATCACAATTAACATCACACCATTACCACCACCACCATCAACACCACCACAATCAACATCACACCACCAATACCATCAACACCACCACAATCAACATCACACCACCAATACCATCAACACCACCACAATCAACATCACACCACCACAATCAACATCACACTATTACCACCACCACCATCACAATTAACATCACACCATTACCACCACCACCATCAACACCACCACAATCAACATCACACCACCAATACCATCAACACCACCACAATCAACATCACACCACCAATACCATCAACACCACCACAATCAACATCACACCACCAATACCATCAACACCACCACAATCAACATCACACCACCACAATCAACATCACACTATTACCACCACCACCACCAATACCATCAACATCACACCATTACCACCACCACTAATACCATCAACACCACCACAATCAACAAATCCACAATCAACATTACACTATTACCACCACCATCAACATCACACCATTACCACCAATACCATCAACACCATCACACCACCACCACAATCAACATCACACCACCAGTACCATCAACACCACCACAATCAACATCACACCATTACCACCACCAATACCATCAACACCACCACAATCAACATCACACCATTACCACCACCACCACCAATACCATCAACACCACCACAATCAACATCACACCATTACCACCAGCAATACCATCAACACCACCACAACCAATACCATCAACATCACACCATTACCACCACCACCATCACAATCAACAACACACCACCACCAATACCATCAACACCACCACAATCGACATCACACCACCACCACCAATACCATCAACATCACACCATTACCACCACCACCAATACCATCAACACCACCACAATCAACATCACACCACACCATCAACACCACCACCATCAACACCACTACCACCAATACCATCAACATCACACCACCACCATCAATACCATCAACACCATCACAATCAACATCACACCACCACCACCAATACAATCAACATCACACCACCAATACCATCAACACCACCACCATCACACTATTACCACCACCACCAATACCATCAACACCACCACAATCAACATCACACCACCACCACCACAATCAACATCACACCATTACCACCACCAATACCATCAACATCACACCATTACCACCACCACCAATACCATCAACACCACCACAATCAACATCACACCATTACCACCACCACCACCACAATCAACATCACACCACCAATACCATCAACATCACACCATTACCACCAGCAATACCATCAACACCACCACAACCAATACCATTACCACCACCACCAATACCATCAACACCACCACCATCACCATCAAAATCAACATCACACCACCACCACCAATACCATCAACACCACCACAATCGACATCACACCACCACCACCAATACCATCAACACCACCACAATCGACATCACACCACCACCACAATCAACATCACACCATCAACACCACACCACCAATACCATCAACACCACCACAATCAACATCACACCATTACCACCACCACCATCAATACCATCAACACCACCACAATCAACATCACACCATTACCACCACCACCATCAATACCATCAACACCACCACAATCAACATCACACCATTACCACCACCACCATCAATACCATCAACACCACCACAATCAGCATCACACCACCACCACCACCACACTATTACCACCACCAATACCATCAACACCACCACCAATACCATCAATACCACCACAATCAACATCAAACCATTACCACCAATACCATCAACACCACCACAATCAACATCACACCACCACCACAACAATCAACATCACACCATTACCACCACCACCACCAAAACCATCAACACCACCACCAATACCATCAACACCACCACCACCACAATCAACATCACGCCATTACCACCACCACCAATACCATCAACACCACCACAATCAACATCACACCACCACCACCACCACCACAATCAACATCACACCATTACCACCAGCAATACCATCAACACCACCACAATCAACATCACACCATTACCACCACCACCATCAACACCATCACACCACCAATACCATCAACACCACCACAATCAACATCACACCATTACCACCACCACCATCAATACCATCAACACCACCACAATCAACATCACACCATTACCACCACCACCACCACAATCAACATCACACCATTACCACCACCACCACCACAATCAACATCACACCATTACCACCAGCAATACCATCAACATCACACCAATACCATCAACACCACCCCAATCAACATCACACCATTACCACCACCACCACCACAATCAACATCACACCACCAATACCATCAACACCACCACAATCAACATCACACCACCACCACCACAATCAACATCACACCATTACCACCACCACAATCAACATCACACCATTACCACCACCACAATCGACATCACAACACCACCACCACCACAATCAACATCACACCATTACCACCACCACCACCAATACCATTACCACCACCAACATCACACCATTACCACCACCACAATCAACATCACACCACCACCAATACCATCAACACCACCAATACCATCAACACCACCACAATCAACATGACACCATTACCACCACCACCAATACCATCAACACCACCCCAATCAACATCACACCATTACCACCACCACCACCACAATCAACATCACACCACCAATACCATCAACACCACCACAATCAACATCACACCACCACCACCACAATCAACATCACACCATTACCACCACCACAATCAACATCACACCACAATCAACATCACACCATTACCACCACCACCACCACAATCAACATCACACCACCAATACCATCAACACCACCACAATCAACATCACACCATTACCACCACCACCACCACAATCAACATCACACCACCAATACCATCAACACCACCACAATCAACATCACACCACCACCACCACAATCAACATCACACCATTACCACCACCACAATCAACATCACACCATTACCACCACCACAATCGACATCACAACACCACCACCACCACAATCAACATCACACCATTACCACCACCACCACCAATACCATTACCACCACCAACATCACACCATTACCACCACCACAATCAACATCACACCACCACCAATACCATCAACACCACCACAATCAACATGACACCATTACCACCACCACCAATACCATCAACACCACCACAATCAACATTACCACCACCAGCACAACCACAATCAACATCACAACATTACCACCACCAACACCACCACCACAATCAACATCACACCATTACCACCACCACCATCAACATCACACCATTACCACCACCACAATCAACATCACACCACCAATATCATCAACAGCACACCACCACCACCACCACAATCAACATCACACCATTACCACCACCAATACCATCAACATCACACCAATACCATCACCATCACACCACCACCAATACCATCAACACCATCACAATCAACATCACACCACCAACACCACCACAATCAGCATCACACCATTACCACCACCACAATCATCATCACACTATTACCACCACCACCAATACCATCAACATCACACAACAACCACCACCATCAACACCATCACAATCAACATCACACCACCAATACCATCAACACCACCACAATCAACATCACACCACCACCACCACCACCACCACCACAATCAACATCACACCATTACCACCACCACCATCAATACCATCAACACCACCACAATCAACATCACACCACCACCACCAATACCATCAACATCACACCATTACCACCACCACCATCAATACCATCACACCACCACCACCAATACCACCACAATCAACATCACACCATTACCACCACCAATACCATCAACATCACACCATTACCACCACCACAATCAACATCACACCACCACCACCAATACCATCAACATCACACCATTACCACCACCACCATCAATACCATCAACACCATCACACCACCACCACTAATACAATCAACATCACACCACCACCACCACACTATTACCACCACCACCACCAATACCATCAACACCACCACAATCAACATCACACCATTACCACCACCAATACCATCAACACCACCACAATCAACATCACACCATTACCACCACAATCAACATCACACCATTACCACCACCACCACCACACTCAACATCACACCATTACCACCACCACCATCAACATCACACCATTACCACCAGCAATACCATCAACACCACCACAACCAATACCATTACCACCACCATCACCACCATCAAAATCAACATCACACCACCACCACAATCAACATCACACCATCAACACCACCACAATCAACATCACACCACCACCACCAATACCATCAACACCACCACAATCAACATCACACCATTACCACCACCACCATCAATACCATCAACACCATTACCACCACCACCATCAATACCATCAACACCACCACAATCAACATCACATAACCACCACAATCAACATCACACCACCAATACCATCAACACCACCACAATCAGCATCACACCACCACCACCAATACCATCAATACCACCACAATCAACATCACACCACCACCACAACAATCAACATCACACCATTACCACCACCACCAATACCATCAACACCACCACAATCAACATCACACCACCACCAATACCATCAACACCACCACAATCAACATCACGCCATTACCACCACCACCACCACAATCAACATCACACCACCACCACCACAATCAACATCACACCATTACCACCACCAATACCATCAACACCACCACAATCAACATGACACCATTACCACCACCACCACCACAATCAACATCACACCATTACCACCAGCAATACCATCAACACCACCACCATCAACACCATCACAATCAACATCACACCACCAATACCATCAACACCACCACCACCAATACCACCACAATCAACATCACACCACCACCACAACAATCAACATCACAACACCACCACCAATACCATCAACACCACCACAATCAACATCACACCATTACCACCACCACCAATACCATCAACATCACACCATTACCAACACCACCAATACCATCAACACCACCACAATCAACATCACACCATTACCACCACCACCACCACAATCAACATCACACCATTACCACCACCACAATCAACATCACACCATTACCACCACCACCACCACAATCGACATCACACCACCACCACCACCACAATCAACATCACACCATTACCACCACCACCACCACAATCGACATCACACCACCACCACCACCACAATCGACATCACACCACCACCACCACCACCACCACAATCAACATCACACCACCACCACCAATACCATCAACACCACCACAATCAACATCACACCATTACCACCACCACCATCAACATCACACCACCACCACCAATACCATCAACACCACCACAATCAACATCACACCATTACCACCACCACCACAATCAACATTACCACCACCACCACAATCAACATCACACCATTACCACCACCACCACAATCAACATCACACCACCACCATACCATCAACATCACACCATTACCACCACCACAATCAACATCACACCATTACCACCATCACCACCACCACAATCAACATCACACCATTACCACCACCAATACCACCAACACCACCACAATCAACATCACACCAACACCACCACCACCACAATCAACATCACACCACCACCAATACCATCAACATCACACCATTACCACCACCAATACCATCAACATCATCACACCACCAACACCACCACAATCAGCATCACACCATTACCACCACCAGAATCATAATCACACTATTACCACCACCAATACCATCAACGTCATCACAATCAACATCACACAACAACCACCACCATCAACACCATCACACCACCACCAATACCATCAACATCACACCATTACCACCACCACCACAATCAACATCACACCACCACCACCACCACAATCAACATCACACCATTACCACCACCACCACAATCAACATCACACCACCACCAATCCCATCAACATCACACCATCACCATCACACCACCACCAATACCATCAACGTCATCACAATCAACATCACACAACAACCACCACCAACACCATCACAATCAACATCACACCACCAATACCATCAACACCACCACAATCAACATCACACCATTACCACCACCACCACCAATACCATCAACACCACCACAATCAACATCACACCATTATCACCACCACCACAATCAACATCACACCATTACCACCACCACCACAATCAACATCACACCATTACCACCACCATCAATACCATCAACACCACCACCACCAATACCATCAACATCACAGCATTACCACCACCACCACCACCACAATCAACATCACACCATTACCACCACCACCACCAATACCATCAACATCACACCATTACCACCACCACCACCAATACCATCAACATCACACCATTACCACCACCACCACAATCAACATCACACCATTACCACCACCACCACAATCAACATCACACCATTACCACCACCACCACAATCAACATCACACCATTACCACCACCACCACAATCAACATCACACCATTACCACCACCACCATCAATACCACCACAATCAACATCACACCATTACCACCACCACCACAATCAACATCACACCACTACCAATACCATCAACATCACACCATTACCACTACCACCACCACCATCAATACCATCATAACCACCACAATCAACATCACATAACCACTACCACAATCAACATCACACCACCACCAATACCATCAACACCACCACAATCAACATCACACCATTACCACCACCACAATCAACATCACACCATTACCACCACCACAATCAACATCACACCATTACCACCACCACCACCACCACACCACCAATACCATCAACATCACACCATTACCACCAATACCATCAACACCACCACAATCAACATCACACCACCACCACCACAATCAACATCACACCATTACCACCACCATCATCAATACCATCAACACCACCACCAATACCATCAACACCACCACGATCAACATCACACCATTACCACCACCACAATCAACATCACACCACCACCAATACCATCAACACCACCACAATCAACATGACACCATTACCACCACCACAATCAACATCACACCATTACCAACACCACCATCAACATCACACCATTACCAACACCACCATCAATACCACCACAATCAACATCACACCATTACCACCACTACCATCAACACCACCACAATCAACATCACACCATTACCACCACCACCACAATCAACATCACACCACCACCAATACCATCAACACCACACCACCACCACCACAATCAACATCACACCATTACCACCACCACCACAATCAACATCACACCACCACCAATACCATCAACATCACACCAATACCATCACCATCACACCACCACCATCACAATCAGCATCACACCATTACCACCACCACCACCACAATCATCATCACACTATTACCACCACCAATACCATCAACATCACACTATTACCACCACCAATACCATCAACATCACACTATTACCACCACCACCATCAACGTCATCACAATCAACATCACACAACAACCACCACCATCAACACCATCACAATCATCACACCACCAATACCATCAACACCACCACAATTGACAACACACCACCACCACCAATACCATCAACATCACACAACAACCACCACCATCAACATCACACTATTACCACCACCTCCAATACCATCAACATCACACTATTACCACCACCATCAACATCACACTATTACCACCACCACCAATACCATCAACACCACCACAATCAACATCACACCATTACCACCACCACCATCAATACCATCATAACCACCACAATCAACATCACACCATTACCACCACCACCATCAATACCATCATAACCAACACCACCACCACAATCAACATCACACCATTACCACCACCGTCATCAATACCATCATCACCATCTGATGATGTCTTGCTCATACATTCCATTTTGGCCTGGTTTCTACAGCTGGATGCCCTTCATTATGCCAACCTCTTTACAGTGCAGGCTTGGTGTTTAACATTGCGTCAGCACTATAACTTTACAGTGGGGGCTTGGTGTTTATCATTGCGTCAGCACTATAACTTTACAGTGCAGGCTTGGTGTTTATCATTGCATCAGCACTATAACTTTACAGTGCAGGCTTGGTGTTTATCATTGCATCAGCACTATAACTTTACAGTGGGGGCTTGGTGTTTATCATTGCGTCAGCACTATAACTTTACAGTGTGGGCTTGGTGTTTATCATTGCGTCAGCACTATAACTTTACAGTGTGGGCTTGGTGTTTATCATTGCACCAGCACTATAACTTTACAGTGCAGGCTTGGTGTTTATCATTGCATCAGCACTATAACTTTACAGTGCAGGCTTGGTGTTTATCATTGCACCAGCACTATAACTTTACAGTGTGGGCTTGGTGTTTATCATTGCACCAGCACTATAACTTTACAGTGCAGGCTTGGTGTTTATCATTGCGTCAGCACTATAACTTTACAGTGCAGGCTTGGTGTTTATCATTGCATCAGCACTATAATTTTACAGTGTGGGCTTGGTGTTTATCATTGCATCAGCACTATAACTTTACAGTGCAGGCTTGGTGTTTATCATTGCACCAGCACTATAACTTTACAGTGCAGGCTTGGTGTTTATCATTGCGTCAGCACTATAACTTTACAGTGCAGGCTTGGTGCTTATCATTGCACCAGCACTATAACTTTACAGTGCAGGCTTGGTGTTTATCATTGCATCAGCACTATAACTTTACAGTGCAGGCTTGGTGTTTATCATTGCATCAGCACTATAACTTTACAGTGCAGGCTTGGTGTTTATCATTGCACCAGCACTATAACTTTACAGTGTGGGCTTGGTGTTTATCATTGCGTCAGCACTATAACTTTACAGTGTGGGCTTGGTGTTTATCATTGCATCAGCACTAACTTTACAGTGCAGGCTTGGTGTTTATCATTGCACCAGCACTATAACTTTACAGTGTGGGCTTGGTGTTTATCATTGCACCAGCACTATAACTTTACAGTGGGGGCTTGGTGTTTATCATTGCACCAGCACTATAACTTTACAGTGTGGGCTTGGTGTTTATCATTGCGTCAGCACTATAACTTTACAGTGCAGGCTTGGCGATTTTTATATCATGGCACCAGCACTATCACTTTACTATGTTGACTAGCTGCATTTTATTGTGGCACCAACATTATCACTTTACAGAGTGAGCTGTATGCATGTTATTATGGTACCAGCACCGTTTCATTTCAGGAATGAAATGGATGCATTATATTGTGGCATAAACCCCACCACATTACAGTGGGAACTTGGTGCATTTTATCATAGTGCAAGCATTTCCATTTTACAAAATATATTGGATACATATCGTGGCATTAGCACTATTATTTTATAAAGCATACTGGGTGCATTTTATTGTGGAACCAACACTACCACTTTATAGAATGGGCTAGATGCATTTTATCTTGGCACAAACACTACCACATTACGTTTTATTGTGGCACCTGCACTACCTCTTTACAGAGTGAACTGGGTGCATTTTATTGTGACCATAATCAGAGTTTGGAAAATACCTGTTTGTTATCTTCTGACTGCTTCTCAGTCTTTTCTTTTTTTGCTTTGAATTCAAGTGCTGCATTCCGCACAAATAACATATGTCTATTTCTGAAAAATAACAAAGACATCTAAAATGGTGCATCAAAGAGGTTTTTATACATTAAACAAAACAATGTTGCTAATAATTGTTTCTACTTTTGGCACAAGGCCAGCAATTATCCCAGTGCATTACTGGTACTTTATTTTATCGACCCCGTAAGGATGAAAGGCAAAGTAAACCTCAGCGGGATTTGAACTCAGAATGGCAAGGGCCGTAGCTATGCGTCAAAGCATGGAGTCCGACCCTCTACCGATACTGCCAATCCAACGCCCTTATGTTGCTACTAATAACATTACTGACCAATATAAGACAAAATATAACTAGATTAATAGAATAATTTTTAATTTAACCCTTTTAGTGTTTACATTACTCTATATTAACTATTACATTTTCGCAGTAAAGGCTTTATCGTACATAATTATCTCAATATTGAATCTATGAGATTTTGATATCTATTGTGAGAGCAATATCTTAACATAAGCATGAACGGTCAGTTACAGCCAGTTTGAACAGAAAGAGGAGAGAGAATTCTGGCTGGATATGGCTGGTTTAAATGCTAAAGGGTTAAGCACGACATCTTAGAAAGGAGATCCACATTAGCAGTACATCTTAGGGTATTTTAACATTGAAAAAATAAGTTACAAGATAGAAATATAGTAGAGATGTTGGACAGTGGTATAGACCAGCCTACTACAAATCATTGGTCAATGTGATGGAGTTGTGCAAGTAGATAAAATATAAGAGATAAGATACATTAACAGTTAGTAATAGGAAGGACATCCAGCCATAGAAAGCTTGGGAGGCTCCTTCAGTTGTTAAAACATGGCAACCTCCCTAGTGCTGGTCCCATGATAAAATGACTTGGTAAAGCAGAGAACTATATTAGGTGAGAATGCAGGCTGCTGGCCTATCTGGGAGGTCAGTAGCAGCTCTGCTTCAGTACTAACTCAGTCTCTGAAAACCTGTTCAACTTTTGACACCAGGGAAAGTAGACATTAAATGATGATGACTGTTGGACAATGTTATAGGTCAGCCTACAGCAAACCTGTGGTCACTGTATTGGAATTGTGCAGTAGATAAGATATAAGGTAAGATATGAGCAACAGACTAAGAAGTAGGAAAATAAAAGGTATCTAAGCATAGACAGATGTCTTTACTATAATACTGCAACTGTTCACAACAAACTGTCTGCAAGTAAAAAATACTATAAACATTTGAATTAACAAACTGTTATGTTTTTTTTTTTTTTAGATATTTTCTAAATGTAGTAGAGGGTGACTAAGAAAAACCTGAACAGAGGTGGTTAGAGTTGATCTCAAATGCTGAACCACACAGATTAGAAGATAAAGGAAGACTACAAGTAGAGATATGAGATGCTGTGCTGATGATGATGGACCCATCCAATCCACACAAGCATGGAAAAGTAAACCAATCTAAACTATAATAAAGGAAGGTCTGTGGGATTGCGTATGTTTTTGTTTTTTTTTATCCCGTTGGTAAAATAAATTGAATTACTTTGAATAAATAATTGTTTCTACTTTTGGCACAAGGCCAGCAATTACCCAGTACATTACTGGTACTTTATTTTATCGATCCCGTAAATTTAGTAGATAAATTATGTAATATTCATTCATTACTTTGAATAAATAATGAATGAATATTACATAATTTATCTACTAAATTTCGTGGCTGTTGATTAAAATTTCTGAAATGTCAACACTTCCGGTTGGCCATCACTTAAATAAACATACTAATGTTCTGTCACTAATTTTCTCCTAATGCAGTTTATATATAATATCGTCTTTTTTTAATGTATCATGGATTACGTTACTGATTACATAAGACACTATAACGTATTCTTCGTTCAATTTCTATGCATTATATATATTGTCAATTACGATTTTATTTGATGTATCAATTCTACTTGCGTATAATATCAATATACACACTACACATACTAGCAGAAAACCACCCCGGGGGGGGGGGGTTCTGCTAGTGATGATGATGATGGTCAGGGGCTCTGGCTAAGAACTTAGTTTGAGAGGACCTGTCAAACCTGTGCAAGCAGGGAATGTCCAGCCAACATTCAGCCCTTGCTAGCCTGGAAAATGAATGCTAACCATTTAGCATTTAAATCGGCCAGAATTCTCTCACTTCTTTCTGTTCAAACTGGCCGCTGATTAAGGTATTGTTCTCAAAATAAATAATATAAAAATCTCAGATTCGATATTATTTGAGATAATTATATGAGGTAAAGCCTTTACTGTGAAAATACAATAGTAAATATAGAATAATGTAAATGCTAAAGGGTTAAATGATGAAGATCATGATTAGTAAGAGAGGCTTCATTAAAATATACTTACTCAACAAATGCTTCTGTTAACTCCTGGCGTAAACAGGCCAATTTATGTTTATGTGAACGAGGAAAACCATATGATCTTAATTCTTTGCTCAATTCATTTTCATCAACTGAAGAAAAAAAAAAAATTTATTTCAGTCCCTGGATGCAACACAGCCAACTAAATATTCACACTGCAGCAAGTCTTTGAGAAATCACGGGAGTATTGCCAAGATGTATATGCTTGTTTTGTAGACCTCGGGTCTAAAAGTATATGACTGCATTGTACAGGACCTGTTGTGGAACATTCTACAGGAATATGGTACCCATGGACAGCTTCTTGCTGCCCTGATGTCTCTATACAAATGTCCCAGTATCTATGTTCGGATAAATGGTGTGATGTCAACCATTCAATATGGGAGTCGAGAGCCTCCAAGAGAAATTTTGCAAGGCGATACAAGACCTCTTTGGGGCCCGAAGCAGGCAAAGATTTTTCTCAAAATTGCATGGTTGCTGTGGGGGCCTTCTTTGCTCTTGGGCCCCAGAACAAAGTACTGGCTGGACCCCCCCCCCCTCCTCTCATAGGCCCTGTGGGTGTCAAACTCAGCCAAGGGTACATACTGTTAATAATGATGAACAAGATTGACATACGCAACCAGGTTGGAAGTGGTATCAAGACTGGCAGGTGTTGGGTCAGTCGGCTGGAAATTGCAGATGACATGGTATTACTTAACTCATCAGCGGGTGAACATGCACTTGATAGGTTTGATGCTGAGGGCTGCATCACAGGAATGAAAATCAGTGCCGCAAACACTGAAACACTCATCTTCTCAAGGAAGCCTACACAGTGCTCTCTACATATAAGTGTAGTACCACTGAAGCAGGTGGAGAATTTAGAGTATCTCAGGGCCGTGTTTACGAGTGATGGAAAGCAGATGGCTGAATTAAATGCAAGAATTACAGGAGCTTCAGCACTCAGTCATGAGAAGGGAGGTAGGTGTAAAAGCCAAACTCCCTATCTTCAATTTGGTTTTCCTGCCAACCCTTATCTACGGTTATGATCTTGGGTAATAACCGAAAGAATTCAATTGCGAGTACCAGTGGCCAAAATGGGAGTCCTCCGAAGTGTCTCTGGACTAACGTTACTCAATAGAGTATGTAACTTGGAGATCAGAGTCGCTCCAGGTAGAGCTGCTACTTGCCCGTGTTATCAGACCTGTGGTCTCTTAATTCGGGGATGTGGTCAGAATGCCTGGACAGATCTTATGGGCAAAACCAACTGGCATGAGACCTAGGGGTAGACCATGACCAATATGGTTAGATAACATCTATGAGCTTGGGGGATCAATCTGGATCAGTTGGAGACAGTTGCTACTGACACGACTCATTGTAAGGCATGCATGAGTGCATGTAATGTAAGAGTGTGCATCTATGTATGAATGTGTGTACATCTACATATGCACGTGTATGTATGTATGTATGTGTGTATCCATGCATATGCGTGTGTGTGTGTGTGTGTGTGACAACAGAGACTACCAGGATTACAAAATGACAAAGTTCTGTACGACTCAAAACCACATTAAGACATTCTTGAATAGTACATTTGACTAATTTTCACAACTATCTGTCAACTAGTAAAGATACTATAAATATTTGGATTAACAGATGTGTTTTTAGACATTTCCTGTTAAATCATTACAGGATGTTATGAATTAAGAGAATATAAGCAATTCTAGGAATGAAATAGAAACAGATTAGTTCAGAAGTGTGAATCTTTTTATGGTATGTTGTGTTTTTGATTTCATTACATTAATTAAAAATACAGTGGAACCTCGGTTGACAAACTTAATTCATTCCTGAAGTCCATTCACCACTCAAAATGTTTATAACCCAAAACAAAATGTTGAGAGGAAATACAGTGAGAGAGAGAGAGAGACATTGTGTGTGAAAGACAGATAGATATCACCATAGTAACTAACCACACAACAAGTGACACTTTTCTGCCGATACTCTAAGCTTGTTGCCAACCGTTGTTGCCAGCTTGAGTGTTATTTACTTGAGAGACTGTTCGTACTCAGACGTTTTATTTTCAGAAAAATTGTTTATGAAACCGATTTGTTCGTTAAAACCAAGGTTCCGCTGTATGTGAAGACCAAGAAAAGACAATCACCTGCGTAGTTCCTTATGAGGAATATGGAGAAATAGGATTGAAATGATGAAAATGGAAGTCAATAACAGCAAATACAGCAAAGAACAAACCATATTTAGCTTACCTGGAAGAAAATTGACATCAGGGGGGAAAGTTCTGAGAAGATCTAGAACATAATGTCGTTGATCATTTCCAATAATACCCTGAAAAGACAATAAATTTACTGAATAAAAACTATTTTATTTCCTCTTAAGAAACAATATTTGTCTGAAGATGTGTTATATCATCATCATCATCATCATCATACATACACAGGTTAGACAGGTTGTCACATTAAGACTAAACAGGCCAGGTGATGATATCTTACTCATAAGCTCTGTTTTGGTTTCTACAGCTGGATACCCTACCTAATACAGTACTATAACAGTACTACATAAACTTTTTTGGTGGATTGACAGTATCGGTAGAGGGTCGGACGCCATGCTTTGCAGCACAGTTACGTTCTTTACGAACTGAGTTCAAATCCCACCGAGGTTAACTTTGCCTTTCATCCTTACAGGGTCGATAAAATAAAGTACCAGTAATGCACTAGGTAATTGCTGGCCTTGTGCCAAATGTAGAAACAATTATTAGAAGGGTGTTTCAAGTAAAACTTAATGAAAGTTTTACATAAAATTATGATAGATTTTTAGATAAATATTGCTAATACAGATGGCTACAGCATTTACACAGCTAATACAGATGGCTACAGCATTTACACAGCTAATACAGATGGCTACAACATTTACACAGCTCACACAGATGGCTACAGCATGTACACAGCTAATACAGATGGCTACAACATTTACACAGCTAATACAGATGGCTACAATATTTACACAGCTAATACAGATGGCTACAGCATGTACACAGCTAATACAGATGGCTACAACATGTACACAGCTACTACAGATGGCTACAGCATGTACACAGCTAATACAGATGGCTACAGCATGTACACAGCTAATACAGATGGCTACAGCATGTACACAGCTAATACAGATGGCTACAGCATGTACACAGCTAACACAGATGGCTACAGCATGTACACAGCTAATACAGATGGCTACAGCATGTACACAGCTCACACAGATGGCTACAACATGTACACAGCTAACACAGATGGCTACAGCATTTACACAGCTAATACAGATGGCTACAGCATGTACACAGCTCACACAGATGGCTACAGCATGTACACAGCTAATACAGATGGCTACAGCATTTACACAGCTAATACAGATGGCTACAGCATGTACACAGCTAATACAGATGGCTACAGCATTTACACAGCTAATACAGATGGCTACAGCATGTACACAGCTAATACAGATGGCTACAACATTTACACAGCTCACACAGATGGCTACAGCATGTACACAGCTAATACAGATGGCTACAGCATGTACACAGCTAATACAGATGGCTACAGCATGTACACAGCTAATACAGATGGCTACAGCATGTACACAGCTAATACAGATGGCTACAGCATTTACACAGCTAACACAGATGGCTACAGCATTTACACAGCTAATACAGATGGCTACAGCATGTACACAGCTAATACAGATGGCTACAACATTTACACAGCTAATACAGATGGCTACAACATGTACACAGCTAATACAGATGGCTACAACATTTACACAGCTAATACAGATGGCTACAGCATGTACACAGCTAATACAGATGGCTACAGCATGTACACAGCTAACACAAATGGCTACAGCATTTACACAGCTAATACAGATGGCTACAACATGTACACAGCTAATACAGATGGCTACAACATGTACACAGCTAATACAGATGGCTACAACATTTACACAGCTAATACAGATGGCTACAGCATGTACACAGCTAATACAGATGGCTACAGCATTTACACAGCTAATACAGATGGCTACAACATGTACACAGCTAATACAGATGGCTACAGCATGTACACAGCTAATACAGATGGCTACAGCATTTACACAGCTAACACAGATGGCTACAGCATTTACACAGCTAATACAGATGGCTACAACATGTACACAGCTAATACAGATGGCTACAGCATGTACACAGCTCACAGAGATGGCTACAACATGTACACAGCTAACACAGATGGCTACAGCATTTACACAGCTAACACAGATGGCTACAGCATTTACACAGCTAATACAGATGGCTACAGCATGTACACAGCTAATACAGATGGCTACAGCATGTACACAGCTAATACAGATGGCTACAGCATGTACACAGCTAATACAGATGGCTACAGCATTTACACAGCTAATACAGATGGCTACAGCATGTACAAAGCTAATACAGATGGCTACAGCATGTACAAAGCTAATACAGATGGCTACAGCATGTACAAAGCTAATACAGATGGCTACAGCATTTACACAGCTAACACAGATGGCTACAGCATTTACACAGCTAATACAGATGGCTACAGCATGTACACAGCTAATATAGATGGCTACAGCATTTACACAGCTAATACAGATGGCTACAGCATGTACACAGCTAATACAGATGGCTACAGCATGTACACAGCTAATACAGCTGGCTACAGCATTTACACAGCTAATACAGATGGCTACAGCATTTACACAGCTAATACAGATGGCTACAGCATGTACACAGCTAATACAGATGGCTACAACATTTACACAGCTCACACAGATGGCTACAGCATGTACACAGCTAATACAGATGGCTACAGCATGTACACAGCTAATACAGATGGCTACAGCATGTACACAGCTAATACAGATGGCTACAGCATGTACACAGCTAATACAGATGGCTACAGCATGTACACAGCTAATACAGATGGCTACAGCATGTACACAGCTAATACAGATGGCTACAACATGTACACAGCTAATACAGATGGCTACAGCATTTACACAGCTAATACAGATGGCTACAACATTTACACAGCTAATACAGATGGCTACAACATTTACACAGCTAATACAGATGGCTACAGCATTTACACAGCTAATACAGATGGCTACAGCATGTACACAGCTAATACAGATGGCTACAACATGTACACAGCTAATACAGATGGCTACAACATCTACACAGCTAATACAGATGGCTACAGCATGTACACAGCTAATACAGATGGCTACAACATTTACACAGCTAATACAGATGGCTACAGCATTTACACAGCTAATACAGATGGCTACAACATGTACACAGCTAATACAGATGGCTACAACATTTACACAGCTAATACAGATGGCTACAGCATTTACACAGCTAATACAGATGGCTACAGCATGTACACAGCTAATACAGATGGCTACAACATGTACACAGCTAATACAGATGGCTACAACATCTACACAGCTAATACAGATGGCTACAGCATGTACACAGCTAATACAGATGGCTACAACATTTACACAGCTAATACAGATGGCTACAGCATTTACACAGCTAATACAGATCGCTACAGCATGTACACAGCTAATACAGATGGCTACAGCATGTACACAGCTAATACAGATGGCTACAGCATGTACACAGCTAATACAGATGGCTACAGCATGTACACAGCTAATACAGATGGCTACAGCATGTACACAGCTCACACAGATGGCTACAATATTTACACAGCTCACACAGATGGCTACAGCATTTACACAGCTCACACAGATGGCTACAACATGTACACAGCTAATACAGATGGCTACAACATTTACACAGCTAATACAGATGGCTACAACATTTACACAGCTAATACAGATGGCTACAACATTTACACAGCTAATACAGATGGCTACAGCATTTACACAGCTAATACAGATGGCTACAGCATGTACACAGCTAATACAGATGGCTACAACATGTACACAGCTAATACAGATGGCTACAACATCTACACAGCTAATACAGATGGCTACAGCATGTACACAGCTAATACAGATGGCTACAACATTTACACAGCTAATACAGATGGCTACAGCATTTACACAGCTAATACAGATGGCTACAACATGTACACAGCTAATACAGATGGCTACAACATTTACACAGCTAATACAGATGGCTACAGCATTTACACAGCTAATACAGATGGCTACAGCATGTACACAGCTAATACAGATGGCTACAACATGTACACAGCTAATACAGATGGCTACAACATCTACACAGCTAATACAGATGGCTACAGCATGTACACAGCTAATACAGATGGCTACAACATGTACACAGCTAATACAGATGGCTACAACATTTACACAGCTAATACAGATGGCTACAGCATTTACACAGCTAATACAGATCGCTACAGCATGTACACAGCTAATACAGATGGCTACAGCATGTACACAGCTAATACAGATGGCTACAGCATGTACACAGCTAATACAGATGGCTACAGCATGTACACAGCTCACACAGATGGCTACAATATTTACACAGCTCACACAGATGGCTACAGCATTTACACAGCTCACACAGATGGCTACAACATGTACACAGCTAATACAGATGGCTACAACATTTACACAGCTAATACAGATGGCTACAGCATTTACACAGCTAATACAGATGGCTACAGCATTTACACAGCTAATACAGATGGCTACAGCATGTACACAGCTAATACAGATGGCTACAGCATGTACACAGCTAATACAGATGGCTACAGCATGTACACAGCTAATACAGATGGCTACAATATTTACACAGCTCACACAGATGGCTACAGCATTTACACAGCTCACACAGATGGCTACAACATGTACACAGCTAATACAGATGGCTACAACATTTACACAGCTAATACGGATGGCTACAGCATGTACACAGCTAATACAGATGGCTACAGCATGTACACAGCTAATACAGATGGCTACAGCATGTACACAGCTAATACAGATGGCTACAGCATGTACACAGCTAATACAGATGGCTACAGCATGTACACAGCTAATACAGATGGCTACAACATTTACACAGCTAATACAGATGGCTACAGCATTTACACAGCTAATACAGATGGCTACAGCATGTACACAGCTCACACAGATGGCTACAGCATGTACACAGCTAATACAGATGGCTACAGCATTTACACAGCTAATACAGATGGCTACAGCATTTACACAGCTAATACAGATGGCTACAGCATTTACACAGCTAATACAGATGGCTACAGCATGTACACAGCTAATACAGATGGCTACAGCATGTACACAGCTAATACAGATGGCTACAGCATGTACACAGCTAATACAGATGGCTACAGCATGTACACAGCTAATACAGATGGCTACAATATTTACACAGCTCACACAGATGGCTACAGCATTTACACAGCTCACACAGATGGCTACAACATGTACACAGCTAATACAGATGGCTACAACATTTACACAGCTAATACGGATGGCTACAGCATGTACACAGCTAATACAGATGGCTACAGCATGTACACAGCTAATACAGATGGCTACAGCATGTACACAGCTAATACAGATGGCTACAGCATGTACACAGCTAATACAGATGGCTACAACATTTACACAGCTAATACAGATGGCTACAGCATTTACACAGCTAATACAGATGGCTACAGCATGTACACAGCTCACACAGATGGCTACAGCATGTACACAGCTAATACAGATGGCTACAGCATTTACACAGCTAATACAGATGGCTACAGCATGTACACAGCTAATACAGATGGCTACAGCATTTACACAGCTAATACAGATGGCTACAGCATGTACACAGCTAATACAGATGGCTACAACATTTACACAGCTCACACAGATGGCTACAGCATGTACACAGCTAATACAGATGGCTACAGCATGTACACAGCTAATACAGATGGCTACAGCATGTACACAGCTAATACAGATGGCTACAGCATGTACACAGCTAATACAGATGGCTACAGCATTTACACAGCTAACACAGATGGCTACAGCATTTACACAGCTAATACAGATGGCTACAGCATGTACACAGCTAATACAGATGGCTACAGCATGTACACAGCTAATACAGATGGCTACAGCATTTACACAGCTAATACAGATGGCTACAACATTTACACAGCTAATACAGATGGCTACAGCATGTACACAGCTAATACAGATGGCTACAACATGTACACAGCTAATACAGATGGCTACAGCATGTACACAGCTAATACAGATGGCTACAACATGTACACAGCTAATACAGATGGCTACAACATTTACACAGCTAATACAGATGGCTACAACATGTACACAGCTAATACAGATGGCTACAACATTTACACAGCTAATACAGATGGCTACAGCATGTACACAGCTAATACAGATGGCTACAGCATGTACACAGCTAATACAGATGGCTACAGCATTTACACAGCTAATACAGATGGCTACAGCATGTACAAAGCTAATACAGATGGCTACAGCATGTACAAAGCTAATACAGATGGCTACAGCATGTACAAAGCTAATACAGATGGCTACAGCATTTACACAGCTAACACAGATGGCTACAGCATTTACACAGCTAATACAGATGGCTACAGCATGTACACAGCTAATATAGATGGCTACAGCATTTACACAGCTAATACAGATGGCTACAGCATGTACACAGCTAATACAGATGGCTACAGCATGTACACAGCTAATACAGCTGGCTACAGCATTTACACAGCTAATACAGATGGCTACAGCATTTACACAGCTAATACAGATGGCTACAGCATGTACACAGCTAATACAGATGGCTACAGCATGTACACAGCTAATACAGATGGCTACAACATTTACACAGCTCACACAGATGGCTACAGCATGTACACAGCTAATACAGATGGCTACAGCATGTACACAGCTAATACAGATGGCTACAGCATGTACACAGCTAATACAGATGGCTACAGCATGTACACAGCTAATACAGATAGCTACAGCATGTACACAGCTAATACAGATGGCTACAGCATGTACACAGCTAATACAGATGGCTACAGCATGTACACAGCTAATACAGATGGCTACAGCATGTACACAGCTAATACAGATGGCTACAACATTTACACAGCTAATACAGATGGCTACAGCATTTACACAGCTAATACAGATGGCTACAACATGTACACAGCTAATACAGATGGCTACAACATTTACACAGCTAATACAGATGGCTACAACATTTACACAGCTAATACAGATGGCTACAGCATGTACACAGCTAATACAGATGGCTACAACATGTACACAGCTAATACAGATGGCTACAACATGTACACAGCTAATACAGATGGCTACAGCATGTACACAGCTAATACAGATGGCTACAACATGTACACAGCTAATACAGATGGCTACAGCATGTACACAGCTAATACAGATGGCTACAGCATGTACACAGCTAATACAGATGGCTACAACATGTACACAGCTAATACAGATGGCTACAACATTTACACAGCTAATACAGATGGCTACAGCATTTACACAGCTAATACAGATCGCTACAGCATGTACACAGCTAATACAGATGGCTACAGCATGTACACAGCTAATACAGATGGCTACAGCATGTACACAGCTAATACAGATGGCTACAGCATGTACACAGCTCACACAGATGGCTACAATATTTACACAGCTCACACAGATGGCTACAGCATTTACACAGCTCACACAGATGGCTACAACATGTACACAGCTAATACAGATGGCTACAACATTTACACAGCTAATACAGATGGCTACAGCATTTACACAGCTAATACAGATGGCTACAGCATTTACACAGCTAATACAGATGGCTACAGCATGTACACAGCTAATACAGATGGCTACAGCATGTACACAGCTAATACAGATGGCTACAGCATGTACACAGCTCACACAGATGGCTACAGCATGTACACAGCTAATACAGATGGCTACAATATTTACACAGCTCACACAGATGGCTACAGCATTTACACAGCTCACACAGATGGCTACAACATGTACACAGCTAATACAGATGGCTACAACATTTACACAGCTAATACGGATGGCTACAGCATGTACACAGCTAATACAGATGGCTACAGCATGTACACAGCTAATACAGATGGCTACAGCATGTACACAGCTAATACAGATGGCTACAGCATGTACACAGCTAATACAGATGGCTACAGCATGTACACAGCTAATACAGATGGCTACAACATTTACACAGCTAATACAGATGGCTACAGCATTTACACAGCTAATACAGATGGCTACAGCATGTACACAGCTCACACAGATGGCTACAGCATGTACACAGCTAATACAGATGGCTACAATATTTACACAGCTCACACAGATGGCTACAGCATTTACACAGCTCACACAGATGGCTACAACATGTACACAGCTAATACAGATGGCTACAACATTTACACAGCTAATACAGATGGCTACAGCATGTACACAGCTAATACAGATGGCTACAGCATGTACACAGCTAATACAGATGGCTACAGCATGTACACAGCTAATACAGATGGCTACAGCATGTACACAGCTAATACAGATGGCTACAACATGTACACAGCTCACACAGATGGCTACAGCATTTACACAGCTAATACAGATGGCTACAGCATGTACACAGCTAATACAGATGGCTACAGCATGTACACAGCTAATACAGATGGCTACAGCATGTACACAGCTAATACAGATGGCTACAGCATGTACACAGCTAATACAGATGGCTACAACATGTACACAGCTAATACAGATGGCTACAGCATTTACACAGCTAATACAGATGGCTACAACATGTACACAGCTAATACAGATGGCTACAACATGTACACAGCTAATACAGATGGCTACAACATGTACACAGCTAATACAGATGGCTACAGCATTTACACAGCTAATACAGATGGCTACAGCATTTACACAGCTAATACAGATGGCTACAACATTTACACAGCTAATACAGATGGCTACAGCATGTACACAGCTAATACAGATGGCTACAACATGTACACAGCTAATACAGATGGCTACAGCATGTACACAGCTAATACAGATGGCTACAACATTTACACAGCTAATACAGATGGCTACAGCATGTACACAGCTAATACAGATGGCTACAGCATTTACACAGCTAATACAGATGGCTACAGCATTTACACAGCTAATACAGATGGCTACAGCATGTACACAGCTAATACAGATGGCTACAGCATTTACACAGCTAATACAGATGGCTACAACATGTACACAGCTAATACAGATGGCTACAGCATGTACACAGCTAATACAGATGGCTACAGCATGTACACAGCTAATACAGATGGCTACAGCATGTACACAGCTAATACAGATGGCTACAGCATGTACACAGCTAATACAGATGGCTACAGCATGTACACAGCTAATACAGATGGCTACAGCATGTACACAGCTAATACAGATGGCTACAACATGTACACAGCTAATACAGATGGCTACAACATTTACACAGCTAATACAGATGGCTACAGCATGTACACAGCTAATACAGATGGCTACAACATGTACACAGCTAATACAGATGGCTACAGCATTTACACAGCTAATACAGATGGCTACAGCATGTACACAGCTAATACAGATGGCTACAGCATGTACACAGCTAATACAGATGGCTACAGCATGTACACAGCTAATACAGATGGCTACAACATGTACACAGCTAATACAGATGGCTACAACATTTACACAGCTAATACAGATGGCTACAGCATGTACACAGCTAATACAGATGGCTACAACATGTACACAGCTAATACAGATGGCTACAGCATTTACACAGCTAATACAGATGGCTACAGCATGTACACAGCTAATACAGATGGCTACAGCATGTACACAGCTAATACAGATGGCTACAGCATGTACACAGCTAATACAGATGGCTACAGCATGTACACAGCTAATACAGAGGGCTACAACATGTACACAGCTAATACAGATGGCTACAACATTTACACAGCTAATACAGATGGCTACAACATTTACACAGCTAATACAGATGGCTACAGCATGTACACAGCTAATACAGATGGCTACAACATTTACACAGCTAATACAGATGGCTACAGCATTTACACAGCTAATACAGATGGCTACAACATTTACACAGCTAATACAGATGGCTACAGCATGTACACAGCTAATACAGATGGCTACAGCATTTACACAGCTAATACAGATGGCTACAGCATGTACACAGCTAATACAGATGGCTACAGCATTTACACAGCTAATACAGATGGCTACAGCATTTACACAGCTAATACAGATGGCTACAGCATTTACACAGCTAACACTGATGGCTACAGCATGTACACAGCTAATACAGATGGCTACAACATTTACACAGCTAATACAGATGGCTACAGCATGTACACAGCTAATACAGATGGCTACAGCATTTACACAGCTAATACAGATGGCTACAGCATGTACACAGCTAATACAGATGGCTACAGCATTTACACAGCTAATACAGATGGCTACAACATGTACACAGCTAATACAGATGGCTACAACATGTACACAGCTAATACAGATGGCTACAGCATTTACACAGCTAATACAGATGGCTACAACATGTACACAGCTAATACAGATGGCTACAGCATGTACACAGCTAATACAGATGGCTACAGCATGTACACAGCTAATACAGATGGCTACAGCATGTACACAGCTAATACAGATGGCTACAGCATGTACACAGCTAATACAGATGGCTACAGCATGTACACAGCTAATACAGATGGCTACAGCATGTACACAGCTAATACAGATGGCTACAGCATGTACACAGCTAATACAGATGGCTACAGCATGTACACAGCTAATACAGATGGCTACAGCATGTACACAGCTAATACAGATGGCTACAGCATGTACACAGCTAATACAGATGGCTACAGCATGTACACAGCTAATACAGATGGCTACAGCATGTACACAGCTAATACAGATGGCTACAGCATGTACACAGCTAATACAGATGGCTACAGCATGTACACAGCTAATACAGATGGCTACAACATTTACACAGCTAATACAGATGGCTACAGCATGTACACAGCTAATACAGATGGCTACAACATTTACACAGCTAATACAGATGGCTACAGCATGTACACAGCTAATACAGATGGCTACAGCATGTACACAGCTAATACAGATGGCTACAGCATGTACACAGCTAATACAGATGGCTACAGCATTTACACAGCTAATACAGATGGCTACAGCATGTACACAGCTAATACAGATGGCTACAGCATGTACAAAGCTAATACAGATGGCTACAGCATGTACACAGCTAATACAGATGGCTACAACATTTACACAGCTAATACAGATGGCTACAGCATGTACACAGCTAATACAGATGGCTACAACATTTACACAGCTAATACAGATGGCTACAGCATGTACACAGCTAATACAGATGGCTACAACATTTACACAGCTAATACAGATGGCTACAACATTTACACAGCTAATACAGATGGCTACAACATGTACACAGCTAATACAGATGGCTACAGCATGTACACAGCTAATACAGATGGCTACAGCATTTACACAGCTAATACAGATGGCTACAGCATGTACACAGCTAATACAGATGGCTACAACATTTACACAACTAATACAGATGGCTACAGCATGTACACAGCTAATACAGATGGCTACAGCATGTACACAGCTAATACAGATGGCTACAGCATGTACACAGCTAATACAGATGGCTACAACATTTACACAGCTAATACAGATGGCTACAGCATGTACACAGCTAATACAGATGGCTACAGCATGTACACAGCTAATACAGATGGCTACAACATGTACACAGCTAACACAGATGGCTACAACATGTACACAGCTAACACAGATGGCTACAACATGTACACAGCTAATACAGATGGCTACAGCATGTACACAGCTAATACAGATGGCTACAACATGTACACAGCTAATACAGATGGCTACAACATGTACACAGCTAATACAGATGGCTACAACATGTACACAGCTAATACAGATGGCTACAGCATGTACACAGCTAATACAGATGGCTACAGCATGTACACAGCTAATACAGATGGCTACAGCATGTACACAGCTAATACAGATGGCTACAGCATGTACACAGCTAATACAGATGGCTACAGCATGTACACATCTAATACGGATGGCTACAACATTTACACAGCTAATATAGATGGCTACAGCATGTACACAGCTAATACAGATGGCTACAGCATGTACACAGCTAATACAGATGGCTACAACATGTACACAGCTAATACAGATGGCTACAACATGTACACAGCTAACACAGATGGCTACAACATTTACACAGCTAATACAGATGGCTACAACATCTACACAGCTAATACAGATGGCTACAACATGGACACAGCTAATACAGATGGCTACAGCATGTACACAGCTAATACAGATGGCTACAGCATGTACACAGCTAATACAGATGGCTACAACATGTACACAGCTAAGACAGATGGCTACAGCATGTACACAGCTAATACAGATGGCTACAACATGTACACAGCTAATACAGATGGCTACAACATGTACACAGCTAATACAGATGGCTACAGCATGTACACAGCTAATACAGATGGCTACAGCATGTACACAGCTAATACAGATGGCTACAGCATGTACACAGCTAATACAGATGGCTACAGCATGTACACAGCTAATACAGATGGCTACAGCATTTACACAGCTAATACAGATGGCTACAGCATGTACACAGCTAATACAGATGGCTACAGCATTTACACAGCTAATACAGATGGCTACAACATGTACACAGCTAATACAGATGGCTACAACATGTACACAGCTAATACAGATGGCTACAGCATGTACACAGCTAATACAGATGGCTACAGCATTTACACAGCTAATACAGATGGCTACAACATTTACACAGCTAATACAGATGGCTACAGCATGTACACAGCTAATACAGATGGCTACAGCATGTACACAGCTAATACAGATGGCTACAGCATGTACACAGCTAATACAGATGGCTACAGCATGTACACAGCTAATACAGATGGCTACAGCATGTACACAGCTAATACAGATGGCTACAGCATGTACACAGCTAATACAGATGGCTACAGCATGTACACAGCTAATACAGATGGCTACAGCATGTACACAGCTAATACAGATGGCTACAGCATGTACACAGCTAATACAGATGGCTACAACATGTACACAGCTAATACAGATGGCTACAGCATTTACACAGCTAATACAGATGGCTACAGCATTTACACAGCTAATACAGATGGCTACAGCATGTACACAGCTAATACAGATGGCTACAGCATGTACACAGCTAATACAGATGGCTACAGCATTTACACAGCTAATACAGATGGCTACAACATGTACACAGCTAATACAGATGGCTACAGCATGTACACAGCTAATACAGATGGCTACAGCATGTACACAGCTAATACAGATGGCTACAGCATGTACACAGCTAATACAGATGGCTACAGCATGTACACAGCTAATACAGATGGCTACAGCATGTACACAGCTAATACAGATGGCTACAGCATGTACACAGCTAATACAGATGGCTACAGCATGTACACAGCTAATACAGATGGCTACAGCATGTACACAGCTAATACAGATGGCTACAGCATGTACACAGCTAATACAGATGGCTACAGCATGTACACAGCTAATACAGATGGCTACAACATTTACACAGCTAATACAGATGGCTACAGCATTTACACAGCTAATACAGATGGCTACAACATGTACACAGCTAATACAGATGGCTACAGCATGTACACAGCTAATACAGATGGCTACAACATGTACACAGCTAATACAGATGGCTACAACATTTACACAGCTAATACAGATGGCTATAGCATGTACACAGCTAATACAGATGGCTACAACATGTACACAGCTAATACAGATGGCTACAGCATTTACACAGCTAATACAGATGGCTACAGCATGTACACAGCTAATACAGATGGCTACAGCATGTACACAGCTAATACAGATGGCTACAGCATGTACACAGCTAATACAGATGGCTACAGCATGTACACAGCTAATACAGAGGGCTACAACATGTACACAGCTAATACAGATGGCTACAACATTTACACAGCTAATACAGATGGCTACAACATTTACACAGCTAATACAGATGGCTACAGCATGTACACAGCTAATACAGATGGCTACAACATTTACACAGCTAATACAGATGGCTACAGCATTTACACAGCTAATACAGATGGCTACAACATTTACACAGCTAATACAGATGGCTACAGCATGTACACAGCTAATACAGATGGCTACAGCATGTACACAGCTAATACAGATGGCTACAGCATTTACACAGCTAATACAGATGGCTACAGCATGTACACAGCTAATACAGATGGCTACAGCATTTACACAGCTAATACAGATGGCTACAGCATTTACACAGCTAATACAGATGGCTACAGCATTTACACAGCTAACACTGATGGCTACAGCATGTACACAGCTAATACAGATGGCTACAACATTTACACAGCTAATACAGATGGCTACAGCATGTACACAGCTAATACAGATGGCTACAGCATTTACACAGCTAATACAGATGGCTACAGCATGTACACAGCTAATACAGATGGCTACAGCATTTACACAGCTAATACAGATGGCTACAGCATGTACACAGCTAATACAGATGGCTACAGCATGTACACAGCTAATACAGATGGCTACAGCATTTACACAGCTAATACAGATGGCTACAACATGTACACAGCTAATACAGATGGCTACAGCATGTACACAGCTAATACAGATGGCTACAGCATGTACACAGCTAATACAGATGGCTACAGCATGTACACAGCTAATACAGATGGCTACAGCATGTACACAGCTAATACAGATGGCTACAGCATGTACACAGCTAATACAGATGGCTACAGCATGTACACAGCTAATACAGATGGCTACAGCATGTACACAGCTAATACAGATGGCTACAGCATGTACACAGCTAATACAGATGGCTACAGCATGTACACAGCTAATACAGATGGCTACAGCATGTACACAGCTAATACAGATGGCTACAACATGTACACAGCTAATACAGATGGCTACAGCATGTACACAGCTAATACAGATGGCTACAGCATGTACACAGCTAATACAGATGGCTACAACATTTACACAGCTAATACAGATGGCTACAACATTTACACAGCTAATACAGATGGCTACAGCATGTACACAGCTAATACAGATGGCTACAGCATGTACACAGCTAATACAGATGGCTACAGCATTTACACAGCTAATACAGATGGCTACAGCATTTACACAGCTAATACAGATGGCTACAGCATGTACACAGCTAATACAGATGGCTACAGCATTTACACAGCTAATACAGATGGCTACAACATGTACACAGCTAATACAGATGGCTACAGCATGTACACAGCTAATACAGATGGCTACAGCATTTACACAGCTACTACAGATGGCTACAGCATTTACACAGCTAATACAGATGGCTACAACATGTACACAGCTAATACAGATGGCTACAGCATGTACACAGCTAATACAGATGGCTACAGCATTTACACAGCTAATACAGATGGCTACAACATGTACACAGCTAATACAGATGGCTACAGCATGTACACAGCTAATACAGATGGCTACAGCATGTACACAGCTAATACAGATGGCTACAGCATGTACACAGCTAATACAGATGGCTACAGCATGTACACAGCTAATACAGATGGCTACAGCATGTACACAGCTAATACAGATGGCTACAGCATGTACACAGCTAATACAGATGGCTACAACATTTACACAGCTAATACAGATGGCTACAGCATGTACACAGCTAATACAGATGGCTACAACATTTACACAGCTAATACAGATGGCTACAGCATGTACACAGCTAATACAGATGGCTACAGCATGTACACAGCTAATACAGATGGCTACAACATTTACACAGCTAATACAGATGGCTACAACATGTACACAGCTAATACAGATGGCTACAGCATGTACACAGCTAATACAGATGGCTACAACATTTACACAGCTAATACAGATGGCTACAGCATTTACACAGCTAATACAGATGGCTACAACATGTACACAGCTAATACAGATGGCTACAGCATGTACACAGCTAATACAGATGGCTACAACATGTACACAGCTAATACAGATGGCTACAACATGTACACAGCTAATACAGATGGCTACAACATGTACACAGCTAATACAGATGGCTACAGCATTTACACAGCTAATACAGATGGCTACAACATTTACACAGCTAATACAGATGGCTACAACATTTACACAGCTAATACAGATGGCTACAGCATTTACACAGCTAATACAGATGGCTACAACATTTACACAGCTAATACAGATGGCTACAACATTTACACAGCTAATACAGATGGCTACAGCATGTACACAGCTAATACAGATGGCTACAACATGTACACAGCTAATACAGATGGCTACAGCATGTACACAGCTAATACAGATGGCTACAGCATGTACACAGCTAATACAGATGGCTACAACATTTACACAACTAATACAGATGGCTACAGCATGTACACAGCTAATACAGATGGCTACAGCATGTACACAGCTAATACAGATGGCTACAGCATTTACACAGCTAATACAGATGGCTACAGCATGTACACAGCTAATACAGATGGCTACAGCATGTACACAGCTAATACAGATGGCTACAGCATTTACACAGCTAATACAGATGGCTACAGCATTTACACAGCTAATACAGATGGCTACAGCATGTACACAGCTAATACAGATGGCTACAACATTTACACAGCTAATACAGATGGCTACAACATTTACACAGCTAATACAGATGGCTACAGCATGTACACAGCTAATACAGATGGCTACAGCATGTACACAGCTAATACAGATGGCTACAACATTTACACAACTAATACAGATGGCTACAGCATGTACACAGCTAATACAGATGGCTACAGCATTTACACAGCTAATACAGATGGCTACAGCATGTACACAGCTAATACAGATGGCTACAGCATTTACACAGCTAATACAGATGGCTACAGCATGTACACAGCTAATACAGATGGCTACAGCATGTACACAGCTAATACAGATGGCTACAGCATGTACACAGCTAATACAGATGGCTACAACATTTACACAGCTAATACAGATGGCTACAGCATGTACACAGCTAATACAGATGGCTACAACATGTACACAGCTAATACAGATGGCTACAGCATGTACACAGCTAATACAGATGGCTACAGCATTTACACAGCTAATACAGATGGCTACAACATGTACACAGCTAAGACAGATGGCTACAGCATTTACACAGCTAATACAGATGGCTACAACATGTACACAGCTAATACAGATGGCTACAACATGTACACAGCTAATACAGATGGCTACAGCATGTACACAGCTAATACAGATGGCTACAGCATGTACACAGCTAATACAGATGGCTACAGCATGTACACAGCTAATACAGATGGCTACAACATTTACACAGCTAATACAGATGGCTACAACATTTACACAGCTAATACAGATGGCTACAACATGTACACAGCTAACACAGATGGCTACAACATTTACACAGCTAATACAGATGGCTACAACATGTACACAGCTAATACAGATGGCTACAACATGTACACAGCTAATACAGATGGCTACAACATTTACACAGCTAATACAGATGGCTACAACATTTACACAGCTAATACAGATGGCTACAGCATTTACACAGCTAATACAGATGGCTACAGCATGTACACAGCTAATACAGATGGCTACAGCATTTACACAGCTAATACAGATGGCTACAACATGTACACAGCTAATACAGATGGCTACAGCATTTACACAGCTAATACAGATGGCTACAGCATTTACACAGCTAATACAGATGGCTACAGCATGTAGACAGCTAATACAGATGGCTACAGCATGTACACAGCTAATACAGATGGCTACAGCATGTACACAGCTAATACAGATGGCTACAGCATGTACACAGCTAATACAGATGGCTACAGCATGTACACAGCTAATACAGATGGCTACAGCATGTACACAGCTAATACAGATGGCTACAGCATGTACACAGCTAATACAGATGGCTACAGCATGTACACAGCTAATACAGATGGCTACAGCATGTACACAGCTAATACAGATGGCTACAGCATGTACACAGCTAATACAGATGGCTACAGCATTTACACAGCTAATACAGATGGCTACAGCATGTACACAGCTAATACAGATGGCTACAGCATTTACACAGCTAATACAGATGGCTACAGCATGTACACAGCTAATACAGATGGCTACAGCATGTACACAGCTAATACAGATGGCTACAGCATGTACACAGCTAATACAGATGGCTACAGCATGTACACAGCTAATACAGATGGCTACAGCATGTACACAGCTAATACAGATGGCTACAACATGTACACAGCTAATACAGATGGCTACAGCATTTACACAGCTAATACAGATGGCTACAGCATGTACACAGCTAATACAGATGGCTATAGCATTTACACAGCTAATACAGATGGCTACAGCATGTACACAGCTAATACAGATGGCTACAGCATTTACACAGCTAATACAGATGGCTACAGCATTTACACAGCTAATACAGATGGCTACAGCATTTACACAGCTAATACAGATGGCTACAGCATTTACACAGCTAACACAGATGGCTACAGCATGTACACAGCTAATACAGATGGCTACAACATGTACACATCTAATACAGATGGCTACAGCATTTACACAGCTAATACAGATGGCTACAGCATGTACACAGCTAATACAGATGGCTACAGCATGTACACAGCTAATACAGATGGCTACAGCATGTACACAGCTAATACAGATGGCTACAACATTTACACAGCTAATACAGATGGCTACAACATTTACACAGCTAATACAGATGGCTACAGCATGTACACAGCTAACACAGATGGCTACAGCATTTACACAGCTAACACAAATGGCTACAGCATTTACACAGCTAATACAGATGGCTACAGCATGTACACAGCTAATACAGATGGCTACAGCATGTACACAGCTAATACAGATGGCTACAGCATGTACACAGCTAATACAGATGGCTACAACATTTACACAGCTAATACAGATGGCTACAGCATGTACACAGCTAATACAGATGGCTACAGCATTTACACAGCTAACACAAATGGCTACAACATTTACACAGCTAATACAGATGGCTACAGCATGTACACAGCTAATACAGATGGCTACAGCATGTACGCAGCTAATACAGATGGCTACAGCATGTACACAGCTAATACAGATGGCTACAACAAACATTTATTTTAAATAATTCAAGTGTTTAAGGAAGCCACTATTAGACGTCAAATAAAATAAATGATTAAAAGTTCCTTACTTTACATTCAACAGAGGAGTACAGTTCAATCTCTTCATCTTTGGAATTTACAACCCTGAAATATTTTTAATATATTAATTCAACATATTTTTAATAATTTAAAATAATCACACACACACACACATGCCCCCTTCCTAACATCAACCACACTGCTGTGTGTACTGTGTGTATTTTATCATGGCACCAGTACTATCACTTTACAGGGTGAAAACTCACCCTTATAGTGATTGAACCCACGATATTATATTACATTATTATTAAGGCGGTGGATTGGCAGTATCGGTAGAGGGTCGGACGCCATGCTTTGTAGCATAGAGTTACGGCCCTTTACAGTCCGAGTTCAAATCCCGCCGAAGTTAACTTTGCCTTTCATCCTTACGGGGGTCGATAAAATAAAGTACCAGTCACGCACTGGGATCGATTTAATCGACTTTCCCCTCCCCCAAAATTGCTGGCCTTGTGCCTAAATCAGAAACCATTATTAATGGGCGGTGGATTGGCAGTATCGGTAGAGGGTTCGGACGCCATCCTTAGCAGCATAGAGTTACGCCTCTTTGCAGTCTGAGTTCAAATCCCGCCGAGGTTAATTTTGCCTTTCATTCTTACAGGGTCAATAAAATAAAGTACCAGCAATGCACTGGCCTTGTACCAAAAGTAGAAACAACTTATTATTGGTGGAGTGGCAATATTGGTAGAGCATCAGACACCATGCGTTGCAGCATAGAGTTAT
Organism: Eledone cirrhosa; assembly: GCA_964016885.1. Lineage (NCBI taxonomy): Eukaryota > Metazoa > Mollusca > Cephalopoda > Octopoda > Eledonidae > Eledone > Eledone cirrhosa. The sequence continues at coordinate 100,279,288 of OZ024744.1, forward strand.
GACCCTTTACGTTTTGAGTTCAAATCCCGCCGAGGTTAACTTTGCCTTTCATCCTTACGAGGTCGAAAAAATAAAGTACCAGTAATGCACTGGGATAATTGCTGGCCTTGTGCCAAAAGTAGAAACAATTATTATAATTTATATTAATATTAATTGTTTCTACTTTTGGCACAAGGCCAGCAATTACCCGTAACTGAGACCGTAAAGGGACGTAACAATGTTGGAAAGCATGGCGTCCGATTCTCTGCCGATACTGCCAATCCAAGGGCAGTGGATTGCTAGTATCAATGAATTAGAATTAAAATTATGGGTAGATACAGGCTCCATAAGCAATAGTGAAGGCAACCTGTCCAGGAGCGCAGTAACTCTAAAAACTGATACACAGGGTAGAGAGGACCCTAAGACAATCTTGCCAGACCACCTCTCTACTGCTGGTGATATGATAAAACACACTCGGTCCATGCTGTAAAGTGGTTGGTGATAAAAAGGGTATCCAGCCAGAAAATTATGAAAAGCACAATCTACCATATACACATTAACTGAGTATACATGTCAGAATTTAGGAATGCAGTTTTCATAAAAAGTGAATTGATTAAATTTACTGATTAATTAAATTTAAATGTAAATATGTTAAGTAGAAGAAATATAAGGAAAAAAAAAAAAGTTCTCCCCCCACTTATTCTTGAGAGGGTCATGGGGGCAGAGTCCTCAAACAAGTCTTGTCAGAAGCAACTGTTTCCAACTGCTCCGACTGGATCTCCAAGTGAAACCAGCCAAGTTCATGGATGTTATCCAACTATATTGCTTGGGGTCTGCTCCTGGGTCTCCAACTGGTCGGTTTTGCCCGTAAATTTTGTCCAGCGATTCTTTCCTGAGACATTCTAGCCACATGACCATGGTATCGGAGCTGTGATCTCTTAAGAGAAGTAGTGACTTTCTGATCTTTGAGTTGCACACTTTATCAAATAACATTACCAAAGACCATTTGGAAGAACCCCATTTTGGCTGCTTGTATTCACGATCGTATTATTTTGGTTATTACCCAAGATTCATGACCATAAGGATCATTAAACCAACAAAAGGGTGTATGTGAAGGAGTGATTATCTGGTACTATGGACAAAAATAGTAATATTTTAAATGTGACTTGCTTGTGAGGTTGAATTTTAAGAGAGACGGCAGTTTTCTTGAGCTACAATACATAAGAAAAATAATAATTATTAACAATGTTAATAGATAATAAACAAGGTAAATATTTTAATCCTTTCTTTACAATAATTTTAATAAAAGTCACTGATCATAATTTTCAAAATACTTTTCAAAATAATCAAGAATTTGATGGGATGTAGCAGTATAACTAACTTTCCCATTATCAAGCTGATGTTTGGAACATAACTTGAGAAAGTTTCTTACAGAAAATTATGATGGAAGGTTTTTGGATAAATATAAACAAGTCTTTTATTACCATATTTCTAATGAAATAGACTTTGGAGGGATTTAGTAATATAACTTTCTCATTATTAAGCTAGTATTTGGAACATAAGAACTGCATGCTCTTTTGTTATATCAGCAGCACAACCACTTTACAGTGTGAACTGGGTGCCTTTTGTCATGTCACCAGCATGAACACATTACAGGGTGAACTGGGTGCCTTTTGTCATGTCACCAGCACAACCACTTTACAGTGTGAACTGGGTGCCTTTTGTCATGTCACCAGCATGAACACATTACAGGGTGAACTGGGTGCCTTTTGTCATGTCACCAGCATGAACACATTACAGGGTGAACTGGGTGCCTTTTGTCATGTCACCAGCATGAACACATTACAGGGTGAACTGGGTGCCTTTCGTCATGTCACCAGCATGAACACATTACAGGGTGAACTGGGTGCCTTTCGTCATGTCACCAGCATGAACACATTACAGGGTGAACTGGGTGCCTTTCGTCATGTCACCAGCATGAACACATTACAGGGTGAACTGGGTGCCTTTCGTCATGTCACCAGCATGAACACTTTACAGGGTGAACTGGGTGCCTTTTGTCATGTCACCAGCATGAACACCTGTCGAGTGTACCAAAGATTTTATATTAGGTACACTGTGTCCCTGTGTTTCATAAGAGGAGGCTATAAATGCAAGCAGCAGGAAGGGCATCCATCTGTAAAACATTGTCTAAGAACATCCCCGCCAGCCCATGCCAGCATGGAAGAGTGGACATGACAATGATGATGATGGTGATAATGACTGCGACAACAACAACAACAACAACGATGGCAACAGCGATGACAAAGACAATGACGACAAAGAAGACAACAATGACAATCAACATCATCATGAAGATAGCAAAGATCACAGTTTAGGGTCAACTAAAAAGTACCTACCAATTCTTCATACTTTGGATTACTGACAACAGTCTTTCCAAAGTCAACCGATCCATAAACAACGGACTGTTCTTGATCCCTTTCCAAAATACCTAAAAGAAAAACAAGATAAAAACAAGATAAGTCAAATGAAAGACAGTCAAGATAATCAAAAGAAGGGAGGTAGGTGTAAAAGCCAAACTCGCTATCTTCAATTCGGTATTTGTGCCAACCCTTATATATGGTCATGAATTTTGGGTAATGACCAAAAGAATATGATCACAAATACAAGTGGCCAAAATGGGACTCCTCCAAAGGGTCTTTGGAGTAACGTTACTTGATAGAGTGTGTAGCTCAGAGATCAGCGAGTCACTCCAGGTAGAGACGCTACTTCTCTGAATTAAGTGATCATAGCTCCAATACTATCACAGCTTTGATATTACAGGTATGTGGTTAGAATGTTTCAGGAAAGAATCGCTGGACATTTGTAGCTTCGAGATCAGAGAGTCACTCCAGGTAGAGCTGTTACTTCTTCAAATTGAGAGATCACAGCTCCGATACAGTGGGCATATGGTTAGAATGTCTCAGGAAAGAATCGCTGGACAGATTTTATAGGAAAAAAAAAAACCAACTGGCAGGAGACCCAGCGGGTAGACCTTCAGCAAAGATGGTTGGATAACATCCATAAGCTTGGCTGGTCTTGCTTAGGGATCCAGCCAGATCAGTTGGAGATGGTTGTTTCTGATAGGACCTGCTGAAGGAGTGTTTGAGGACTGTTCCCATGACCCTCTCAGTGGGTGAAGAAGAAGAAATGAAAAAGGGATCTACTGACAAAAAAAGTGAGAAGCTAGAAATTTCAAATGTCATATCCTCAGTTTTTAAAGTGGTAGACGGAAAAACTATGGGACTAACCATTTCGTTATCATATTTGTAAAGACACTACCTATGATTTTCAATACTTGATCTGAAAATAATCAAGATTTTGTCTTTATTGGTTTTTGATTTAGGTGCAAAGCCAACAATTTTGGTGGTATCATCATCATCATCATCATCACTTATCTATCTTCTACGTTAGCATGGGTTAGATGGGTTTGTCCCATTTAGAAGAAAGTATACATACATACATATATATAAATATATCAACCTTGTCGATTAGCGTCCATCATTCATGGGTAGGACAGATTGACCCGTAGGGAAAAACCAGGTCAGAGGACCATGTTTAGCTCACCCAGGGCAGATTTTGGCTTGGTTTCTACAGCTGGGTTCCTTCCTACCACCAACCACATTTACAGTGTGTGCCGAGTGTCACCTACACGACCACTTTACAGTGGGGCCTGGGCACTTTTGTTATATCACTGACACAACCACTTTACAGTGGGGCCTGGGCACTTTTGTCTTGGAAGGGAGGGGGAGGGGGGGAATTGGGGAAAATGTGGACAGGGTAGTAGGGGAGGTATGGTTACTGCTAAGGGAGGTGGATGAGAGGAGAGAAAGTTGGGGAAGGTGCTGCCTACTAGGTATAAGCTTCACCCTGTGAATAATAGAGAGTGGGTCTTCTGTAAAACTGCATAGCGCCAGAGGCCGCAGTCCTGTGTCATTGCTTTGAGGTGTAATTGTGCAAGGACAGCTTTTATTACCTCATCCCAAGTCTTCCTAGGCCTTCCCACACCATGTCTACTATTAGTGTATGTATATGTGTGGGTATATATATATATATATAAATTGATGGTAGTTACAGAAAAACCTGGGACGATCTGATAAATTCTGACCTTACACACTTGCACCTCTCTAAGACAATGTCACTGGACTGAGATCTTTGGCACTACGCAGTAATACAGTAGACCCGCCTTGCCTATGTACAAACCGAAACCTACAGTCAGTAGGCGCCTCTTAACCAAATATACACCCCAATCCACTACCCTACCCTATCCTCCCACTCCCACCAACCTCTCTGTAAAGTTGGTACCTCAACATCCAGTCCAAATAAATGAGATAATGAGATCGAGATCGTGTAGGTGTCAACAAAAAAAAAAAAAAACACAGTCCATGCTGTAATGTGGCCATGTAGGTAACATGGTAAAAAGTTCCCAGTTCCACACTGTAAATGTGGTTGGTGTTAGGAAGGACATCCAGCTGTAGAAATCAAGCCAGATAGTCCTAGTTCTATATGAGCGAGACACGGTCATCCGACCAACCTTGCCGCAAATTGGAACAATTCCCGTCTAACCCATGCTAGCGGGGAAGATGGACGTTAAACGATGATGATGATGATATATAAATTCAAGAGCATTTTTCAAAAAGAAAACATGAAACATTTTTTTTTTAAATTGCAAGTAGATATAAATACCTGGAATAATTGACTGGCCCGTTATACGATAGCCACGATAGTCAACTACAATAGTTCCCAGCATATAAACACCCTCAGGATCAATGCCAAAATAAGCTTTTACTCCTTGCAGGTCATTTCCCTATATTTAATGACAACACAGGAGTAAATCAATTATACTGTCAAACCAAACTGAACGGCATACACACACACACACACACAGTGAAGGACATCACACACACACACACACAGTGAAGGACATCACACACACACACACACAGTGAAGGACATCACACACACACACACACAGTGAAGGACATCACACACACACACACACAGTGAAGGACATCACACACACACACACACAGTGAAGGACATCACACACACACACACACAGTGAAGGACATCACACACACACAGTGAAGGACATCACACACACACACACACAGTGAAGGACATCACACACACACACACACAGTGAAGGACATCACACACACACACACACAGTGAAGGACATCACACACACACACACACAGTGAAGGACATCACACACACACACACACACAGTGAAGGACATCACACACACACACACACACAGTGAAGGACATCACACACACACACACACAGTGAAGGACATCACACACACACACACACAGTGAAGGACATCACACACACACACACACAGTGAAGGACATCACACACACACACACACAGTGAAGGACATCACACACACACACACAGTGAAGGACATCACACACACACACACAGTGAAGGACATCACACACACACACACAGTGAAGGACATCATACACACACACACAGTGAAGGACATCATACACACACACACAGTGAAGGACATCATACACACACACACAGTGAAGGACATCATAAACACACACACAGTGAAGGACATCATACACACACACACAGTGAAGGACATCACACACACACACACAGTGAAGGACATCACACACAGTGAAGGACATCACACACAGTGAAGGACATCACACACACACACACAGTGAAGGACATCATACACACACACAGTGAAGGACATCACACACACTCAGTGAAGGACATCACACACACTCAGTGAAGGACATCACACACACACACAGTGAAGGACATCACATACACACACAGTGAAGGACATCACATACACACTCAGTGAAGGACATCACACACACTCAGTGAAGGATATCACACACACTCAGTGAAGGATATCACACACTCAGTGAAGGATATCACACACACTCAGTGAAGGATATCACACACACACAGTGAAGGACATCACACACACACTCAGTGAAGGACATCATACACACACTCAGTGAAGGACATCATACACACACTCAGTGAAGGACATCATACACACACTCAGTGAAGGACATCATACACACTCAGTGAAGGACATCATACACACTCAGTGAAGGACATCATACACACACTCAGTGAAGGACATCATACACACACTCAGTGAAGGACATCATACACACACTCAGTGAAGGACATCATACACACACTCAGTGAAGGACATCATACACACACTCAGTGAAGGACATCATACACACACTCAGTGAAGGACATCATACACACACTCAGTGAAGGACATCATACACACTCAGTGAAGAACATCACACACACTCAGTGAAGGACATCACACACACACTCAGTGAAGGACATCACACACACACACACACACAGCAAAAGATATCACACACACACACACACTTTGTGATATTTACTGTGTTTGTGTAACCCTTCACCAACACACAGTAAAGATCACACACACATACATGGTGAAAGATCACACACACATACACACACACATTGAAGGATAAACAACATTTTGTGGGGTTAGTTTAATATCAAAGAAATTGTCTTACAGGTGCCGCATAAGCAGCAGCATCTCCACCAAAATCTTTGTAATGATCACGGACATCAAATCCAAGAGAGAAGAAAATATTGTTCCAAATGAACATTTGCATCCTGCAAAGAGTTAATATACACCCGGTAAAAAATAATATACATCCTATAAAAATATATACACTGTAAAAGCATATACACCCAGTAAAAAATAATATACATCCTATCAAAATATATTCACTGTAAAAGCATATACAGCCTGTAAAGAATAATATACAGCCTATAAAAACATTAGGTACATCCTATAAAAATATATACACCCTGTAAAAGCATATACACCCGGTAAAAAATAATATACAGCCTATAAAAACAGCTACATGCTATAAAAATATATACACCCTGTAAAGTCATACACATCCTATAAAAATACATTCACTGTAAAAGCATATACACCCTGTAAAGAATAATATACAGCCTATAAAAATATATACACCCTGTAAAGTCATACGCATCCTATAAAAATATATTCACTGTAAAAGCATATACACCCGGTAAAAAAATATACAGCCTATAAAAATATATACTCGCTGTAAAGACATAACATACATCCTGTAAAATCATATATACACTATAAAAACATGATATACATCCATTTTAATGTAATTCAATGTAATGTCTAAAAATAAGTGTCGATTCAAATGTTTATCGTATCTTTACGAGTGGACAGATTGTTGTGAAAAATTGTATTAAAGTAAACACTTTTGTGCTGTTTTGTACTTTTCAAGAATGTCTTGTTAATGTGGTTTCATGTAGTACAGGATGTTAAGAGTTAAGAGTTAATGTTTCAGAGAAGAAAAACAGGTACATCTAATGTAAGAAAGAGTTAATATGTTTTAAGACTAACATACACCAGGAAGTGAAGAGGTGGTAGTAGGGGGTGATATTTGACACATACCAAGAAGTGGGGCACAATATTTGACATATAGCAGGAAGTGAAGTGATGGACAATATTTAACCTTTCATAACCATATTTCTAATGAAATAACACTATTTTAATTAATTAATGAAGAATGAGAGTTTACTAAAATTATTTCATTACTAAAATAGTAACTTAACGTAAGGTTCTTATATAAAATTATGTTGGAAGATTTTAATTTAAATTGGAAACCTTTAAAATAAATGGTTTTATTTCATAGAATCAGAGCTGGTTTTGACCAGATTGGTAACAGATAGTAACTTAATGTAATGTTATATAAAATAATTGTTTCTACTTTAAGCACAAGGCCAGCAATTACCCAGTGCATTACTGGTACTTTATTTTATCGACCCCGTAAGGATGAAAGGCAAAGTCAACCTTGGCGGGATTTGAACTCAGGTCGTAAAGGGACGTAACTATGCTGGAAAGCATGGCGTCCGACCCTCTACCGATACTATAATGTTATATAAAATAATGTTGGAAGATTTTAATTTAAATTAGAAACCTTTAAAATGGGCGACTTTATTTCATAGAACCAGGGCCAGTTTTGGCTGGATTGGTAACTAAAGGGTTAACACATAGGAGGAAATAGGAGTGGTGGAAGAGGGGAGACAATATTTAACATAAATAAGTGAGAGTTGTAAGGTGGAATCTGCACCACTTACTTAGCATCCTCTCCTGGATTGATGGCCATAACGTTCCCATCAATCACAGCCATAGCACCACGGGTTGCAGCTGATACAAAGTCACTGTTTACCTTGAAGAAGAAGAAGAAAAAATATATATATTAAAATAAATAATATATTTCAATCCTGGCTTTGATTTTCTTACATTTAAAATACAAATATTTTTCTTAAAAACTATACATATTTACATAATTTTTTTTCCTCTTAACCCAAGTTAATTTTTTTTTGTTCAAGAAACCAATAGATAGATAAGATGATGATGATGATGATATTGTATCAATCTATAGACATAAAAGGTATATATATTGTATCAATCTACAGACATAAAAAACAAAACGTATATAAATTAATAAAACCATCATCATCGTTTAACGGCTATCTTCCACGCTAGCATGGGTTAGACGGGAATTGTCCCACTTGAGGCAAGGTTGGTCGGGTGATTGTGTCTCACCAGATAGTGCTATACGAGCGACACATGGTCACCCATCCAATCTTGCCTCAAGTAGGACAATTCCCGTCTAACCCATGCTAGCGTGGAAGATAGACGTTAAACGATGATGATGATTTTATCAATCTTTAAACAAAGTATATATTTTATCAATCCATACACAGATAAAAGATATATATATATATATATATTATCAATCAATCTATAGACATAATATGTACCAACAGTAGGGATGGAAGTCAAAATGTTAGAAACCAAATCTTATATGAAATTGCAATGAAACATTCTAAGCAGAGTGATTTAAAAATGTTTCTAACCTTAAATATTGCTCTCTCTCGAATAAGTCGATCAGGCAAAGTTTTTCGAGATAATTCTCTGGTCGTCTGAATTTCTTCATTCCAATCTCGAGTCTGCCCTGGTATATGTTCTTCATAACCCAACCGTGTTGAAAATGCTAATAAATAACAAAAAATATATTAATAAAATTAATATCCATATCAATTTTCAGTTTTAACCATTATCTATCAAGGGCAGTTAATTCTTTTGTTACCATATATTTCTACTGAAAGATACTACCTATATTTGAAAATAACCAATAACTTGCTTCTGACAGGACACACTGGAAGCACTGTTTGAGGACACTGCCCTCAAGACCCTCTCAGGAATAAGTAGGCAAAGAAGAAGACCAATAACTTATTTTACTAGTAAGTCCCTCTAACTTTCTCATTTTAAAGCTGTTGTTTAGAATATTAGTTAACAAAAGCATTCACATAAAATTATGATGGTAGGTTTTTAGATAAATATAAATACTTTAAAATAGTTTTGTATCATAGAACCGTTTCAGTGAAGTTGGTGTCAAAAGAGTTAAACATTTTTCATACAATGATGACTTAGCTCCATCTACCAATTCCATTACAATAGCACGATAGTTTCCTCTAACTATTAAATGAATGGTTCACTATTTTAGCATCATTTATTTAAAAATTTCTGCCAATACATCATCTCACCATTTAACGTCCAGTAAGAAATTAAAAAAAAATAAAAATAAATAAAAATCAGAAAATCGTGATTACTAATCTAAAAACAAAATGTACAAATGACTCACCATCTTCTGCTCGAATATAATCTATAGAATGCTCCATCTGAGGAGATACCCAACTATACACTTGATATGGGGTAGGCACTCTTTCAAAAGGGTGTTTCTGAGCCCGTTTCTTGAGTAAAATTGCAAAATTTCTTTTGAAAGAAGGACTAATCTAAAAAATAGAATTTATCAAAAATCAAAACTATATTTATATTTGTTAAACTATATATCTAACAAATCATAAATGTATAATGAAAGACTTTTACACACAAACTCCACAAAAAGATTTAAAAAACTAAATAAAGATAGTGTATTCTGAAAGAGAATAAATTTGAGTGTATTAGGTTGTATTTAATAGTTATAGTAAAGCTACAAGATCAAACAGACTTGGATTAATTTATTAGTTAAGCTTAAATCCAATACATTCGTGAATAAGAAAGAGTGAAGAAGGGGAGATAATTTTTGCAAATTAATTTTGATTTTTAATTTAAATAATTCCAATATGGAATATTACAAAATGATTTAAGTTACAAAAGTAAACACACACACACACACAATTAAAATCTTTCTAAATAAAGAGAATATTTACTTGATTCAGGAGTTCAATAAGAGAATGTGATAAATGCTTTTGAGCAGCAGATTTGGGATTGAATTCATCTTCTGTGCATCTACAAGGAAGATAACAGTCAGACATCAAATATAATATTAACCAATAACATTTAATAATCTATATTATAATAAGAGCGCTGTCTGTCCATCACGCTCACTTTATATAGAGAGGAAGAGCTGCAAGCGAGAGATATGTACAGAGAGTGAACAGGGAGCACCGTGTTTTTACAATGTGATAAAAAGAGGTAGATAGACAGAAAATTATGACGTCACCCTCAGCTATATATAGAGGGGGGGGGGGAGTGCTGAGCAAGAGATATGTATATAGATTGAGAAAGAAAAAGAACATTTAGAAAGTAAGAGTGAGTGAGTGGGGGGAGAAGATAATTTCGCTCTCATCTAGTAGATATAACGCATCATCATCATCATCATTTAACGTCCATCTTCCACGCTTGCATGGGTTTGGACGGGAGTTTTCCCCATTTGAGGACTGTCTGGCGGGTTTTCTACGGCAGGATGCCCTTCCTAACACCAACCACGTTTACAGTGTGGACTGGGAGGTTTTTACCGTGTTACCTACACGGCCGCATTACAGCGTGGACTGTGTTATTTTCTCGTGACACCTACACAACCTCATTTGTTTCGGACTGGATGTTGTGGTACCAACATAACTTCACATTGAAAGGGGTGGTGTGGATGGGGTGGGGGGTAATGGGACAGGGGTGTATTTTTGTTAGAGGTGCCTATATTTGTTGGTTATTATTCTATCACTTGTTGTACAATATAAGATATATATTATTAACCCTTTCATTGCCATATTTCTAGTTGGTCTGGTAAATAAATATATACATATATACCAGGTCTGAACAATTCCCATCATGACCATTTAACAGCTTGTATGGTTTACACAGGAAAACTGTGTGAAGTGCAATGTTGCATGGTAATGAAACATGGACTGTGATGGCAGAGGACATGTAAAGGTTGAAGAGAAATGAGGCAAGCATGCTTTGTTGGATGTGCAACACAAGTGTGAGAGAAAGGCAGAGCCTGGATGAACAGAGGGAGAAACTGGGTTTAAGAGGAATCTGAGGTGATGTGCAGGACAGAAGATTGTGTTGGTGTGGAAAAACATACCGAACAAAGAATTGAAAGAATTCTTTGGTTGTGTCAAAGAGATGACAACCTCCCATGTGCTGGTGACATGATAAAAGGCACCCGGTGCAACCTGTAAAGAGCGGGAACGCATGTGAAAGAGATGCAGCCCCAGACCATCTGAGAGGTCAATAGTTCTTACCTGAACTATGCTGACACGTCTGTCCCTTGCTAGTCAGGAAAGCAGACATTACTTCTTAATATCCTGTACCATATGAAACCACATTAATATGACATTCTTGAAAAGTACAAAACATCACTATGACTGTATCACATTAAAAATTAAAGTCACTAATGCTGCACATTTTTCACAATAATAAGTCCGTTGGACATCCAATGAAGCGTAGTTGCTTCATTTCTCTTCAACTTTCACATGTCCTCTGCCATCACAGCCATCTTTCAATACTACACAGGTGTCATACAGTTTTCCTGTATAAACCATACAAGCTGTTAAATGATGATGATGAATATTGTTATATTTTGCAGCTGATTTAAGATCTTACTTCATCATCATCATTTTACGTCCGCTTTTCCCTGCTTGCAAGGGTGAGACGGGAACTGATTCTGGCTTGATTTCTACAGCTGGCTGCCCTTCCTAACACCAACCTCATTTACAGTGAGTGCTGGGTGCTTTTTTGCCGTGGCACCTACATGACCACTTTATAGTGGAATGATATGGGACAGTACCTATCATCTCATTTCGAATAACTTAAATAATAAACATTTGAATATTATAGACATTTTCTGCTAAATCATTAGATATTAAGGGATAAATAATGATGATGGTAATCAGAATTACCAAATGTTAGGAGAGTAGAAGCAGCAACAATGGAAGAGGCTCTGTTGCAAGATTTATTGCATGAATGATCCCATAACTCCTGAGGGTGTCAGAGGTGCCATATAGACATATGGCATTTCTAAACCTGGCAGAGCCCATCTCCTCTCCAGCTCTGAATAGAGCAGATCTCTTCCAGAGAAGGATAGGGAGTGAGGAAGAGATATAAAGGAAGAATCAACCCAAGTACTTGACTGGTACTTTATTTTATCGACCTCGAATGGATGAAAGATAAAGTTGATCTCAAGGGGATTTGAACTCAGAGAGCAGAGATCCAAAATGAATACCAGAAAGCATTCCAACGTTCTATTGAATCTGCCCATTTGACATCTACGAAAGATTTATTAGAAAGAAAAAAAAGTTCACTCACTGATTTAAATAGAAACCTCGTGTAGAAGCTGTGATGTGGAATCTTTTATCTTCCAATGTGACTACATGTAAGTAGAGGAGATCACCTGAAAAATTAACAGAAATTACAGTGAATTATCTCAGAATACAGAAACACAATAAATAATAGATTAGAACCCAACACTCAATACTTAACATAAAAAGACACACCCACAGGCACACAAACTAAACATCTCATACAAAAAAAAAAAGAAAATTGATTTCATGAAATACTGCATTGCCAATTGACGGCATTCTCGTGAATAGCGAATAACATAAAATTTTTTTTAAAAACCTGAAAATGAGTTAAGAAATTTTAATCTAAATTTAATCTCAAAGAGAAGAGATCGGAACATTATACTCTGAAAGTTCTTTAACCCTTTAGCATTTACATTATATATACTATTGTATTTTCATGGTAAGGCTTTACCTCACATTGAATTTATGAGATTTTGATATTTATTTTGAGAAAAATACTTTAACATAAGTATGAGCAGCCGGTTATGGCCAGTTTGAACAGAAAGAGGTGAGAGAATTCTGGCCAGTTTAAATGCTAAAAAGTTAAACTCTGAAGAAGGGAATTTCAAATCCCGAAATATTGAACATCAGCAACAACAACAAAATAAAGATTCCCAGGTAACTTACATTTTCGTTACCTTCACCTTACAGTCCATTTTGCATTGTTTAGCCATATATCACTTTCCACATTATATATTATATACAATACTTCAGGCTAACTACAACATTTTATTACAATAAACAAAACAGAAATATATCAACTGTTTCATTGACTCAACATTTCTAACATGTGATGTCTAACTCTGGTTAGTAACATTAAAATACTGCTTGGTAGTTAGTAGTGTCTACAGATTTTACTGAACCTTTTGTTACCATATTTTTAACAAAACACTGTGTGAGTGTGTGTGTGAGTGTGTGTGAGTGTGTGAGTGTGTGTGAGTGTGTGTGAGTGTGTGTGAGTGTGTGTGAGTGTGTGTGAGTGTGTGTGAGTGTGTGAGTGAGTGAGTGTGAGTGTGTGTGTGTGTGTGTGTGTGTGTGTGTGTGTGTGTGTGTGTGTGTGTGTGTGTGTGTGTGTGTGTGTGTGTGTGTGTGTGTGTGTGTGTGTGTGTGTGTGTGTGTGTGTGAGTGAGTGAGTGAGTGAGTGAGTGAGTGAGTGAGTGAGTGAGTGAGTGAGTGAGTGAGTGAGTGAGTGAGTGAGCGAGCGACGCGAGCGAGCGAGCGAGCGAAGCGAGCGAGCGAAGCGAGCCGAGCGAGCGAGCGTGCGTGCGTGCGTGCGTGCGTGCGTGCGTGCGTGCGTGCGTGCGTGCGTGCGTGCGTGCGTGCGTGCGTGCGTGCGTGCGTGCGTGCGTGCGTGCGTGCGTGCGTGCGTGCGTGCGTGCGTGCGTGCGTGCGTGCGTGCGTGCGTGCGTGCGTGCGTGCGTGCGTGCGTGCGTGCGTGCGTGCGTGCGTGCGTGCGTGCGTGCGTGCGCGCGCGCGTGCGCGCGTGTGCGTGCGCGTGCGCGTGCGTGCGCGTGCGTGTGCGTGCGTGTGCGTGCGTGCGTGTGCGTGCGTGTGCGTGCGCGCGCGTGTGCGTGCGTGCGCGTGTGCGCGCGTGCGTGTGCGTGTGCGTGTGCGTGTGCGTGTGCGTGTGTGTGTGCGCGTGTTTTTCAAATCATTTTGAAAAAGAATTTGGAGAGATTTAGTAAAATAACTTTCTCGTGTAAAATGATGGAAAGTACCATAGATCTACCTCTGCAACCCCCACCACAGACAAGTCCTCAGCTCACACTGTAAAGTGGTTGTTTTGGTGCCACGGCATGTACTTGTAAAAATAGTAACTGCAGTAGTAATTCTTTCTACTTTTGGCACAAGGCCAGCAATTACCCCAGTACGTTACTGGTACTCTATTTTATCGATCCTGTAAGGATGAAAGGCAAAGTTAACCTCGGCGGGATTTGAACTCGGACCATAAAGGGCCGTAACTCTATGCTGCAAAGCATGGCGTCCGACCCTCTACTGATACTGTAGTAATAGTAGATAGTAACTTACCATGCATTCTTCGGTTACCAGGAGGAGGATTCCAGCCACTATATGTCATCACTTTTAAGCACTGTGGCCCCTGTAATAATAATAATAATAATAATAATAATAATTGTTTCTACTTTTAGGCACAAGACCAGCAATTACCCAGTGCATTACTGGTACTTTATTTTATCGACCCCGTAAGGATGAAAGGCAAAGTCAACTTCGGCGGGATTTGAACTCAGATCGTAAAGGGACGTAACTATGCTGGAAAGCATGGCGTCCGACTCTCTAAATACTATATAAACGTGGGTGGTGTTAGGAAGAACATCCAGCTGTAAAATACCCAGCTAAATTTACAGTCCTCACCAGAGCAAGGTGCGACACATGGCCAACCCTGGTTAGACTTACCCCCCCGGCATGGACGACCCATCTAACCCATGTAAGCATGGAAAAATTGATGTTAAATGGAAATGATGATGTTTGAGGCACAACGCCAACAATTTTGGGGGGAGGGGGAAGTTAATTAAATCGATCCCCAGTGCATTACTGGTACTTTATTTTATCAACCCCGTAAGGATGAAAGGTAAAGTCAACCTCGGCGGGATTTGAACTCAGAATGCCAAGGGCCGTAACTATGCGTCAAAGCATGGCGTCCGACCCTCTACCGATACTGCCAATTCACCACCCTAATAATAATAATAATAATAACTTTGATAGGTTTTGGCCAGTATTGGCCCAGGCCATGTCTAACTTAATAGCACCACCTAGCTAATGATCTTTTATTTGCCACTAGGTCGCCGAATGAGAGTTACATTACAAAAACAAGTTACACTAATTCTACCAAATACCAACAACACCAAGAATGGTAGTATTAAAGATAAGAACTAAAAGAATAAAAAACTTAAAACTTACGAGAAAATAAAGGTAATAATTGTCTCTACTGAGAATATAAAGGGCCGCAACTCTAAGAAACTGAACTGAAAGATTAGAATAATAATTATCTCACCCTTTGTTCTTTGATAGAAGGATGCAGGTAGAGTAAAGGTGGTTCTTTGGAATTTGGTAAAATAAATTCAGGAGGCGAACAGTCTGCAGACTCCAATCTGGAACGGGTTTTACGATCTGTGGAAGGTTTGAAAAATAAAGTGTTTATATCAGTAAATGGGAATAATGGTTTTGATAAGAAAGACAAAGTTATAAGTTTATGGTTCCCTTAATCACTTCACCCTACCCCCCAGTATAGGGCGATCACATCACTCACCTAATATAGACAATCACAAACGACCATAGTAACCACCACCCCAGTACCAACAATACCCCCATAGTATACTACCAACATTATCTGTACTGTTATTGATGTTGTACCCCAGTATCAACAACAACCCCCATATGTACTGTTACAGTTGTTGTTGTACTGTTTAGTTACAATGTTAACATACCATATGCATCTGAGAATATACTACCGACATTATCTGTACTGTTATTGATGTTGTACCCCAGTATCAACAACACCCCCATATGTACTGTTACTGTTGTTGTTGTTGTACTGTTTAGTTACAATGTTAACATACCATATGCATCTGAGAATATACTACCGACATTATCTGTACTGTTATTGATGTTGTACCCCAGTATCAACAACACCCCCATATGTACTGTTACTGTTGTTGTTGTTGTACTGTTTAGTTACAATGTTAACATACCATATGCATCTGAGAATATACTACCAACATTATCTGAACTGTTGCAATGTAGTTATGTTGTTGTAATGTTATGTAGTCTATAAAGTTTAGTTATGGTGTTAACGTACATATGTGCATCTCATAATATACTTTCAACATTATTTATAGTGTTGTCGCAATGCTGTTGCAGTGTTGTAATATTTGGTTACAATGTTAACATACCATGTGCATCTGAGAAAACAGCATTGAGGCAGGACAAAGAATTGCAATCTATTCCAATGTAGGCATCGTTTTGATCAACCGATTTCAACAAATCCCTCACATGGCGGACATGAATTCGAGCTTCTCGTACAGTGTAAGGCTCTGAAAGACAAATAGAATTTTCATGCATAAATAAATTCCATGGATGCCATTTACAAATGAAAATATAACAAAATCAGGACCCACCATAGTTTAACCCTTTACCATTTACATTACTCTATATTTATTATTGTATTTTCATGGTAAGGGCTTTACCTCACATAATATTGAATCTATGAGATTTTGATGTCATTTATTTTGAGAATAATACCTTAACATCAGTATGAATGGCTGGTTACAGCCAGTTTGAACAGAAAGAGGTGAGAGAATTCTAGCCGGGTATGGCCAGTTTAAATGCTAAAGTGTTAAACCAAGAGTCTCGCACTCAAAGATCATTATTTCCTGAGAGAGGAATCGTGGGACAATGTCATGCATAGACGAATTCCATGGATGCTATTTTCAAATGGCAACATCACGAAATCAGAACCACCATACTGTAAACCAGGAGTATTAAACTCAAGGATCATTATTTCCTGTGAGAAAGTAACAGTGGGACAATTCCATGGATGCCATTTTCAAATGAAAATGGCACAAAATCAGAACCCAATCCAAGTTAATCCAGTCCAATCCAGGACCTTGTCATTCACTCCTGTTGGAGGAACCCTTTCCTGGTTGACTTCTACCACTTTCTGTTTTGTCACGTCAGGGGGTGTTATTGTACTCACCACACTTGGCCAATTGTGGGAAATAAGAATTCACCATAGTGTAAACCAGGAGTCTGAAACTCAAGGAAGGACTCAAAAGGACTGTTACATCCCATGTAGTGGGCAGCCAAAAGTGAAATGAGTAGAGGGGGGTGGGGTGGGGTAGAGAGGGTGCAGGACAGGATTTCCACCAGTTATAATGTTAATCTGTAATACAGCTGACAGACTATTTATTATTATTATTATTATTATTTTTCTTTTCATAAAAATGAAATATGATAGAAAGTAGGATACGTAAATTAGTACAAATTGTAGCAGAATAAGTTTTCCACCACAAGTCTCAGAAAAATAGTTTGTGAGCTACATGTTTGAGACTCATGGCGTAAGGCTTTTATTATAGACAATTAACCTCAGATTTGAAGCTATGAATAGAATAATAATTGATTCCTACCCCAGTGCATTACTGGTATTTTATTTTATCGACCCCCGTAAGGATGAAAGGCAAAGTTAATCTGTGGGATTTGAATAATAATAATGAGAACTCGGTCAAATCATTTGATTAAGGAAAGCCTTCTTGTGAAGTCTATTAGTTTTATTGATTAATTAAAATACTACCAATATTATGGAACACCTTTATCTACCAGTATAAGACATCTATATTATATCATCATCCTATCATCCTATTTCTATGTTGGCATGGGTTGTTACAGTCCGAGTCAGTTCTTATTTAATGTTACTACCCTCCTAGACAAGTTGAGAGATCACATCTTGCTTGTACATTCCAAATTTGGCATGATTTCTATGACTGGGTACTGGATACTCTTCCTAACACCAACCCCTTTACAGAATAGACTGAGTGACCTTTATTGTGGCATCGGCACTGAGGAAGTTATCCTGGCAGCAGAGTCTTCTCTACTCTATGTTGTCTGTTCTTTCAAGGTAAAAAATGCTTGAGAATATAATTTGAAGGTCATTGAAGAAACCAGGGGAGGGTGTTTTTTGTTGTGGCACCAGCACAACCGTCTTACAAGCTGGACAGAGTACTTTCTGTTATTAGCAGTAACACTACTACTTTACAGTGTTGACTGTGCATATTTTATTGAGTGCTTACTAAGATAACGTAACCCAGAGCAACCTGTCACACTTTCAGGTTGTCAGAGTCTAAACTGGCAACCCCACCAAGCTTGCTTGTTGAGGAGGGTGATTTTTGGTACACTGCAGGATGAGAAACAAATGCCATTAAAATACAGAACTCGGGAACCATCCAATATGGTTAGTCAGAACACAATCGCCTTGGTTGGCAGTATGTGTGTCTTGGAGAAGGACCACTAATTTTAAAACAGGAGTAGATAGGACTCCTTAATCACCTTGGTGACAACCTTTCATGTGGTCAGGTCAACGGTTTCATCCTTGTGATGAGGGTGGATGAGCTCTGGCTCAGTAGCCACCTCCCAAGTAATGATCAGACAAGGATTCTGCCCCCCCCCCTTCCGATGAGAATCACGGACATATAGCATTATATAGATTAGCACGGACATATAGCATTAGTGCTATTGTCCATGATCCCTGACCCTAAGTAATAAGGGTCGGAAGAGACCAGATCAGACCAGACCAGACAAGTGTTTCCTCATTGCAAATTTTAAAGCAAAATGACTATAAGACAAAAATACCTGGATGAATTCCTAGACATTAACAGAATAACAATCACATACCTTCAACAACTTTAATAACGGAATTGTCCTTCAAATTTTCAATAGTTTTCAATTCTGCAAAATTGTCCAATGTAACTCCATCACATTGCAGAGAAAAACATGTCTTATGGCAAGTGTCTTCACGATCCATCAAAACTTGGTGGATCTCTTGGACAAGTTCCATACAACTTACCTAATAATAAAATAAAAAAATAAAAAATATAAGTATTCATGTTATATAGTTTTTGTTTATTACAATGAGATAATGAAATATATAATAATTGTTTCTAATTTAGGCACAAGGCCAGCAAATACCCAGTACATTACTGGTACTTTATTTTATCGACCCCGTAAGGGTGAAAGGCAAAGTTAACCTCGGCGGGATTTGAACTCAGACTGTAAAGGGACGTAACTATGCTAGAAAGTATGGCGTCCAACCCGCTACCGATACTGCCAATTCACCGAATGGAAATGATTCAGTACAGTGTTCAAGTGCACTACAACTCAAAGGTGCATGTATAGTATTGTGTAAATATCTGTGTAATGTGTCATGTTATATAAACATTTATATAAAACATTACATAAATATTTACATATGTAGACATTTATGTAATATGTCATGTAGACATTTATGTAATGTGTCATGTAGACATTTATGTAATGCGTCATGTAAATATTCATGTAATGCGTCATGTAAATATTCATGTAATGCGTCATGTAAATATTCATGTAATGTGTCATGTAAATATTCATGTAATGTGTCATGTAAATATTCATGTAATGTGCCATGTAAATATTCATGTAATGTGCCATGTAAATATTCATGTAATGTGTCATGTAAATATTCATGTAATGTGTCATGTAAATATTCATGTAATGTGTCATGTAAATATTCATGTAATGTGTCATGTAAATATTCATGTAATGTGTCATGTAAATATTCATGTAATGTGTCATGTAAATATTCATGTAATGTGTCATGTAAATATTCATGTAATGTGCCATGCAAACATTTATGTAATGTGCCATGCAAACATTTATGTAATGTATCATGTAAATTATGTAATGTATTATGTAAATACCTATGAAATGTATTATGTAAATACCTATGAAATGTATTATGTAAATACCTATGAAATGTATTATGTAAATATTTACATAATGTATTATGTAAATATTTATATAATGTATTATGTAAATATTTATGTAATGCATTATGTAATATAGTCAAATAAGGTAAGCTTTATTAACTTCCAATGTAATTATAAACAAATGTCGACTAAATATTTATGTAATAAATATTAGACAAGTTTGATTAATTTCCAGTGTTTTCAGCATTAGTAATATTCACCAGTAGTAGATTAAATAAAGCTATTAGGTTGAGCACACAAGGGAGACAACTCAAAATGTACCATTCTTCCTGGTGGGCTCATGATTTGGTTTTGAAAAGAAATTCAAAGTAGAAAAAGAATCGCAGCATAAAACTCTAAAGATCTCATCCTAAACCCAATTATTTTCATTCCAAATCTAACTACTAAGTTTCAGCAACCCCATATTTCTATGCCATCCAATATAGTGAGTAACCAGTTATGATATAAACTTTCCACCAAAATGTACCAGCCATGATAAAATGCACTCAGTGCACTCTGTAAAGTGGTTGGCATCTAGCTATAGAAATCATACCTAACAGAGGGTCAAGAGGATTTCAGCTGCGTCAAGGACATGACAACCTCTCGTGTGCCAATGCCGCAATAAAATGTACCCAGTACACTGAAGTGGTTAGCGTTAGAATGGGCATCCAGTTATAGAGATCATGCCTAACAAAGAGTCGAGAAGACTTCAGTGGTGTCAAGAACATGACAACCTCCAGAGTGCTGGTACCACACAATGCACTCAGTGCGCTCTGTAAAGAGATTGACATCTAACTGTAGAAACTATGCCAAAGATGAAATGTATGAGCAAGAAATAATCTCCTGACCCATCAAGTTTCAGATAATACCAAGTTGTCCTTACCCTGCCAGAATAGATAATGGGCATATGAACCTTGACTTTGTTACTGGAACATCTGTGTTGTCTTCTAGTAAAGCTTAACCCTTTTATGACAACATTTCTAATGAAATACACTATTTTAACTAATTAAAGAATTTTGAAGGATTTACTAAAAGTATTAATTATTTCATTACTATAATAGTAACTTAATGTAAGGTTCTTATATAAAATTATGTTGGAAGATTTAAATTAGAAACCTTTAAAATGGGTGACTTTATTTCATAGAACCAGAGCTGGTTTTGGTCAGGCTGGTAACTAAAGGATTAAGTGAGAAAGGATTATCTTTGTCATTTGTATTGTTATGATTCCAAGCACAACATACGGAGGACATTTCTATTTAGTAACTCAGCATACTTTGTCAAGCAATGAAATCTCTACGAAATTCCGGCTATCTTTAACACTTCTGATGCCAAACCATCTGAAACTGCTCCTGGTTCTATGCTACAAAGTTGTTAGTTTTAAAAACTATTCATCTTTAGATTTCAACCTCATATAATTTTATATAAGAACCTTTGTTAATTTACGTTTCAAACACCAACTTAATAATGAAAAAGTTAGTTATATTATTAAATCTCTTCGAATTATTTGAAAACCATAAGCAGTGTCTTTCATTAAAAATATGGTAACAAAGAAAAATGGCAGCTAAAATAGTGAACAATTTTACCTCTAAATCAAATCCAGACATTATGAATGAATAAATGATTGTCGATCAACAAGATCCCAGACTTCATTGACTTACCAAGTAGGGTGGAGCTTGTCAAATTGGACCATGGAAACAATGTTTCCATTGGTCTTTCTATTTGCTAATACTGTTTACAGGTCGCAACCCTTGGTGGAAAGAGTAACGTGAAATAAAGTGTATAACATCGCCCGGTCTGGGAATCAAACTCGCAACCTCACGATTGCAAATCCAATTCTCTAACCACTAAACCACGCACCGTCACTAACAATCAAAAAGATCCTAGGCATCATTCGCTTACCGAGTCAGGTGGAACTCATCAGATTGGACCAAGGAAAAAGATGTTTCCATTGGTCTTTCCATTGCTGATACTATCTACCAGTCATTTCCTGGACCAGGTGATGTGTTATGTCCTTCAGCAAGACGCACACAACCTAAACCTAAGGATGCTGTTTAGCCCATAGCTAGCCTGGATTGAAGACAATGGTCAAAGGTGTTCTAACCATGACTGCCCATTGATTATAGATGTTTATATCTAGGACTACATATTATTCAATATGTCCTTTCTCAAGGAGGACATTTGGCTGCTCTTCCTACCAGGTTGTTGATCAACTACCATATATACTCAAATATAAGCAGAGGAATATATAAAACCACCCCACCCGGTAAAATGGGGGGGGGGGGGGTGTCGACATATGACAACAGTACCCAAGTTATATTGTTTACTTTTTAAGCTGTAATTGGATGATAACCGATGGGTGAAGAGGTACAAGGAAATCCTAGTGGAAGGAAGATGCAGTAGAAGACCAAGAAAGACCTGGACAGAGATGGTGAGAGTTGACCTCAAAAATCACAGACTCACAGAGGAAATGACGAAGGAAAGCAACGAGTGGAGATATGCTATGCCGAAAAGGATCCGTCCAACCCTTGCAAGCATGGAAAAACAGATGTAAAACAATGATGATAATTGTTTCTACTTTTGGCACAAGGCCAGCAATTACCCAGTGTATTACCGATACTTTATTTTATCGACCCCGTAAGGGTGAAAGGCAAAGTTAACCTCGGCGGGATTTGAACTCAGACCATAAAGGGCCGTAACTCTTTGCTGCAAAGCATGGCGTCCGACCTTCTACTGATGATAATAATGAATTGGCAGACCAATCAATACATATCAATAATGATATAAAGTATCTTTGATTGACAACCGACAAAACCACTTACAGTGAGATCAAATGGCTCAGTTCCTGGACTAACAATTTTCACAGTGAAACCAGTGTCTTGAATCAAAACAATTTCTTGTTCGTTGTTCTTTTCATTTTCATTGGTTGCAGGGACAGAATCATCTTTTTCAGATTCAGTTGAATTCTTTTCACTGGACATCTCACCGATATCTTTAGATGTTTTACACTCTTCAACTTCATCCAACATTGTTTCCTTATCATTGTGACAACCATTCACAACTACATCTTTTGCATTTCCAGCTAGGGGAAAAAAAAAAAAAAAAAACAGGAAACTTTTATAGAAACATTCCAAGACATTCCAAGATTAAATACATTTTAGATTGAAATTTCAAAAATTGAGAAATCAGATATTTTTATATATTATAATATATAAAAATAATTATTTTATAAACCTGAAATGTAGAGAATGGAAATATGAACTGGAAGTAGAAAGTTGGATTGATAAATGTTTTTTTTATTGTATACAGTAATACAGAGGACCCGAGTTCCCGCGGGTACAAACCGAAGCTGAAGCATAAGACAATATGCCCCCACCCCCCACCCCCTCACTCTAAAGTGGTTGTATAGGTGTCATGACAAAACACCCAGTCCATACTATAAAGTGGCCATATAGATGTCACGAAAAAAAAAAAAAAAAAAAAAAAAGCACCACGACCACACTATAAAGTGGTCGTGTAGATACCACAGTAAAAAAGCACCCAGCAATCATTGTAAATGAGGATGGTGTTAGGAAGGGCATCCAACTGTAGAAATCAAGCTAAAATCAGTTTTGAATGAGCAAGACATGGTCACCTAATCTGACATTGCCCACAACAGGACAACCTGTCTAACCCATGCTAGCGTGGAAACATTGACGTAAAACGGTGATGATGACACTCGAACGTAAGCCGACCCCACTATTTTATGCCCGAGAAATGGGCAAAAATCCAAACTTTATTTACATAGAATTTGACGTTGGCGAAAATCAAAATATTGACCTCTCCACCAAATATAAGTCAACACCCGCCCCCACTTCTACCATCGATTTTTTGGGTCACATATTCCTTGGCTTGTATTCAAGTTAATACGGTAGTTCTTATTCAAATATACATGTCAGACATTATCTATTATATTAAAGTTGGTGTTTGTGTTGTAAAAAGTAGTCAGTGGTGGTGATTTCGAGAGAAAGAGAGAAAGAAAGAGAGAAAGAAAGAGAGAAAGAAAGAGAAAGAAAGAGAGAGAAAGAAAGAGAAAGAAAGAAAGAGAGAGAGAGAGAAAGAAAGAAAGAAAGAGAAAGAAAGAAAGAAAGAAAGAGAGAAAGAAAGAAAGAGAGAGAGAAAGAGAGAAAGAAAGAGAGAGAGAGAGAAAGAGAAAGAGAAAGAGAGAAAGAGAGAGAGATTACGTTTATGGAAAAATATTGTTTATCCTCAAACTATAAATGAATAAAATACTCCATTTTGGTAGTTTGAGTTATTTGTTAAATTTCTTTGATTTATTTTGTTGTGTTCTGTATATATGTAATTAATTAGTGTATATTGTATATATGTAATTAAGTAGTCATCATTTAGCGTCCATTTTTCCATGCTAGCATGGGTCAGACGGGTCGTCTAGGTCAGGAGTAGGCGAGTCTGGCCAGAATATTGCTGACATCGTTATTGTTGTCGACTATACACAATTAGAAAACTACTAATAAAATAACATTTGAACGAGGAAAACACAAAGACAAATAAAGGAAGGCCGTTAAGTGCCGTAAGGAAATGAAAACTACAAAAACAACTTTTCCGTATATATATATATATAAAGTGAGAATAAAATAAAAAACAGAAATAAACTATGTTGGAACAATAAATCTAACTATTTTAACATTTAAACCGACCATATCCAGCCAGAATTCTTTCACCTCTTTCTGTTCAAACTGGCCACTCATACTGATGTTGAGGTATTGTTCTCAAAATAAATAACATCAAAATTTCATATATCCAGCCAGAATTCTCTCACCTCTTTCTGTTCAAACTGATGTTGAGACATTGTTCTCAAAATAAATAACATCAAAATTTCATATATCCAGCCAGAATTCTCTCACCTCTTTCTGTTCAAACTGATGTTGAGACATTGTTCTCAAAATAAATAACATCAAAATTTCATATCCAGCCAGAATTCTCTCACCTCTTTCTGTTCAAACTGGCCACTCATACTGATGTTGAGGTATTGTTCTCCATATAAATAACATCAAAATTCCATATCCAGCCAGAATTCTCTCACCTCTTTCTGTTCAAACTGGCCACTCATTCTGACTTTGAGGTATTGTTCTCAAAATAAATAATATCAAAGTCTCGGATTCAATATTATGCGAGATAATTAAGAGAGATAAAGCCTTTACCACAAAAATACAATAGTAAATATAGAGTGATGTAAATGTTACATAACGATTTCTGATTTAGACACAAGGCCAGGGAAAGGAGAAAAGCCAATTAAATCGACACCAGTGTGTATTACTGGTACTTTATTTTATTGACCCTGTAAGGATGAAAGCCAAAGCTAACCTCGGCAGAATTTGAACTCAGAACGCAAAGGGCCGTAACTCCATGCTGCGAAAGCTGTGTGACACTACCGATTACTGCCAATTCACTGCCCTTGATAATGGTTTCTGATTTAGGCACAAGGTCAGCAATTGTGGCAGACAAAAATGATAACATTGCTATCCCAACAATGGTAATAGCTTTAGATAATCGAGTAAAATATCCGTAAGGACAGAAAATAAGTGATCAGTCACCACTACAACTACTAGTACTACTACACTGAGTGTGGAGGTACATGGCCTAGTGGTAAGGGTGTTGGACTTATGATCATAATGTGTCCTTGAGCACAACACTCCATTTCATGTTGCTCCAGTATACTCAGCTGAAAATGAGTACCAGCAATAGCTGGGAGTTTAACACTGCGATGGACTGGCATTCTATCCAGGGAGAGGCTTGTACTTTCAGTTGTTTTACGCCACGAAACCAGGATAAGTACCAGCCTGACAAGCCTCCTGACTCGAGAGACTTTAGTAACCACTGCAGAGAATTGAACTCTGTATCTCTTGAATTCTGGCCAAGACATAACTCTACAGATATAGCTAAAGCATGGAGTCTTCTCGATAGCCCTGGGTCAATCTGGAAGTCCTCCCTACCAAACAAAATGAATGGAAGCTTCTTCAGAGCTGTAGTTGAGTCAGTACTTTTGTATGGCTGCTCAGCATGGACAATGACAGAAAGATTAGAGAACAAGCTTGATGGGGACACACTCAAATGCTAGACAGTGCTGAACAGGTCCTGGAAGCAACATTTCTTGAAGGAAGAACTATATGGACAGATCCCTCTCGTATCAGCTTTATTTAGGGAAAGAAGGATAAGATAAGCTGGGCACTGCTACTGAAGCAAAGATGGGTTTGTCAGTAGTCTTCTTTTGTGGATGTCAACCCATGGACACTCTCTCGAATGATTTATATTGACCAAGTGATTAAAGATGGTTTGATAATCAAAAATTTGAAAACAGCAATGGAGGACAGTGACATCTGGAGAGGGAGAGTGGAGTTAACTTGGTTAATTCACCCAACCTGATGATGGTATTAACCCCTACTCCAAATGGGAACTGACAATCATTTCTGTCCAAATTAGAAACTATATACAATAACCTTAATGATTACGGTCAGAGATAAACAAATCTTACAATTTACAGCAGTGTTTGGATAATTTGAAATTTGAAATGTAGAAATCCAAACAGATTCACTACAATGATAATAGTGTTAGAAAATCATGTAAAATATCCTTAGAGACAGAAATGATGTGGACAGCCACCACTACAGAGAATTAAACTCTGTATCTCTTGAATTCCACAGCCTAGTGTGTTAACCTTTACACCAAATGAGAGCTGATAACTGTCCAAATTAGGAACTATATACAATACCAAATAGGAGCCGACAACAGTCCCTGTCCAAATAAGGAACTATATACAATACCAAATAGGAGCTGACAACAGTCCCTGTCCAAATAAGGAACTATATACAATACCAAATGAGAGCTGACAACAGTCCCTGTCCAAATTGGGAACTATATATAATAACTTTAGTGGCTACAACTGGAAGTAAAAATCTTATGAGTTATTGAAATGTTGAAACCAAAACAGATTCACTACAATGATAGTGTTAAAAAATCATGTAAAATATCCTTAGAGATAGAAATGATGTGGACAGCAACCACTACAGAGAATTAAACTGTATCTCTTGAATTCCAGCCAAGCACATTAACCCTTTAGCATTTACATTACTCTATATTTACTATTGTGTTTTCATGGTAAAGGCTTTATCTCATAATATCGAATCTATGAGATTTTGATATTTATTTTGAGAACAATACCTTAATGTCGGTATGAGGGGTCAGTTACGGCCGGTTTGAACAGAAAGAGGTGAGAGAATTCCAGCCAGATATGGCCGGTTTAAATGCTAAACAGTTAAACATTACACCAAATATTTGTTTATTTCTGGCTCTAACAATAAAAATGGTCAAAGACACAAGAGACATGAAAATTGAATTACAAGACACACTAAAGCAGAAATGGACGACAAGCAGAGCTCTGAGTATGATAAAAATATACATAAACAAAAACACAGAATCTAATACCAGGGTTCACAGTTTGAACAGAACAACCTCCACACTACATATAATCAACATCATCTTTTTTCTTCAGCTTTCCATATTGGCAAGTATTGGACAGGTTATTAGTCCGAGACTTGACAGGTCGGGGAACAATGGAACAATGTGTTGCTCATATGTTCCATAGATTGGCATGGTTTCTATGATTGGATGTCCTTCCTAACACCCAACCTTTTACAGAGTGTCCTGGCTGTATTTTATTGTGGCACCAGCATTAACACTTTACAGAGTGTACTGGGTGTATTTTGTGGTGGCACCAGCATTAGAGGTATTGTCATATTTTCAGACAACTAATGAGTCCTCTCTAGTTTATATCTGCCTCAGTTCAATCGCCAACAACTTTACATTGGCACCACCACCACCACCACTAGAGTCCACATGTTGGGTTCTCAGGTACCCAACATGTGCCAAGCATCCCCTCTGTTGACGTGGCCATTCTGAGAATACACAAAAAGGGACCTCTTGTTATATTTACTTTTAGCATCGTACTACCTGTACTGTGTCATCTTCATGAAGTTCAGTTTCTGGAGGTCAGTCTTCCTAACCTCACCCCATGTCTTCCTTAGTCTCCTTCTTCAGGTGCCATCCACCTCAAGTACTCAGTATTTTTCTATAAAACTCTCTTACATATCACATGTCCATACCAGTGCAATTGTCTATCTTGTTACAATACATTCAGTTCATCTTATACTCAGGTGACTTGTACTCTGTCATTCACACACACTAACATTACAAATCCAGTGAAGCATACATGCTACATTTATTTTTAGCTAATGTAGATCTTCTGTATTCAAGGCCCATGTCTCACTGTCATGTAGCATAACAGTTCAAAC
Source organism: Eledone cirrhosa (assembly GCA_964016885.1). Classification (NCBI taxonomy): domain Eukaryota; kingdom Metazoa; phylum Mollusca; class Cephalopoda; order Octopoda; family Eledonidae; genus Eledone; species Eledone cirrhosa. The sequence goes on from OZ024744.1 coordinate 100,307,888, forward strand.
ATGGACATCATATAATCTGACCTTCACTTTGAGTGAGAGGCCTTTTGTTACCAGCAGAGATAACAGCTCCCTAAACTTCTCCCGTCATAAACTCAGGCTATAACTCTTTCAGTACATCCACTTCCACTGCTAATCAGGTCAACTAGATAGAAAAAGTGAACTATTTCTAGTGAACTATCTAAACATTTGAGAGAGTTTATTTTATGAGTACCCCTACTGTTAACTACTCCTGTGCACTAGTCACATGAAATCTAACTTTTCTGTCAGCCTACCCTTCACCAACATATTCCTGAGAGGGTCTGGGGGGGGGGGGGGGGGGGGGGGGGGCAGAGATCTCAAACATTCCTTCCAGAGGGTCAGCGGGTTCTGTAAGAAGCAACAGTCTCCAACTCATTCGGCTGTATCCCCAAGCAAGACCGGCCAATCTCAGATGTTATCCAACCATCTTGCTTGGCATCTCTTGCTGGTTGGTTTTGCCCATAAAATCTGTTCAACAATTCTTTCCTTAGACATTCTAACCACATGCCCATAGTATTGGAGCTGTGATCTCTCAATTTGGAGAAGTAGCGACTACATAGAGTGACTATGTGATCTTAGAGCTATGCACTCTATTGAGTAATGTTACTTCATTAAAAGACACCTCGGAGGAACCCCACTTCGGCCACATGTATTCGCGATCTGTCAGACGACACACAACATAACACAATGCTACATACACCTCATGAACACAGAGCTGCAAAAGTGGTGCAATAGAAATTCACATGAAACTACCAAAGAAGTAATAATAATAATGATTTCTAGTATAGGCACAAGGCCAGTAATTTGGGGGGAGGGGAAAGTCGATTAAATCAACCCCAGTACGTTACTGGTACTTTATTTTATCGACCTCATAAGGATGAAAGGCAAAGTCAACCTGGGCTGGATTTGGCCTCAGAACGTAAAGGGCCGTTATTCTATGCTCTGAAGTATTCTGATACTTTAGGCAAAAGGCCAGCAATTTGAAGGGGAGGGGAAAGTCGATTAAATCGACCCCAGTGCATTACTGGTGCTTTATTTAAGGACAAAAGGCAAAGCTAACCTCAATGGGATTGGAACTTAGCTCATAGTAATAATTGTTTCTACTTTTAGCACAAGGCCAGCAATTACCCCAGTGCACTACTGGTACTTTATTTTATCGACCCCGTAAGGATGAAAGGCAAAGTTAACCTCGGTGGGATTTGAACTCAGAATGGCAAGGGCCATAACTATGCGCCAAAACATGGCGTCAGACCCTCTAATACTGTTTATATATATTTTTGTCAATATACATTACTTTGTAAATATAATTGTCATTGTTAAAAAGATTAAAAAAAGATAATTTCTAGAGAAATTGGTGCTAAATATACAACTGTGCTGGTTTGTTAGATTTGGCTAAGATGTATTTCTTATGAAAAACTGGCAAAGGAGACCGAGTATATTTATTAGGGCTACTGCATTCCATTGGTGTCTTGTAAAGCTTAATCTTTTAACATTTACATTACTCTATATATGCTATTGTATCTCACATAATATCGAATCCGAGATTTTTATATTTATTTTGAGAATACCTTATCAGTATGAGCGGTCGGTTACAGCCAGTTTGAACAGAAAGAGATGAGAGAATTCTGGCTGGATATGGCCGGTTTAAATGCTAAAGCGTTAAGACTGATTTGTATGATGCATATGGCAAAACAGACCACCCTGTAAGGTGGTCATGCTGGTCACCAAAAAAAAAAAAAAAAAAAAAAAAAAACCACCAAAGTGGTCGTGCTGGCAACATAAAGAACACTTAGTCCAATCATGATGGTGACAACAAAAAGCACCTTGTTCACCTAGTAAGATGGTCATGTTGGCAACATATCAAAAAGCACTTCATCCACTCTAAAAGATAGTCATGTTGGCGACAACAAATAGTACCTAGTCCACTCTGTAAAGCAGTTATGATGGTGACAACAAAAAGCACAGTCTATCCTGTAAAGTAGTCATGTTGGTAACAACAAAATCACCTTATTCACTCTGTAGGGTGGTCACACAGTTCACAAGAAGCCCCTAGTAAGGTGGTCACCTGCATTTGTGAACTTAGGTGACGACAAAAGCACCCAGCTCACCCCATATGGTGGTCATGATGGTGACAAAATGCACACGGTCCACTCTGCAAGGTGGTCGTTTTGGTGCCATGATAAAAAGCATCTAACCCACACAGTAAATGTGGTTGGTGTTAGGAAAGACATCCAGTTGTAGAAACCAAGCCAGAAACAGTACTGTATGAACAAGGGATGGTCATCTCATCCGACTTGTCTCAATGGGACAATCCATCTAACCCATGCTAATATGGAAAATAGACATTAACTCTTTAGTATTTAAACCACCCATATCTGGCCAGAATTCTCTTACCTCCTTTTCAAATCGGCTGCTCATACTTATGTTAAGGTATTGTTGTTCTTAAAATAATATCAAAATCTCAAATTCGATATGCGAGATAATTATGTGAAATAAAGCCTTTACCGTGAAAATACAATAGTAAATATAGGTTAAACAGTGATGATGATGGAGAGCTAAAAAATATGTAAATAGAGTTATGTAAAGAAAGTTGTATCCATTACAAACTAGAGACCTCAAGTTATGGTAAAATGTTGGAGTCAGATAAAGAAACATTGAATAAGATAGATTGGGATTTGTGCCATAATAAAAAGAGGGAAGCTTGCCTGATAGCATCACAATTTCTTTCCAAAACTATTCTTCAGGACACTGACTTTCTCTTCATCTTCCCTCGACAAAGAAAATTCAGGTCACAACACAGAGACCCTTCTATACATAATGGAAGTTAGAGACCGGTGGTGACAGCTGACTATGAAAACATCTAGAGTGGCACTTCAACAAGTTCCTGCAACAGTTGCAGGAACTTGTTTAATTGATTGATTGCTAAGATAGAGAATAACAAATGTCCTGTTTCTAGAGATGAGAAGACAAATATTACCCAAGAACAAATAAAATGACTTTGCCTTTGTCAACCAATAGAAGCGTCACAAACAAGTATGACGAAGTTAAATAGAGAGTGTATTGTCGATTTCATTTGCTGCCAAATATTAATTTATCTTTCTGTCAGTATATATTTAGCAAGGGATTTAATATATCTACGAAAGAAGACATGGAAAGAAGTGAAGTTGGATCTGAGAGTGTTAAAATTCTGGAAAAATAGATGTTAATATGAATATGCCAGTAGTACCAGTAAACCTTTTTGTGACAGCATTTCTAATGAAATGCACCCCCATTTCAATTAATTAACAAAGATCCTTATGCAATTTACTATGGCAGTTTACGATCTGAGTTCGAATCCTGCCAAGGTTGACTTTGCCTTTCGTTCTTACGGGGGGGGGGGGGGGGGTCGATAAAATAAAGTACCAGTAATGCACTGGGTAATTGCTAGCCTTGTGCCTAAAGTAGAAACAATTAATTATTTCATTACTAAGATAGAAATTCAACATACGATTCTTATATAATATTATGCAAGATTTATTTTAAATAGGAACCCTTTTAAATGGTTGGTTTTGTTTCATAGAACCAGAGCTGCTTTTTGGCTGGATTGATATCAAAGGGGTTAAACCATAATGTTTGCGAGCAAAAGCTCGTATCAAGGGTCATAAATTTATTATTAAAATAGCATACTGATCTCCTTTCTCCTCCCACCACTTGCACAGAACAGAATGTTCTTTAGTGTTGGTGCCACAATAATGCACGCAATACATGCTGTAAAGTAGTTGGAAGGGCATTTTATCATGGCACCAGCACTACCACTTTATAGCTTGTACTGGGGAACCAGTCATCATGGCACCAGCACTACCACCTTACAGATTGTAGTGGGGAACCAGTCATCATGGCACCAGCACTACCACCTTACAGATTGTAGTGGGGAACCAGTCATCATGGCACCAGCACTACCACCTTACAGATTGTAGTGGGGAACCAGTCATCATGGCACCAGCACTACCACCTTACAGCATGTAGTGGAGAACCAGTCATCATGGCACCAGCACTACCACCTTACAGCATGTAGTGGAGAACCAGCCATCATGGCACCAGCAGTACCACCTTACAGCATGTACTGGGGAACCAGCCATCATGGCACCAGCACTACCACCTTACAGCATGTAGTGGAGAACCAGTCATCATGGCACCAGCACTACCACCTTACAGCATGTAGTGGGGAACCAGCCATCATGGCACCAGCACTACCACCTTACAGCATGTAGTGGGGAACCAGTCATCATGGCACCAGCACTACCACCTTACAGATTGTACTGGGAGAACCAGTCATCATGGCACCAGCAGTACCACCTTACAGCATGTAGTGGAGAACCAGTCATCATGGCACCAGCACTACCACCTTACAGCTTGTACTGGGGAACCAGCCATCATGGCACCAGCACTACCACCTTACAGCATGTAGTGGAGAACCAGCCATCATGGCACCAGCACTACCACCTTACAGCATGTACTGGGGAACCAGCCATCATGGCACCAGCACTACCACCTTACAGCATGTAGTGGAGAACCAGTCATCATGGCACCAGCACTACCACCTTACAGATTGTACTGGGAGAACCAGTCATCATGGCACCAGCACTACCACCTTACAGCATGTAATGGGGAACCAGCCATCATGGCACCAGCACTACCACCTTACAGCATGTACTGGGGGAACCAGTCATCATGGCACCAGCACTACCACCTTACAGCATGTACTGGGGGAACCAGCCATCATGGCACCAGCACTACCACCTTACAGCATGTACTGGGGAACCAGTCATCATGGCACCAGCACTACCACCTTACAGCATGTAGTGGAGAACCAGTCATCATGGCACCAGCACTACCACCTTACAGATTGTACTGGGGGAACCAGCCATCATGGCACCAGCACTACCACCTTACAGCATGTACTGGGGGAACCAGCCATCATGGCACCAGCACTACCACCTTACAGCATGTACTGGGGGAACCAGCCATCATGGCACCAGCACTACCACCTTACAGCATGTACTGGGGAACCAGTCATCATGGCACCAGCACTACCACCTTACAGCATGTAATGGGGAACCAGCCACCATGGCACCAGCACTACCACCTTACAGCATGTAGTGGGGAACCAGTCATCATGGCACCAGCACTACCACCTTACAGATTGTACTGGGAGAACCAGCCATCATGGCACCAGCACTACCACCTTACAGCATGTAGTGGGGAACCCGTCATCATGGCACCAGCAGTACCACCTTACAGCATGTAGTGGAGAACCAGTCATCATGGCACCAGCACTACCACCTTACAGCATGTAGTGGGGAACCAGCCATCATGGCACCAGCACTACCACCTTACAGCATGTAGTGGAGAACCAGTCATCATGGCACCAGCACTACCACCTTACAGATTGTACTGGGAGAACCAGTCATCATGGCACCAGCACTACCTCCTTACAGCATGTACTGGGGAACCAGTCATCATGGCACCAGCACTACCACCTTACAGCTTGTAGTGGAGAACCAGCCATCATGGCACCAGCACTACCTCCTTACAGCATGTACTGGGGAACCAGTCATCATGGCACCAGCACTACCTCCTTACAGCATGTACTGGGGAACCAGTCATCATGGCACCAGCACTACCTCCTTACAGCATGTACTGGGGAACCAGCCATCATGGCACCAGCAGTACCACCTTACAGATTGTACTGGGGAACCAGTCATCATGGCACCAGCACTACCACCTTACAGCATGTACTGGGGGAACCAGCCATCATGGCACCAGCAGTACCACCTTACAGCATGTAGTGGAGAACCAGCCATCATGGCACCAGCACTACCACCTTACAGCATGTACTGGGGGAACCAGTCATCATGGCACCAACACTACCACCTTACAGCATGTACTGGGGGAACCAGTCATCATGGCACCAGCAATACCACCTTACAGCATGTACTGGGGGAACCAGTCATCATGGCACCAGCACTACCACCTTACAGATTGTACTGGGGAACCAGCCATCATGGCACCAGCAGTACCACCTTACAGCATGTAGTGGAGAACCAGCCATCATGGCACCAGCACTACCACCTTACAGATTGTACTGGGGAACCAGTCATCATGGCACCAGCACTACCACCTTACAGATTGTACTGGGGAACCAGCCATCATGGCACCAGCAGTACCACCTTACAGCATGTAGTGGAGAACCAGCCATCATGGTACCAGCACTACCTCCTTACAGATTGTACTGGGGGACCAGTCATCATGGCACCAGCACTACCACCTTACAGATTGTACTGGGGGAACCAGCCATCATGGCACCAGCACTACCACCTTACAGCATGTAGTGGAGAACCAGCCATCGTGGCACCAGCACTACCACCTTACAGATTGTACTGGGGAACCAGCCATCATGGCACCAGCAGTACCACCTTACAGATTGTACTGGGGAACCAGCCATCATGGCACCAGCAGTACCACCTTACAGCATGTAGTGGGGAACCAGTCATCATGGCACCAGCAGTACCACCTTACAGCATGTAGTGGAGAACCAGCCATCATGGCACCAGCACTACCTCCTTACAGATTGTACTGGGGGAACCAGCCATCATGGCACCAGCACTACCACCTTACAGATTGTACTGGGGGAACCAGCCATCATGGCACCAGCACTACCACCTTACAGATTGTACTGGGGGAACCAGCCATCATGGCACCAGCACTACCACCTTACAGATTGTACTGGGGGAACCAGCCATCATGGCACCAGCACTACCACCTTACAGATTACATATCAATAAATGTAATTTAAATTTTGTGAATAAAGAGTTACTTTTAATTAATATATCATGAAGGAATGTTAAGTAAATTTGCTTGTCTATGCAGACAGACTTTGACAAAACATTTTAAAGAAAAGTTAAGTTTTGTTGAAATTGGTGTAGAGAAATGACATGGTGAATTCAGCTTCAGACTTCATTGCTCGACAAACTGAAGATTGCAAGTTGTCAAAGTACCTGCTGCTTTCCCATAGATTTAAGGTCAGAACTATAACTATGGAAGCATCTGGTACCTTGGGTTCCTGCACCATCTCCCTACTTACTGTCATTGGGACAAAAATGGCCATCTTCAAGTAGATTAGACTGCAAGTTAGATTAGACTAGCTCTTTCACTGTGCATCTCCTATCTTCTGGGGTAATGCATTCACAATTCTATCCACTGGGGCCATGAGGTAACATTCACCAGGGGTTTTGAAAAGGAAACAAGATGGAGGTATTGGACTGGGCTATTTCAGCACATCACTCACTATTCTCTGGGGTAATACAGTCAGAATTCTACCCAGTGGATCAGAAAACAACATTTGATGTTTTGCAAAGAACTTGAGATGATGGTGGTGTTGGACTGGTTCTATCAGCATACCCTTTAGCCCCCCCCCCTCCCTCCAGGGTAACTAACACATCACAATTCAGTCTACCATAACCACAAGACATCTATGTCTGATGTTTTACAAAGGACATGAGATGGTAAGTGTTGGACTGGTTCTACCAGCATACCTCTTCTGCTATCCTCGAGGGTAACTAATACATAACCACAGTTCTGTCCACGATCATCTGTCTGGTGTTTTTACAAAGGACAGAAGATATGTCTTATGTCAAAATAACGAAATGCACTTAGTTTGAACCAGAAGTCTTCATCTGCACTAAACAGATGTACACGAAGTGTCCTGAAGTAGGTATCTCTACATGCAAGTAATCTCTACAGCTGAATAAGAGAAAATCTAGAAATACAATATTTAAAGACTTATGTTGGAAGGAGAAATAGAATTACTTCTACCAGACAGATTAGGATAGAATTCTTTAACATGTAGGATATACAGAACAGAACGGCTATAGATAGTGGAAAGTTTGGACTTGTATAATCATATGGTCAATAATAGTCTAGCCCCTTAACCTTGAGATAGGTCGAAGTTCTGTTTTAGAATAAGAAGTAGTAGGCATAGGTGTAGCAGAACAAGGCTGATAAAGCTGTGGGGATTACTATGGGAAATTCAGGGTTTGGTGGCTGGGTAGATGAGAAGTGGGTAAGTAGTTAGAGTGAACATATCAGAATGGATCACGACTGGTACACACACAGTACCACACACGTACTATGTGTGTGTACATATGTGTGTATGTTGTCCCAACAAATCGGTTGTGACCTTATCTCCCTCACTACAGGGGGAGGGGATATTTAAACTGGGACAAAGTATGAATGATAAAGGATGATTGTGTACATATGTAGTCGAGCTGGTTTAATTAATGACTAGGTATTAAAGAGTTAAGCGCTGTTAAGGGTAATAATAGCTACATGAAGGTGAATAATAGCTACATGTACAAGAATATGAACAGTTAAAATGTCCATAGGAACTGTTTAAGCAGAGCAGTAAGTGTGTACAATAATAAATAATAAAATTCCCCAATCAATACAGGCTGTCAGATGTAAACTTAATAGATAAACTATTCATATGAAACAGTTTAACGATGTAACTTGATGTTAATTTTGAATGTAACAATGTCAAAGGACAAGAGAACAAACTAAGTCATCTAACAATTAAAAAAATTATCTTTGAAAAAAGTCGTGTCCAAGTACCTCAGCAAACCGTTTGTTCATTAAAACATCGTATAAAACAATAAGTGAATTCTGTGAATTAAGAGCCACTTTCAGATAATATATCTTGAGGAAAAGTTACCAAAATTTTGCTTCTCAGGGCAGACGCAATTTGACAATAAAAATTAAAAAGAGTTGAGTTTTTTTATTTTGGTGTGTGTGTGTGGGGGGGGGGGGGGGGGGGTTACACTGCAGCTAGTTCACTGGATATTAAAAAACATCTTATTAATTAGTTCAAATGTAGGGTTGTATAGAGTGCTTAACACCACAAACATGTTTACGTTGTTATATAAACACAAATTAATGCAAGATAACTTGAGGAATTTTCAAAAGTTATCCAACATTTAATGCAACAAAAATATATAATAAATATATATATTCTTTAAAATTATTTAATTTTAAAGAGAATAAAATCAAATTATGAAGAAAAACACAAAACCTTCATTAGAGTTAGTTTGTGAACCGAACTTACCTGCCTTTAATTAAAGTAGTAATAGGTGAGAAATATAAATACATTTAAAACGTCACGAACACTTTATTGCTTATAAAGGAGTTTTCGCTGACGGCAGTTAAAATACGATATATTAAAAAACAACTGCTAAATTAATTGATAAGCAAGCAATAACTTTAACCTTGCCTTTTAACCTTGACACACCAAAACGACATCTCCAGTGAAGAGAAATACGTTACATAACAATATAGACATTTAAAGAGAAAAACAGAGGTTTGATAATAAAAATACATCAATCTTTAATAAATAGATTTTCTCAAAATGTACAAGCAGACAGATATAAGATTTAATGGGTGTGTGTGTGACATTTGTAAATAAGTATTAAATATTTCAAGTACTTCGAGGTTTATAACTGTACTAGACTATAATAAACAAGTTCAACATTATCATATAATGCAAAATAACTGACAACAACAACTATTATATATTAATAACCAAGAAATATTTTAGAAAATGCAATTGTATTTCATTCCACGTACAATTTAGACCAATTAAAACGGTATTCATTGAGTTACAAAGAAATATATATATATATATTTAAAGCAATGAATGTATATCAACATTTTAGATCAGCAATAATTATAATAAAAACTAACATACCTTGTCGTTCATTATCAGTTTTAGTTGAATTTTGTGATTCTTTTTCAACGTGATTGTTATCATCCACAGCAGAGATACCAGCCATAATTCTGAACTGTCTGCAAGCTTGTTCAAAGGAGCACGTGTGTGGCGGACGTAGCAGAAAACTAACTGAAGTCGTTGCTTACTCTCGAACTTATATAGAACTTACATCAAATTCCCTGTTTAACTTGCATTGGCAATCTCTGACAATATGCTTTAAGTATATAAAAAAAGGAAATACTTATATATTAGAGCAAGTTTGTGTGAAATATATCATATGTAAATCTTTTTTAATATTTTTCACGTTGGAATCGAGATTACAACTTGACCTCCCGAAGGTCACTTTCCGAACTTCGTGATAGGATTTTGTCGGGGTTCTTACTTCTTACTTACAAAAAAATGTTAATTAATATTTTTAATTGTTTTAAAATGAAAACAATTTCTTAACAGCGGAAAATAGTTTGTTCGTTGACGAGGTACGCAAGTCAATTAGATGAAACCGGTCGGAACCTATTAGGTAATCACTGTTATTTAGGCATGAAACAACGTAAACATCTTTTCGGGTTACAGTTATTTTATACTTCGTAGTGATAATTTAAAATAAGTATTTAATAATTGCTAGTAAGTTGAATATTATAACCTCAATTACTTCCACTCTCAGAGGTAACACAAATCCACCTTCAATGTAAGCAAACTATTAATTGGACCCACTTAAATGTCATGTATTAACCCTTACCAGCGATGCGTGCTATACTTCAGAGAATGGAAATTAAAGAGAACGTAGTTAAATCAAAATTATTTTTAAAAGCCATATAATTTATTTCATGAAACCGAGGTTTCTTGCTTGTTTTTTGTTTGTTTGTTTTGTTTTGGGGGGTGCGATGAAGGGATAATGCAGTTGGGGTTTTTGTTTGTTTGTTTGTTTTTTGTAGCGAAGTAAATAAGGTAGGATAGATGTGTAACTAAGGTAAGAATGTATTGTTAGGAATGAGTAATCAGGGTGCGCAGACGTATATACTGGCATCAAACTACGTTTGAATATTCTTAGGTTGAAAGTTAAACCATTTTATTTTGTTTCTATTTATCTCCATCAAATTGAATAGATATAATCTCTCTCTCTGTTGTTTCAAAACCTGTCCTACCTACCCTTACCTACTTATCTACCTTCCTACTTAAAGGGATTGTTAAACCTCCCTACGCAAAGGATTATTACATCTGTTGTACATCAAGAGAAAGAGGACTGAGTGATGATAATGTTTGTTGAAATTCAACACCAGTGGATTTGAAGGTGGGTCATTGACTAAACAGTAAACAAGTTAACTATCAGTTGTTACTCACAGACGATGCCTGGTAGTAGGCCTGCCTTAGATTTTTGGCATCACGTCTTCCTCATTTCGTCTCATTCCCGCTGAGGTTTGACTTTGCCTTTCATCCTTACGGGGTCGATAAAATAAAGTACCAGTAATGCACTGGGTAATTGCTGGCCTTGTGCCTAAAGTAGAAACAATTATTACTCTTTTATAGATCGACTCTAAACGAGTCATTATTTTTGTTTTGGGATTGTTTTTCTCTAAATACTCATTACTCATATACTCGCAGAAATATTTCCCCAATCCTAATGACGCACGAGATTTGCTCGTTCAACATAAAGTAAACATGCCCCCTTATTTCATCTTTTATTATATATTTTTCGCAATAATTTGTGCCCTTGATCTTCATATTTTGAAAATACTCCCTAAACTTTGCTTAACTTCGTGAATTACAATGAGAAGTAGTAAAATACCTATTTCCTTGAGTTTTTCCCGTTAGTTCATCAATTTTATCACAAGTAAAACTGTTCATAATAAATAGCGTTGATATCAATATATTTTCTTGTGCTGTTCTAGACTGCTTGACTCGTTCTTCTTAGATGCTGGAACCGTGATGCCTCCTAGTTGAATTCTAATGATTCATGGCTCACTACCGTTGTATGGCACTCAAGATTTACCGGGTCTCTTCTTGCTTTCAGTATTCTGCGTTTCCAAGAATTGGATTGCACCGGAGAACGCAAAAGTTTTCGGAATCCTTTTCCGTTTAATTCCTGGGCTTTAGCCTCTTCTCCAAGTTGTTTATCTCTTTGCTGCTACTCCTATCGTGTAATGACACCCAAGGACCTTGTTTCAATGAGGTACCAGCGGACAAGTCCCTACCACACACACGCACACACTTTTTCAAACGTCTATATTTTATTTTTTGTTTATTTGATATAATAAATTCTTTTTAAGCTTATTTTTTTTTTATATCTGAACTTCATTTAAATATATAAAATTTAATTAGCGTAAAATTTTACTTATGTGACAGAGTCCGGGAAAGGGACCATAAGCAATTTATGCTCCTTTAAGAATCAACAAATGTTGCTTTGTTCCCCTCACTTTTTTAAGGCAAACGAGGCCCCTGGTGACACCCCATGTATGTATACAATGCTCCTTCAGCTTGTATACATTTCTCGGGATTCTCTCTCAGTCCTCCGTTTACCATAACAATAATTGTTTCCACTAAGCCAACTATTTGAAGAGAAGGATTAAATCGACCGCAATTGCATTTCTAGTCTAGTACTTTATTTTATCGACCCCATAACGATGAAAGGCAAAGTTAACCGCTGCGGAATTTGAACTCAGAACATAAAGGTCCGTAACTATATGCCGCAAAGCATGTTGACTGATGCTCTACCGATACTGCCAATCCACCGCTCTTTACAATAATAATTGTTTCTACTATTGGCACAAGGCCAGAAAATTACTCAGTACATTACTGGTACTTTATTTTATCGACCCCGTAAGGATGAAAGGCAAAGTTAACCTCGGCGGGATTTGAACTCAGAATGGCAAGGGCCGTAACTCTATGCGTCAAAGCATGGCGTCCGAACCCTCTACCGATACTGCCAATCCACCGCCCATTAATAATGGTTTCTGATTTAGGCACAAGGCCATCAATTTTGGCAGAGGAGAAAGTCGATTAAATCGATCCCAGTACGTGACTGGTAATTTATTTTATCGACTCCGTAAAGATGAAAGACAAAGCTAACTGTGGTGGGATTTGAACTCAGAATGTAAAGGGACGTAGCTCTACGCCGCAAAGTATGTTGTCTGGTGCTCTACCGATACTGCCAATCCACCACTCTTTACAATAATTGTTTCTACTTTTTGGCACAAGGCCAGCAATACCCAGTGCATTACTGGTACTTTATTTTATCGACCCCGTAAGGATGAAAGGCAAAGTTAACCTCGGCGGGATTTGAACTCAGAATGGCAAAGACCGTAACTCTATGCGTCAAAGCATGGCGTCCGACCCTCTACCGATACTGCCAATCCATCGCCCTCAACTCTTTACAATAATAATTATGACTTCGTTTATTGGCTACAAGGGCCGAAGACATTGGGAAAATACAAGGACGAAAGGCAACATAGAATGGAGTTTGTATGTTTGTATAAACCCGAGTTTCCTAGTGGAGGCATAAGGGCATCGAAGTGACACACACGTAGTAGCGTCATTAATCTGGTGGAGCCCATCCCAGGGACGGTGGAACCCCCCCCCCCCCCCCCGTTAATTATATTTTTCTCCCCAAACTACCAAAACACATCTATTTGTATATGTACCACAATTTATGTACATGTTATGTTTATCGCATATCGAAGTTTTTTTTTTATTTATATCTTGGTTGATATCTGATTATAACAGCTAAACTAATCACTACAACTAAATTGACACCCCCCCCCCCCCCCCACCCACAGCGGGGCCACCACCACCACCATTCAGAAATGCTTCCACGACCCCTGCATCCCCTCTCCAGGTCTGAATACAGCTGATTTACTTTTTATTTATCCAGATAAGGATAAGGAGGGTGTGAGAAAGAGATATATTAAGAGGAAAAATCATCTTCCGTACTGGAGTGGTACTTTTTTCTATCGACCTCGAAAGAATTAAAGATAAAGTTGACCTTGGGCAGGACTTGAACTCAGAGTGCAAAGAGAACACAGTTAAAAAAAAAATTTCTTAGTTTTAAAATATTTTCAATACTCTACACGTTTCAAGGGTAATATGAGGGTAGGCGAAAGAGGTGGACGAACGAACTGCTACGATAACAATATCACGATGAACACTGGGAAACTTCTCTAATAATTTTTGAGGCAAGCTAGCACGCTCGCAGCGTTACCTCGGGTGATGGCGAGGCTGAGGCGATGGAACAACCAAGCGCCCTCCCACCCGAGCAACACCAGTTACCTCGGTTAGACGAGTTGCCAGTGAAGATTATATAATTAATCATTGAAATAAGACATAATAACAATACAAAACAATAACAAATATTAAGTGGGAACACCCCCACCTCCCTACTATAGATGGGGACGGTGCTTTTGGGAAATTCTAACCCCCCCCCCCTTCCACACACACACTCTCTCAAATTGACAGAGTCCTTAGAAAAGAAGTGGGGAACTTTTTTATGTTGAAAAGCCGCATTCAAGAAACCATAATTATATATTCTTAAAATGTTGATATTCACTCGTGTACTAAATCCCGGTGTGTTCTCACCAACCAGCCTCGGGTGATACTAGCTCCAGTCAAATGGTAATTTAATGTACATTCTAGAATCACAGAATGAAAACATGAATGCAGAAAGTGCTGAAATGGCCCTTATGATCTACTAATTCTTTTTTAATTCTGGCTGTTTGTCAGAGTGGATTATTTCGTTGAATTTTCTTTTACTCTTTAGTATTTAAAATGCATTCATCTTATATTTTAAATTAAAATAATTAGCAATAAACAAAAACATTAATGAAAATTTAAAATTTGCTGGAATTTTTTTATTCTTTCAAAAGACCGCACAGAATGGCATACAAGACCGCAAATTCTCCATCTTGGATAGAATGCTTTACAATATTCGTTCCAGCTCTCTGTGTTCTGAGATTAAATCCTACCAAGGTCAATTTTGCCTTTCATTCTTTCAATGTCGATAAAAAAATATACCAGTTCAGTACTGGGTCGTTTTTACCTTCCTCACACAACTGTGTGCGCCTAGATTCTGATTAACAAAAGAAACGTTTAACTATGAAACAATTGTTGTTACTTATATATTTCTTAAGAAATTTTAAACCAATAATTCTTCATCCTATCCACTGCTGCACCACATAAGGTTGACAAGTTGAGAAGACTCTTCAATTGATCCAATAACAGACAGCATCCTTAGTGTTGGTGCCATGATAAAACGGATCCAGATTAATGTTAAGAAGAGCATCCAGCTGTATAAAGTTACGACAAAAAATATTATTAAATATTCACTTTGTGCGAGAATAACGCACTATAACCCGTGTGGATAATATAACAGACTTGAATTACACGAATTTGTATTACGCGCCGCATTCACAAACGCATCATCATCATCATCATCATCATCATCATCATCATCATCATCATCATCATCATCATCATCATCATCATCATTTTACATCCATTTTTCCCTGCTTGCAAGGGTGTGACGGGTTCTCTTCAGCACAACATCTCTCCATTTGTAACAGTCCTTCGTCATCTCTTCTGTGAGTTTCAGCGATCTAAGGTCAGTTCTCACCACCTACGCCCATGTTTTCCGTGGTCTTCCTCTACTACGTCTTCCTTCCATTGGGATTACTTGGCACTTCTTCACCCATCATCCATGCGCATCACATGTCCATACCAACATAGTCTTCTCTCCCGCACACTACAGCTAATTCCTCTTGTACATAGTTTCTCTCTCAACTTGTCTATGCTTGGTCGTTCACACACATTGACATCGCACATCCAACGGAGCATGCTTGCTTCATTTCTCTCCAGCCTTCGCATATCCTCCGCAGTTGCTGCCATTGTCTCACTACCATGCAGCCGCGCATCTCACATTAGCATCATATAACCGGCCTTTCATTCGTAGGGAGAAACCCTTCGTTGTCAACAGAGGAAGCGGCCCCCTAAACTTCTTCCATCCTGTCTTTATCCTAGATACTACGTTCTCGGACCATCCTCCTCCCTTGCTAATCTGATCACCTAGATATTGGAAGCTATCAACCACCTCTGTAGATCCTACCTACATTTGAAAAATGTACCTATCACTGACACTTCTATTATCAATTTTTCATGAACATCTTCGCGAATAGACTGTATATATGTAGTGAAATCTGTCCACACCTTGACCTCTGGGTGACATTTAACGGTCAGATTCTGAGTTACCTCCTTTTTGGCGTAAAGTCTGTGCGTGGGCGATCTCTCGAGGCAGGGGGTCAGAGGAAGCGACAGATATAAATAGCCTGTCCTAGGCCAAGCAAACGGCAGTTCGGAGCAGTTCCCGATAGAGTAACGATGTAAAACATTTGCTTTCTACCTTGAGGTCTACAGACTATATCTCTCTCTCTCCGGGTCCTACAGACTCTCACCTTCTCTTGTCACTGAGCTTTGACTACTACCTTGCTGCTACTACTAACAAACGATCTCTTGCCATTCTCTATTTCAGCATAACGAAATAACAGCAAAAACATTGTCAACGTTTATGATTTGTAGTAATCTTATTCTTTGTTCCTTTATTAACTGAAGTGAAGTAAATTTTATATTCAAACGAAACCATTTATTTTGTGTTATTCCACCTCTAACAACACTTACTAACTTTGCTTTGCTTCATATATATGTGACGATATTCAACAACTGATTACACCTAGACTAAATGTCTGGAATTTTCGACCACTTTCATACCCTTGTATAAATGAGAAAGATATCGTTTTGATATTTTACTACCTCGAGTCTATGGTCGGTGGAGGAGATCAGAAACATTGAGACGTAGATAATGTCTCGTCGCTCCACAGATTGTGAACACAATAGGCGGAAGGACCCTTTTAGGAACTCTTATGCTTGCCTGGCACACAAGCAGAAGGACGTTCTTTTTTTTTTTTTTTTTTTTTTTGCCTGAAGCATATATTACATAACCAGATTTTCATCTTAAGATATCGTTCCCATACCAACAATAAATGTATATATTACATCTTGGATTGCAAAATGGAGCCATTGAAATAATTATAATTGTTTCTATTTTAGGCACAAGGCCAGCAAGTACATTACTGGTACTTTATTTTATCGACCCCGTAAGGATGAAAGGCAAAGTTAACCTCGGCCGGGTTTGAGTCATTGAAATAATTATAATGAATAAACGATTTATGTAATATCAGCATCTTTTTTAATGTTATTCTTATATATATATATATATACTATAAGGATAAGGAACAAGGATTCAGTGTTGCATCATAACATATTTAATAACATATTACATATGTTTCACTATCAATCGGCTCGTGGCGGTGGTAGCAGTAGTGGTTGTGTTGGTGGTTGTGCGGTGTTGGTGTTGGTGGTGGTTGTGTGATAGTGGGAGGTGTTGTGGTGGTGGGGTGGGGGTGATGGTGATGGTGGTATGGCGGTTGTGGTGACGGTGATGTTTGTGGTGGTGGTGACGGTGATGTTTGTGGTTGTGGTGGTGGTATGGTGGTTGTGGTGACGGTGATGTTTGTGGTGGTGGTGGTGGTGGTATGGTGTTTGTGGTGACAGTAATGTTTGTGGTGGTGGTAGTATGGTGGTTGTGGTGACGGTGATGTTTGTGGTGGTGGTGGTATGGTGGTTGTGGTGGTGGTGGCATGGTGGTTGTGGTGACAGTGATGTTTGTGGCTGTGGTTGTGGTGACGGTGATGTTTGTGGTTGTGGTGGTGGTGGTATGGTGGTTGTGGTGATGGTGATGTTTGTGGTGGTGGTGGTGGTGGTGGTGGTATGGTGGTTGTGGTGACAGTAATGTTTGTGGTGGTGGTAGTATGGTGGTTGTGGTGGTGGTGGCATGGTGGTTGTGGTGACAGTGATGTTTGTGGCTGTGGTTGTGGTGACGGTGATGTTTGTGGTTGTGGTGGTGGTGGTATGGTGGTTGTGGTGATGGTGATGTTTGTGGTGGTGGTGGTATGGTTGTGGTGATGGTGATGTTTGTGGTGGTGGTGGTATGGTGGTTGTGGTGATGGTGATGTTTGTGGTGGTGGTGGTATGGTGGTGACGGTGATGTTTGTGGTGGTGGTGGTGGTGGTATGGTGGTTGTGGTCGTTGTGATGGTGGTGGTGGTAGTGGTTTGATAACATCCATGAGCTTGGCTGGTTTCGCTTGGGGATCCAGTCGGATCAGGACCTCCTGGAAGGGGTTCTTAAGGACTCTGCCTCCACAACCCTCTCCGGAATAAGTAGAAGAAAAGGTAGTAGTAGTAGTAGTAGTAGTAGTAGTAGTGATGGTGGTGGTGGCGGTAGTAGTAGTAGTGCTGGTGGTGGTAGTAGTGGTGGTGGTAGTAGTAGTAGCAGTAGTAGTAGTAGTGGTGGTAGTAGTAGTAGTAGTAGTAGCAGCAGGAGGTGGGGGTGGAGGAGGACGAGGAGAAGTCTGTTTACACATGTACTGTCGTATACAATGTATCGTGAAAGATGTGTTGTATCTGAGGATAATTTATATTGAGGGTGGGTCTCCAACAAAGTTTTGACTGACATGTACTTACGTCATATATCTATTGTGTGTGACATATATTTCATGCAAAATATATATGCATTTATAATGTCCTTATGTAATCAATGACTCATTTGGAGGAACTTTAGAATGTACCGCAGATATTATTGCCATTAATTTTATTATTTATAATTCTTACAGAATGAAGATATAAACACGTATAATACAATTAATACTTCATAGTTGCACGAACAACATTACAAATCGTTTGCAATTCCTTCAGAATGAAAATATGAACAGAGCATATAAATAAATTTACAGTAGAATAACATAACAAATATGTTTTAAATATATACATAAATAACATTACAAATGCCTCGGTAATACTACAAAGGATGATACAATGAAAGATATATTCCTTCAATGTTACAATATTAAAGAAAATGTAAAAGAAGGGGTGAACAACGGAGCCAACACAAGAGCAAAAGACAACAACGTCGCGAGTACTGGGCAACCTCTCTAATGATGTTATTTATAAATATATCTGTTGTATATAAGGCATACTATATTCACATGATGCAGTGAATTCTGAATACGCAATCGATTATAAAAGGAGTAACGGAATTTGATTCCTAGAAGCGTGTCCCAAAACACAAAATGTGGGTACTGCGCCCGCGTGTAGAGAAATTTGGAGAGAGAGAAAAAAAAAAATATATATATATATATATATATATATATATATATATATATATATATATATATATATATATATATATATATATATATATATATATATATATATATATATATCGTATAACTGTGTATGCATGTGTGTGTGTAACATTTAGAAGAAACTGTAAAAATACAAAGTTGTGATCATGTATTTCGAGCTGTTGTGTATGGATGGATGGGATACGGTTTCGGATTACGATATGAAAACACAGGGGACTATTTCTCTCGATGTATCGTCATACATAAGATTCTCTTCAGTGAGTCTAGGTTTACGCTATGACATGAGTGTGTGCAATTTTGAGTTGCGTGCTCAGTGAGTCGAGCTAAAAATAACCGTGGGCTGATTATCATGTGTTTCATAGCTTTCGCCGTACCTTGACCAGTCGAAAAGTGATCCCGCAGAGACCCAACCGAATCTAGAATATACCAGACAAAAACATGTTGGTGTGTGACAAGGAAAATGATATGTGTTTGATGTAAAACGTGTTATTAATACAGGCATATAATACAGTAAAACGAATAATAAAAAAATATATATAAAAATGACATTCATATACACACCACCATGGACACACGTATGTGTTTGTATATTTGTACAAATGCATGTGCAAGTGTGTGTTTGTAGAGTATTGTAGACATAGTGTATGTGTGTGTGTATATATATATATATATATATATATATATATATATATATATATATATATATGTACAGCCACCGGAAATAACATCTGTGAAATATACAGCTCCATCTATCTGTTAGCTAGCTCCCTCACCGTGAAACAAACAACCCTTGAAACCATCAGAATAAACGTCTACGCAGCGACTAAACATCAAACGATTATTTCTGTATAAATAGAGTGGTCCCAAACACTTTCGCCAGTCGACATTTGGCAGAGTCAACCCGCGTATCGTTGTACCTCGTCTCTGCCACGCTTGTCACTCACACACGCCTTCTACCTTGTATCGTCGCTTCATGTGAAAATAAATAGCTGATATAAATTACATCTATCGCCTTGCTTCGTCCTTTCAACTTGTTATTTCGTCTGTTCATCCTTACCGTATGTGACAACAGTTCTTTTAAGGGCTATCTTCAGACCGTATGCGATAACAGTCCTTTTAATGGCTATTCTCGGATCTGATCAGAAGTAGTGACCAGACTGATTAACCACATCGCTACAATTGGTGACCCCGACGTGATTCGAACGCGCAACAAGATAACACCTAAGAAGATACCAACATGGACATGTCGCAACCAACGACAGAGGCCGAGATTTCAGAGCTGCTGGCTATGATCGGAGAGCGGGCTGGTCAAATTAAAGCCCTCTCAAATCAAGTAGAGAACCTGACCTTTCAAACACACCGACAACGCAGCAACAGTCGATCCAGGCCTTTTCACAGTCGAAGATCCAGAAGTCCCAGTCAAAATCGTGTGTCTGGCAACCTCTGCTGGTATCACGCAAAATTCGGCGCACAGGCATCTAAGTGCAAAGCCCCGTGCTCTTTCCAGAATACCACCCAGGGCCTAGCGACGACGTTCACCCCTGGTACTGAGAAGAAAAGTCGTCTATTTTTTATTAACGACCAAGCGACAGGCATCCGTTACCTCGTGGATACAGGAGCCCAGGTTAGTGTTATTCCTGTTTCACTAGTCTCGGGCAAAAGACACCCAACACCGTCCTTTCTGCAGGCAATGAACCGATCGTCAATTCCGACTTTTGGGGAAAAATCACTGACCCTCAATTTAGGCCTGAGGCGGCGTTTTTAATGGGTGTTCGCCGTGGCAGACCTGCCGACCCCTATCCTAGGAGCCGATTTTCTCCACCACTTCAACCTTCTGGTGGACATGAAGAACCGGAGGCTTATTGACATCACCACAAACCTCACTGTGAGAGGTATATTTACCACGCAATCCACAGTGAGCCCTGTAATTTGCCAGTCAGAGCTTTCGCGGTACAACGGCATTCTCCAGAAATACCCAGACATCACTCGCCCGGTATTTAAGGATGGACCTATTAAGCATAGTGTCACATATCACATTGAGACAAGAGGACCACCCACAGCTGCCTGATCAAGGAGACTGCTTCCAGACCGATTGAGAATCGCCAAACAGGAGTTCCAACACATGCTGGACCTCGGAATCATTCGCCCTTCCTCCAGCAACTGGTCTGCACCCCTACACCTTGTTCCTAAAAAAAACGAGAATGATTGGCGACCATGTGGGGATTATCGTGCACTTAACAATTCTACAGTGCCCGATAATTACCCTGTACCTCACCTGCACGATTTTTCTGCCTCCCTGCAAGGCGCACGCATCTTTTCCAAGATAGATTTGGTGCGTGCATATAACCAGATACCCATGGAGCCTGCATATATTCCGAAGACCGCAATCACAACGCCGTTCGGTTTATTCGAATTCCTGCGAATGCCGTTCGGTCTGCGCAACGCTGCACACACTTTTCAGCGGTTTATTGATACCGTGTTACGCGATCTACCCTTCGTATACGCGTATATTGACGACGTGTTGGTAGCAAGTACTTCCGAGCAAGAACACGAGAAGCACTTAGATCTCCTTTTCCAACGTTTGGCTGAGTACGGTATCATCATCAACCCCAGCAAGTGCCTTCTCGGCGTTCCTTCACTGTCCTTTCTCGGGCACATCATTGATAAAGACGGCATTCGTCCACTTCCCGAGAAAGTAGAAGCTATCCGCAGTTTTCCCGCACCTACATCACTTCGGAAACTGCGTGAATTCCTCGGTCTGGTGAATTTTTATAGGCGTTTCATCCCTCATTGTTCCGACGCAGCCAGACTCCTCACGAACCTTCTTCGTAACCGGACTCGCAAAAACGAAGAGATCACTCTAAAGAGGAAGAATTAACATCTTTTAACCGCCTGAAGGAAATGTTGGCAAACGCTTCCATGCTCGTTTTCCCCAGGTCTGGCGCTCTTCTTTCGCTGCTAGTGGACGCATCAGACACGGGGGTTGGAGGCGTTTTACAACAACATGTCGACGGCGTGTGGCAACCCTTGTCCTTCTTTTCTAAGCAGTTGCAACCGGCAGAAACGAAATACAGTACCTTTGGACGCGAACTCTTAGCAACCTACCTTTCGGTTAAGAATTTTCGGCATATGCTCGAAGGGTCGGATTTCGTGATCTACACGGACCATAAGCCACTAGTTTATGCATTCCGTACCAAACCTGATTGACATTCACCGAGAGAACTCCGACACCTGGATTTTGTCTCTCAATATTCAACTGATATTCGGCATATCAAGGGATCAGACAACGTAGCAGACGACGCCCTGTCCCGAATCCAGCTGAACGCAATACATGTGCATTCAGGCATCGACCTTCAACAGATCGCAGCTGACCAAGAGACTGACGAAGAGTTTACCAAGCTCCGAGATTTCGCCTTCCCTCAAGTTTCAGCAAGTTCCCATTCCTTCTTCTCCGGGACAAATTTGGTGCGACCTTTCTACCGGTCATGAACGACCTTACGTATCACAGATGCATCGTCGACAAGTTTTTTTCTGCTTTACACTGCTTGTCTCACCCGGGAATCCGGGCTATACAGAAACTCATCTCTGCTCGTTTGTGGACTAACATTAACAAGGGCATGCGCGACTGGTCCAGGAGCTGCATTGCCTGCCAGAAAGCCAAAGTCCACAGACACATCAAAACTCCACTCGGCACATTCGCGCAACCTGATGCACGTTTTCATCATGTGCATATCGACATCGTCGGACCTCTACCACCATCACAGAACTACACACACTTGCTCACCTGCATAGATCGATTTTCCCATTGGCCTGAGGCTTTTCCCATAAATGATACCTCAGCGAAAACAGTCGCTAAAACTTTGGCTTTACACTGGGTATCACGTTATGGCGCCCCAGCGAAGATAACAACGGACAGAGGACGCCAGTTTGACTCCCACCTCTTCAGAGAACTGACTCGCCTGCTAGGATGTAAACACATCCGCACGACAGCTTATCACCCGCAAGCTAATGGTCTCGTGGAAAGATTCCATCGCCAATTGAAAGCTGCAATAAAAGCATATCCAGACAAAACACTGGTTTGAATACCTACCACTCATCCTTCTGGGCATTCGATCCACCGTTAAGGAGGAATTCGGACCCACACCTGCAGAATTAGTGTACGGCACCACCCTGGTTTTACTTGGTCAGATGGTTGCTCCCATCTCTCCTCAGGATGTTCCAGGATCATACGTACACCATATTCGACAATATATGTCTCACCTTGCTCCTGCAAGCACCCATCAACAGAACACGGCCACACACGTACCTTCAGACATTAAAGATTGGATACGTTTTCGTTCGAAACGACACCATCTCAGCTCATCTTCGACCTCCATATTCTGGCCCTTATCGTGTTCTAAAAAAATATCCGAAATATTTTATTCTCGATCTAGATGGTGAACAGAATTCTGTCAGCGTGGACAGATTAAAAAAAGCCATCATGGATACTGTTACAGTCTCTACACCAGAAACTCCAACAGATTGCTGTCCCAGCAAGCCACCTGTTCCATCTCCAGTCACGAGAAGTGAACGATGTGTCCATTGGCCCGCCAAGTTGGCACAATATATGAATTACCGTTAACCTCAAGTGAGTTTCTTAACCATTCTTCTTGCAAAACATTCCTATTTCCCTTGTGTTTACTATTTCCAGTTTCAAATACAATGAACTTTCTGCTTGAACAATTGCAATTTTTAGTGACCATGTGCTCATGTCACGAAGAACATTATTTATTATGAACATTATCTATTACAAACACTATTTAAGAACAAACATTGTGTATAGCATTGTGTATAACATTTTTTACTTCTCTCTTGTTTTGCAATTTTTTTTATTTTTCTTGTTCTGTAACATTGATTGTGTAATTGCCATAATTTTTATATACATACAAGGCGTGTACATATTCTGTTTTTCATGCACACTACAAAACCACTTTTGTTTCACCTTTTGGTTCATACACTGAGCAATAGATATTTGTGTCCCTCTAACTCTTACACTACAAAATGTTTTCTCTTTGATCACGCATTTCACAAATCGCATCCTCAAAACACTGGCCTTCTTTTTTCACGTACACATTCACTCAATAGCTCGAGAATGCCTCGCTATTTTTTTTACCACATGCATTCGCTCAAGTCATATGCTGTGGAGCAAACTGTTACTTTTAGGCAGCATGCTTACGGCCATTAAATTCACACATTACGGTTATCTTCACTGCCCAGTTAGACTTTTTGTCACGCAATTCACAGGCAGCTCAACCCAAATTGCAACAGGCTCATTCATCACGCCTGCATAAATCTGGTCAAAGTCATTTTATAGTTTATTTCTTTTTTCTCTTCCTGACACACACATCTTGCCATATCATCTCTACATCGACTCTGTCCTGTACTCGATGATCACAAAATTTCACAACGTGCTGGACATACCTTGGGATATTGTCATGACATATGCACCACTGGCCCATTACTATACGATATTTCGCTCTTTTGTTGTACAAAAGATCTGGCAGGGGGTTAATGTACAGCTACCGGAAATAACATCTGTGAAATATACAGCTCCATCTCTCTGTTAGCTAGCTGCCTCACCGTGAAACAAACAACCCTTTGAAACCATCAGAATAAACGCCTACGCAGCGACTAAACATCAAACGATTATTTCTGTATAAATAGAGTGGTCCCAAACACTTTCGCCAGTCGACATTTGGCAGAGTCAGCTAGCGTATCGTTGTTCCTCGCCTCTGCCACGCTTGTCACTCACACACGCCTTCTACCTTGTATCGTCGCTTCATGTGAAAATAAATAGCTGATATAAATTACATCTATCGCCTTGCTTCGTCCTTTCAACTTGTTATTTCGTCTGTTCATCCTTACCGTATGTGACAACAGTCCTTTTAATGGCTATTCTCGGATCTGATCGGAAGTAGTGACCAGACTGATTAACCACGTCGCTACATATATATATATATGAAAAAGTATGACCCCGACGGTAGAGCTCAAGCCGTCGGGGTCCTGACTCTTTTCATATTACCCACTCTACTACCCTAAGTATTGAGTACTCCGGTGCATTATGGTCCATCTTGTTCCTTACTACAACTCCTTCGTTTATATATATATATATATATATATATATATATATATATATATATATATATATATATATATATGAAAACAGGGAGAAAGAGACGATTATTAGGAAGAAAAAAATATTTTTTTCCTTTTTTGTTTCTCTCTCTCTCTATATATATATATGTGTGTGTGTGTAGCGAAATCTGCTCGCGCCTTGAACCTTGGGTGACACCTAAAGGTCAAATTCTAGGTCAACACCTTTTGGTGTAGACAGGTTGATGTGTTGACTATCCCCTCAAGGGGTGGGTGGGGGTGACAGTAAGCGATAGGTATATAAAGCATATATTTTCCCACCTTAAACACAAAGACATCGGAGCGCTAGGACACAACAAAGTATGTAAAGATTAATCGCTAACTTCAGACCCCAGAGGTCTACAGAAAAGCGAGATACATCGGAGCATTACACTTACAACAAACTATGTAAAGATTCACCTCTATCAATAGACCCCAGTAGTCTACAGCCAGAGACATCGGGGCATTACGTTAGCAAGTAACTATGTAAGGACTCACCACTATCAACAGACCCCATGAGGTCTACAGATACACACAGCGAGATTGGAGCCCTACTACTACAGACCATGTACAAGAAGCCACAGTGGCCTACAACCAATTACAGACCATTCAGAGGTATACAAACCATTACTCTTTCTCTTAATCACTACGGTCTCAGAATTACTACCACAGGCTCCAAATAACAACAACAACATTATCTGTTTGCTCGCTGTTTTCACATCAAAAACACTGTCAACCTTAACAACTCTTGGTTACTTTTTTATATGTATGTAGCGACGTGGTTAGTCAGTCTAGTCACTACTTCTGATCAGATCCGAGAATAGCCCTTAGAAGGACTCTTATCGCATACGGTCTGATCAGATCTGAAGATAGCCCTTAAAAGGACTGTTGTCGCATATAGCCCTTAAAAGAACTGTTGAGGATGGACAGACGAAAGCACAAGTTGAAAGGACGAAGCAAGGCGAGATGTAAATTCGATCAGCTATTTATTTTCACATGAAGCGACGATACGAGGTACAAGGCGTGTGTGAGTGACAAAGCGTGGCAGAGGCGAGGAACAACGATACGCTAGCTGACTCTGCCAAAAGTCGACTGGCGAAGTGTTAGGGACCACTCTATTTATACAGAAACAATCGTTTGATGTTTAGCCGATGTGTAGGCGTTTATTCTGGTAGTTTTTAAGGGTTCTTTTGTTTCACGTTGAAGTAGCTAGCTAACAGGTAGATGGCGCTGTATATTTCACAGATATTATTTCCGGTGGCTGTACATCTACTTTTTAATTGAGTCACGTGAAGTAAACCACATATAACCAAATCATTTATACTTATTATAGTTATTTCATCTAACAACGTTGTTATTATCATATCTAAACAACCATGCTAATCCATTTAACAATAACTATTTCTTATCTCATTTTTACCATTCGTTAAATAAATATATATATATATATATATATATATATATGAAAGACGTAAAATAAGAAAATTTTAAAAATTAACTTACTTTTCACTCCAACTAATTAGTTTCTGTAAGGGAGTAAATATAGTTACGCAACGCAACTATGGATATGTCCTTACGCCATCAGGGAGTCTATTCTCAGCTAAGTTCCCAGGCAATGCGCGGACACCAGGAACCCATATAAAAATAATAATTCAGTGGATGGAATAAAGCTAGCGGGGACTAAATTCCAGGGCACTGAAAAAATTCACTGCCTACTTGGTCAGTGGCAAATTCTAAAGAATCAATCACGTGACACTGAGGTTAATCAGTGAGGAGTGGGGTGGTATTATGACAAGAGCCTAACTACTACCATGAACCATAGCAGTAAATTTTGGCAAGTTTTGCTCAACAAATAATTTGGAGATAAATATAGAGAATTAGTATATCTACCAACAGTTGGTAGATATACTAATTTTCTCTCTCTCTCTCTCTCTATATATATATATATATATATATATATATATATATATATATATATATATGGAAAGATTCGGGACTCCGACGGCTGAGCTCCGGCCCTTTCTACAGCTAGATTCGAACGGTTATGGTCCACCTGGTATCTTACCACACCTCTCTGTTATATATATATATATATATATATATATATATATATTATTGTAGAGGGTCGGACGCCATGCTTTTCAGCATAGTTACGTCCCTTTACGATCTGAGTTCAAATCCCGCCGAGGTTGACTTTGCCTTTCATCCTTACGGGGGTCGATAAAATAAAGTACCAGTAATGCACTGGGTAATTGCTGGCCTTGTGCCTAAAGTAGAAACAATTATTATATATATAATATATATATATATGTATGTATTGTGTGTGTGTGTGTGTGTGTGTGTGGTTTCGTAGTATCGGTAGAGCGTCAGACACCATGGTTTCCAGCATAGTTATGGCCCTTTGCGTTCTGAGTTCAAATACGCCGAGGTTAACTTTGCCTTTCATCCTTACGAGGTCGATAAAATAAAGTACCAGTGGTGCACTGGAGTAATCGCTGGCCTTGTACCAAAAGTAGAAACTATATATATATATATATATATTAGTTGAGGTACCCGGCTTCGCCCGGGAGAATAGTTAGATGGATAAAAGAGAAAACGACTATATTGGATGTGTTGTCTGGTATGAGTTGGGACTGTAATGTGTGAACGTGCGTATGGGAGAGAGACAAAAAACAATCATACAACTTCCTTATTAGGCTGAGGGAGTAAACTGCTAATTAAATGGTAGCCTTGGATTTTAAATGTGAAATAACCATAGTCAGTATGATCTTTTTCACCTCCAAAGGACATCATCTGAAATACAGCAATATACCACATAACATTGCTTCTGAAGTGTTTAGCTTCGTTAGTACGGACTGTAAGTAGTATATGGATAAAAGCTGGAGGCTAGATTCATTTCAAATAGTATCAATTTTCCTTTGTTCTGTAAAATCAAAGACTGTAAAACTACTTTATAAAAGCTAATACAATATTGTTAAACCTTTCTATAGATCAAAGGATCTATAGTTTAAGCCGTTTCTAGACTTTCGTAGGACATTACTCTCTCTCTCTCTCTCTCTCTCTCTCTCTCTCTCTCTCTCTCTCTCTCTCTCTGAATATCTAACACTTTAATTGTATCTCTCCCTTTTTGTCTCTCCCTCTTTGTCTCTCTCTCTTTAGATGTGTGTATATATATTTGTGTGTGTGCGCGCGCGCGGGTGTAGTTTTCGTGTGATTCAACCAGCCAACCAGCCAGCCAACCAGCCAGCCAACCAATAAATATCTCTCTTTTATATCTTTTATATATATACTAGCAGAAAAAACCACCCTTCGAGTGGTTTTCTGCTAGCATGTGTAGTGTGTATATTGATATTATACGCAAGTATATATACATGTAGATATGATACATCAAATAAAATCGTAATTGACAATATAAACAGAAATAGAACGAAGACGTTGTTACACTGTCTTATGTAATCAGTAACGTAATCCATGAAGTGCAGCTTCGAAAAGAAGTCAATTTTAAATTATTTATTTTTACGAAATTATTTTTGTTTACGAAATTTAGTAGATAAATTATGTAATATTCATTCATTATTTATTCAAAGTAATCCAACTTATTTTACTAACGGGATAAAAAAAACAAAACCGTACGCAGTCCCGCAGACCTTCCTTTATTATAGTTTAGATAGAAGATATAGATATAGTGGAATCTCAGTTCATGAACTTAATACATTCCTGAAGGTCGTTCTTCTCCTGAAATGTTCATAAAACAAAACTATTTTTTACCATATGAAATGTTGAGAGAGAGATGCAATGAGATAGAGAGAGAGAGCGACTGTGTGTAAAAGACAGATAAATATCACCATAGTAACTAACTACACAGCAAGTGACACTTTCCCACCAATACTCTCAACGTGTTGCCAGCTTGTGTGTTTGTTACCACATTAAACCACATTAACAAGACATTGTTGAAAAGTACAAAACAGTACTATGACTGTATCACATTAACTCTTAACATCCTGTACCACATGAAACCACATTAACAAGACATTGTTGAAAAGTACAAAACAGTACTATGAGTGTATCACATTAACTGTTAACATCCTGTACCACATGAAACCACATTAACAAGACATTGTTGAAAAGTACAAAACAGTACTATGACTGTATCACATTAACTCTTAACATCCTGTACCACATAAAACCACATTAACAAGACATTCTTGAAAAGTACAAAACAGTACTATGACTGTATCACATTAACTCTTAACATCCTGTACCACATGAAACCACATTAACAAGACATTCTTGAAAAGTACAAAACAGTACTATGACTGTATCACATTAACTCTTAACATCCTGTACCACATGAAACCACATTAACAAGACATTCTTGAAAAGTACAAAACAGTGCTATGACTGTATCACATTAACTATTAACATCCTGTACCACATGAAACCACATTAACAAGACATTCTTGAAAAGTACAAAACAGTACTATGACTGTATCACATTAACTCTTAACATCCAGTACCACATGAAACCACATTAACAAGACATTCTTGAAAAGTACAAAACAGTACTATGACTGTATCACATTAACTGTTAACATCCTGTACCACATGAAACCACATTAACAAGACATTCTTGAAAAGTACAAAACAGTACTATGACTGTATCACATTAACTCTTAACATCCAGTACCACATGAAACCACATTAACAAGACATTCTTGAAAAGTACAAAACAGTACTATGACTGTAGCACATTAACTCTTAACATCCTGTACCACATGAAACTACATTAACAAGACATTCTTGAAGTACCAGTTTCGCCAACTGTTATGTAGCTAAAGTGCACTGAAGTTGTGAGGTTGTTGGCTTCTCAAGATACTCCCTCAGTGTAAGGACAAATTCCCTGGACTGACCGCTACCAGTGAAATTTTCGAAAGGGAAAATTATCACATGATTTTGCAGCCAATACTGAGGGGTAGACTGTTGGCAAGTAACAGAGTTGCTAGAAGAAGCAGTCTATTTCAGCCTAATTTTTTAACTCAACCATGTTAGGACAAATTATAGAAAATACATATAAACACATTTATGTCAGATAGGTAACACGGCAAAAAGCGCGCAGTCCACACTGTAAAGTGGTCGTGTAGGTGTCATGACAAAAAGCACCCAGTCCACACTGTAAAGTGGTCATGTAGGTGCCACAACAAAAAACACCCAGCCCACACTGTAATGTAGTCATATAGGTATCATGACAAAAAGCACCCAGTATACACTGTAAAGTAGTCATGTAGGTGTCACGACAAAAAGCACCCAGTATACACTGTAAAGTGGTTTTGTAGGTGTCATGACAAAAAGCACCCAGTATACACTGTAAAGTAGTCATGTAGGTGTCACGACAAAAAGCACCCAGCCCACACTGTAAAGTAGTCATGTAGGTGTCATGACAAAAAGCACCCAGTATACACTGTAAAATGGTCATGTAGGTGTCATGACAAAAAGCACCCAGTATACACTGTAAAGTGGTTTTGTAGGTGTCATGACAAAAAGCACCCAGGCCACACTGTAAAGTGGTCATGTAGGTGCCACAACAAAAAGCACCCAGCCAACACTGTAAAGTGGTCATGTAGGTGCCACAACAAAAAGCACCCAGCCAACACTGTAAAATGGTTGTGTAGTTGTCATGACAAAAAGCACCTAGTCCACACTGTAAAGTGGTCATGTAGTTGTCATGACAAAAAGCACCCAGTCCACACTGTAAAGAGGTTGTGTAGGTATCACGACAAAAAGCACCCAGCATACACTGTAATTATGGTTGATGTTAGAAGGGGCATCCAGAAACCAGTTCTGTATGAATAAGTCATGGTAATCAGACCTAGCTTGTCTCACAAAGGAGCAACTTGTCTAACCCATGCTAGCATGGAAAATGGATGTTAAACAGTGATGATGATATATATATATATCTATTTTGCATATGTGCACATGATACTGGTGTATGCATGGAAAATGGACGTTAAATGATGATGAGGATGATAGTTATGATACTATACATGTGTGTGTGTGTGTGTGTGTGTGTGTGTCGATATATGAACATGTATGTTTAACGGCATCTGCAAGAGTGTCTAGTATCAGTATATATATCTGCATATATATCCATCTACCCAAATCTAAACTATAATAAAGGAAGGTCTGCGGCACTGCGTACGGATTATTTTTTTTTTTATCCCGTTAGTAAAATAAGTATACTTTGAATAAATAATTAATGAATATTACATAATTTATCTACTAAATTTTGTAAACAAAAATAATTTCGTAAAAATAAATAATTTAAAATTGACTTCTTTTCAAAGTTGTACTTCCGGGACATCGTTGCCACCACCACCACCACCACTTCAACTACCATATATAAAGAGAGAGTGTGTGATGTCAACACTTCCGGTGGCGATCACTTAAATAAACATAATAATTTTCTCCTAATGCAGTTTATATATAACTAGCAGCTTAGTCCGGTTGCACCCGGGGCCACTTTTTATTAAGTTATTAATTTGAAAAATATTATTGAAAGTTTATTATAAAGAAGCAGTTTCAGGGAAAAAAATAGAAATATACACTTGGGGCTGGACGGCGTACAATGAGAAGTGGAGCGACGTGAAAAGCGTTGTTTATTAACAGCGAAATAGCAATGTCGATGATATGCAATTTGAAAAATACTACTTACTGTTAGTGGTGGTTAACATGTATTAGAATTAAAATAAAAACACGCGTCCCCTCTTCGCAATTTAAGGGTTTGGCGATACTTGGTTTTAGTGTCCTAAATTATCATCGACATTCAATTATTTAGTTCCACCCACTACACGATACGTCACGACACGTCATCAGCTGCTGCTGCTTGATTTTTACATGTACATTTTCTTACATGCTTCATTTTTACACGAAAAAACATTGGATTTTTAGAATATATATTTATTAAAATATTAACAGAGAAAATTAGATTTTTGATTTATTTTTTGAACAAAATAAATATTTATTTACAGTTTTTAAGTTTTTAACCGAAACACTATGCTTCATTTTTACATGAATATTTATTTACAGTTTTTAACAGAAAAAAATTGCTGCGAAATACATTTTTTTAAAAACAGATTTACAGTTTTTAACAACAGAAAAAAAATTTCTTTCAACAATATATTGTTGCGATATACAGTTTAACATTTTTTCGAAACATTTACCTTCGTGACGTATCGTGTAGTGGGTGGAGCTAATAATTGAATGTCGATGATGATAATTTAGGACACTAAAACCAAGTATCGCCAAGGGTTCTATTTCTTTTGATGGAAAACAGTGACCGTACTGCAGAATCGATTTCATAAAACTGTACTGTATGATCGTTAAATGTAGAAGGATGATGAAGTTGTAAATAAGACAAAAGTATTAGAACAGGGGGAAATAACTCACCGAACGCGATAGTTTTGGGGCCCCAGGGACCACATTTTTCAAGTTAGAAATTTGAAACCTCGTCTATTTGCTTCCTTGGCACTTTTTACATAGGTGTGTAAATTTTCATGTCAGTCCGACCACGTCTACTACCATTTAACCGTGCACATTTGAATTTCAACCACCGCCCATTTCACAAATATATATTAGATATATTAGATATCGTCTTTTTTTAATGTATGGATTACGTTACTCATTACATAAGACAGTGTAACACAGTCTTCATTCAATTTCTGTGTATATTGTCAATTACGATTTTATTTGACGTATCATATCTACATGTATATATACTTGCGTATAATATCAATATACACACTACACATGCTAGCAGAAAACCACCCGAAGGGTGGTTTTTCTGCTAGTATAAATAACCCAGTGTACACATACACAGATCTGTATATACTCCTATATGTATGTGTGTGTATGTATATTAACAACACATGTAAATATGTGTATATGGTTATGAATCAGTATGTATTTGTGTCACATCCAAAGACTTATATATAAATACTACCCCTAATCTATATAGGTGGTACCCCTAATGTCTATATAAATACTATCCCTAACGTGTATAGGTAGTACCCCTAATGTATATATAAATACTACCCCTAATATATATAGGTAGTACCCCTAATGTATATATAAATACTACCCCTAATATATATAGATAGTGCCCCTAATGTATATAAATACTACACCTTATATATATAGGTAGGACCCCTAATGTATATAAATACTACCCCTAATATATATAGGTAGGACCCCTAATGTATATATATACTACCCCTAATCTATATAGGTAGGACTCCTAATATATATAAATACTACACCTTATATATATAGGTAGGACCCCTAATGTATATAAATACTACCCCTAATATATATAGGTAGGACCCCTAATGTATATATATACTACCCCTAATCTATATAGGTAGGACTCCTAATATATATAAATACTACACCTTATATATATAGGTAGGACCCCTAATGTATATAAATACTACCCCAATCTATATAGGTACGACCCCTAATGTATATATATATACTACCCCTAATCTATATAGGTACGACTCCTAATATATATAAATACTACACCTTATATATATAGGTAGGACCCCTAATGTATATAAATACACCTTATATATATAGGTACGACCCCTAATGTATATAACTACTACCATTAATGTATATGAATACTACCCCTAATATATATAAATACTACCCCTAATCTATATAAATACTACCCCTAATATATATAAATACCACCCCTAATCTATATAACTACTACCCTTTATGTGTAATTTCCACCCATCTATCCCAAAATGGTTTATATACATTTATCACACACAAAACCTGACTTTCAAACCAACACACATGCACACACATAAAGACACATGCACACACTCACACACATATACACACACCATACACACACACACACCATACACCTTACACAATTACATTGTTAACAATAATAAATTCACAGAACCATAAATAATATCAACAACAAAGCAACACATACACACACACACACACACACATACACACATACATACACGATAACACACTTACATGGTGGCTGCCAACTCGTTTTCGAGTACAGCCACTACTTTATATCCATGTAGGAGAACCCTTACCGATGTATATATATATACATACGCATAAATACACTCATGCACGTTCATACATACTCAAACACACACACACATACACATACTCACACACATACATATACACAGCCACACACATACGCACATACACACTCAAACACATACATACACACACCACATACCCATACCTCATACAACAGCCATAAAAACTGTTGACAATAATTCACTCAACCGGAACTAAATGCTGTTTCACAGCAACACATACACATACATGTCAACGCGATCAGTCGCATATTTTGGCGTGCCACAACT
Organism: Eledone cirrhosa; assembly: GCA_964016885.1. Classification (NCBI taxonomy): domain Eukaryota; kingdom Metazoa; phylum Mollusca; class Cephalopoda; order Octopoda; family Eledonidae; genus Eledone; species Eledone cirrhosa. The sequence continues at coordinate 100,342,520 of OZ024744.1, forward strand.
ATAGTCATGTTGAATAACTGGCTATTCTTCTAACTATATCTTCTGAAGACACCTTTTATTCAAATTCGTAGAGATATCCGACTAAATACATAATTCATTTTACAAGGATTTGCTACAAACAGCATGGCTGAACACAACATCAACAACAAAATTAAGGAAGTATCGAAGACAACCAACAAGAAAGGTAAACAAACTTTATTCAGCTGTAGCTACAGAAAAGACCGAAATTATAAATTGCATTTCTCTTGGAGTTGCGGACTTAATAATTATTTATTTAATTGTTATAAAATGGCAAAAACAATCCCTCCATTGGCTATATGAACAGAATGAAGCTACACTGGGACGAAATGCACCCAGAGCTAAATTATTTCACAGCGAAACAATTACGCCAACAAGTGACATTTGTTGAACGTAAAAATAAGATAAATAGTATTAATTGTAAGTCCTCCACAACAAACATGGGATCAACAACACGTGCTACAGGTCGCCATGCTACTAGACTTCCTAGCAGCCAGGTCGAACAACGCCTTGAAACAACTATGCCTGTAAGAAACTTCACACCACGTGTACCATCTAAGTTTACCTCGAATGCTGGGGAAAACACTATCAATAATAATAAAAATCGAAGAAATAATAATAATAATCGAAGAAATTTGACACCACATGCACCATCCGAGGCTACCTCGACTGTTGTGGAAAATACTATCGATAATGATAATAATCAAAAGTATAAACAATTGAAATTTCCCTCAACGAAATCTTCCAGAGAGAAATTAACTCATGTATAAATATCTCTCTTGCTGAACGTATTAAAACGACAATGTTTAATAAAAAAAACAAATAATGAAATATTACGTGTTATTGACGAAATAGGGGATGATTATTTACGACAGATAAAAACCCCAACATTTTGGCAAATCAACGCCTGTTTATATGCCTTAGCAATGACAGTGAAGCATTATCTTGATGATAGCAGAGATATTAACAAGAACAGAACACCACCAAAAATACCATCATATATAACTAAAATAGAAAAAAAGATTGCTGACCTACGAAAAACCATAGGATATGTGACAATGCTCCTTACATGCAAACAAACACAAAAAACCTCACTCCTCACCAACAAAGAGTGAAAAATAAAATAGAGATGATGTTTAGTAACAGTAGAACCAGAACTCTTCAATATAAGCTGATCACCCTCAAACAAGAATTGAGAGCTGTTAGCGAAAAACGCCGATACCTGAAGAAGATAGATGAGAGAAAAGTGCTTAATAAAAGATTCAGACGAAACCAAACATCAGTCTATAGAGATATGAAGGGCAAAGTAATAAATGTCACTGATGCCCCATCCCAGAAAGACATAGATTCCTTTTGGAGAAAAATATGGGGTGAAAAGAAGAATTTCAACCAAGATGGCTAAGAGAAATCCGAAAGAACTATTGCTCCTACACTACAACAAAAACATACAAAATAAGTGAGGGTACCCTTAAGAGTGTGATAGGAAAACTCCAAGATAAGAAAACACCAGGAAGAGACTTGATTGTCGGCTACTGGTACAAAAAACTGATATTCTATCGGAGGTATCTTACTGACCTCTACCAACAAGTTCTTAAAGGAGATACACTTATACCAGAATGGTTGACATTAGCACAAACAATACTGGTCTCCAAGAACAAAGACACCCACTTGGCAAAAAACTTCCGACCCATTGCATGCCAGAACCTGATGTATAAGATGTATACAGTCTGCCTGAACCTATTCCTCCAAGATCACTGTGAAAATAATAACATCATCACAGATGAACAAGCAGCTGGAAAGAAAGGGGTTTGGGGATGTGCTGAACAACTCCTAATCAACAAAACTGCGATGTTGGAGGTGCGACAACTTAGGAGGAATATGGCTACAGTCTGGCTGGACTACAAGAAAGCTTTTGATTCTGTTCCCCACTCTTGGATGATAGAGGCCCTCCGGCTTGCTAAAGTCCCAGACATTATTGTCAGAGCCATAGAGAGGCTGTCTTCTTTTTGGGCTACTATCCTAAAGTTAAAGACACAGAAGGAGGACTCTATTTTCACTGATAAAATAAAATATCACAGGGGTATATTTCAGGGTGACAATCTCTCTGTGATATTATTCATCTTGTCATTAAACCCCTTGTCCTTTCTGCTCAAGAAATGTGAAGGATACATCATTGGCTCACAGGCGGACAGAAATACGAACCTAACCCATAATTTCTTTGTAGACGATCTGAAACTCTATGCCAGGAACATGGATGGGATGAAGAAAAATCTTGACCTAGTTACAACATTCTCAAAGAATATAGGAATGGAGTTTAGCCAAGATAAATGTTCATATACGACTGTAAAATGGGGAAAATCTACAACCCAATCTAGCAACATTGTCATCAATGGCCTAACTGTTTCACCGATATCTGATGAGGACTGCTACAGATACCTGGGGATAGATGAGAATATATCCTATAATGGTATTTGTAATAAAGAACGCGTAACCAGGGACTAGTACACCTGATTAAGAAAGATCTGGTCATCGGAACTCTCTGCGCAAAACAAACAGTGGCTCACAATGTGTTTGCTGTGCCTGTCCTAACACCAACATTTGGAATACTCAATTGGACGATAGACGAAATCCGAGCAGTTGATGTTGGAACTCGAAAAATACTAAACAACACTGGAAACTTCCACATCAACAGTGACATAGACCGCCTTTACTTAAAATGTAAGAAGGGAGGCAGAGGCCTAACATCAGTCCAGACAACATTTGAATGTCGCATCATATCTCTCCGACAACATCTACGAACCTCGAAGCGTAGGAGCCCGTTTCTTGAGCAAGTCTATCTGCATGAGACAGATAAGATCATGAGAGTTGGGAAGGAACTCCTTGAGAGATATTCCTTGTGTGATAATCAAAAACTCACACCCAGGGAAGTCACTCAGCAGTATCGCAGTGAATCCATGGATGAAAAACTGCATGTTTATCTGCAAAAAATCATGCATGGATATGTTGCCAGGAAGCTCCAGAGTGAGGGTAATATAGATAAGGAAAGTAGTCTATCTTGGACCAACAACCGCTATATTGGCTCCCACTTTGAAGGATACGCTTTTGCAATACAAGAACAGGAGATTAACATGAAATACCTGATTCACAAAAGAGATAGGGATGCAAGCAAAACATCTAGATGTGATAACAAATGCAGACTCTGCAGAGCTAACATCGAGGATATCACAGTCATAAGCAGCTGTCCAAAGATGTCATCGCGGTACTATCTACCTATGAGGCATGATGTAGTGGCCAAAACACTGTACAATGCAGTTCGTAAAAAAGATAGCCCCGATAATAAACACATTAAAAGCTACAGCAATGTGGAAGACATCCATGTACATAATATGAAAGAGTACTGGTGGAATGTTCCAGTAAAAACCCCAATAAAATGCAGGCATAATAGACCAGATATTATGATATGGGACAGGGAGAAGAAAGCATGCACAGTAGTGGAAATTAGCTGCCCAGCAGATGCCAATATAATATCAAAGATTAGCGAAAAGGAGAATATTTATGCAGAACTGATGACACCTTCACATTTATACCTGTGATTATTGGGGCACTGGGGTATGTTAGTAACTGCCTCAATACAAATCTTGAGAAGCTAGGCTTCACAGGAACAGAAAGAACACAACTAGTTAGGAAATTACAAGTACAATCCATTAATGGAACAGTAAAAATATGTAAAACATTCCAAACATTTTGCATCTAATAACTGCATATACACATGTACAGATACAAAGCATATGCACATGCACACATACAACTCAAAACACACACACCCACACACACAATAACATCCATATCTACACATGCATGCATACATAATCTACCGACTTAGGCCCCTAAAGGCACTTGTGATCCTGGTCTTCAGATCGTCTTTCGTATTACAGCTAGATCTGTTGGTGTCTCGTTCCACTGCGCCCCACACAAAGAAGTCGAGGGGGTTGCAGTTAGGCGAGCTGGCAGGCCAGATGTCAGGTGAAGTGTGGTCGATGAAGTTCTCTGACTGCCAGGCTTGGGTCTTTTGGCTGGTATGGCAGGGCGCTGAGTCTTGCTGCCACATGTACGGCCTACCTGCAGCTACCTGGTCGATCCAGGGCTTTACTACCTAGCTCAGAACGCAGATGTAGCCATCAGGGAAGAAGTGGCACGACGTCACCTTGACTGCTGACGACACCTAAGACCAATGTTGTCGCTGGAAACTTTGTCTGCATGACTCTGGGCACGTCTTTGGATGAGACAGCAAGCCACCTGTTGTTCTGGGAGTTGATTTTCTGGTCTTGGCAGAAGTTTTTCTCGTAGGAGAAAAACTACAGCATGTCTAGCTCCAGTGGGTGTTTCAACTTGTTGATCAGCTTCTTTGCGTGCTTCAGTCGCATTTCTTGCATCGCCTTTGACAGAAATTGTCCTTTCCTCATCCTGCATGAAACATAGCGAATGTCTTCATGTACCACCAGCCTAATGAGCTTTTCATCCACGCCTTTCTCCCTTGCAATGGCACGCATCGACTTGCTAGGTTCATTGTTGATGATATCCTGAACTTCAGTGACGAACTCAGGCGTTCTGAAGGCGTCAGATCGTCGATCATGTGTTTTCCTCTCTGATGTTGCTTCGTAGTCGAATCCTGAATCTTCCAATTCCTTTCTGACCTTTTCCACCATTCTCCTGCTGACGCTGAGAAAGTCTGAAATTTCCTTATTTGTCCTCCCGGGGCGGATTCCAAGAAGAACTCTGTGTCTCTTCCACAAATTTGGAGGTTCAAACTTATTTGTAATCAATTATTCTGAAAATAAATAATGGAAATATAGTCACTGTTTTTATGAAGACAACAGTGACAACGGAAGTAAAAAAAATTTGCATAAAATTAGTAGTTGAAAATTGCGAACAAATATCGTCCACACCCTGTATATACACACATACATACATACATATACATACATATATACATACACACACACATACATACATATATACATACACACATACATACATACACACATACATACATACATACACACACATACATACATACACACAATTCATAGAAATGACCACAAAAGAACATTAGTCATCCCGTCAACCCAGTTCCAATTCCTGACAATTTTATTTTTAAACAAAGGACAATCTATATTCCTTTGAAAGTATGATACAAAGCTGAATATTATTTATATCTAGTGAAAACACATCTAGTGCTTTCAAACTCACAGTTCTAAACAGCCAGTGAGCAAATAGTTAATCTTGTACATGGAATAATATTTTAAAGTTCCCCTCTATGGAGCAGAAATGTGGCCCTTCCACAAAGGCCCTGGCACAGAGGGTTGACAGCTTCGATAGCAGAGCCCTGATGAGGACTATACAGAACATCAGATGGCACCACCAAGTTTCTAACAAAGTGTTGCATGTGCACATGCATTGGACCACAGCTTCCTGCCTCATAGCTATCTGCCACATACACTGGTATGGACATGTCCTCTGTTTTCCACCAGATCATCCTGCAAGGGCCTTCCTCTCCTTCGACGCAGCTGCTGAAGGCTGGAAGAGGCCTTGCGGCAGGCTCCACACCAGATGGCGGGATGTCATCGGGGAAGATCTCTGAAGTCTTGACATCAGCTTGGAGGATGCAGAGGAGCTGGCATGGGACCACCCGCGATTGAAGGTGCTGGTGGACCTGGTCAGCTCTATGCACGATGATGCTTCTGGAATGACTGGCTTAGGGTGACCTTGGCCTAGTTGAGCGAGAAAAAGATCTTTATTAATATCAACTGAAACAGTTTAGTTTATATTAGATAAAATATTTCTTTTTAATTATCTTAACTATTGTCAAGGTTTGCTCTCTTCCAGACCCTCTTTGGGGTCTCAGGATATGCAATCTTTATGCATCCATCCCATGTCTCCCAGGACAGGTTGCAGGCTCATTACCAGTTTTTGCAGCATGAAATGGAGACTGCAATATATTTTTTGCATAGACCTCTCTACCCTAGGTCTGAACGCATCCTTTGTTAAACTGCATGAAGGACGAAGTAGTATGGTTCTTTTTTGTTCCTTTCACCATATTGCAGTTACATTTTCAGTGGTCTTACTCATATCAGTCTCCAATCTGGTAGTTTGTCAATCCTGTGATTAGAAGTGGCCTTTACTCACCTCATCATGGCTATGTCATTGGGTTTTGAGAGTTTTCTTGGGAATTATAGGTAATTAGAATATCTCAGGAAAGAATCACTGGACATATTTATTTTACAGGCAAAATCAACTGGCAGGAGACCCAGGTACATTATTTTTTCAACCCCGTAAGTATGAAAAGCAAAGTTAACCTCGGTGGGATTTGAATTTGGAACACGTAAAGGGTCATAACTAAATACTGCAAACCATTTTGTCCGACGCTCTACCGATTCTAACACTGCTGTTGTTGACCTAGTATCATGTTCTGTTCACCAGTGTTGCTATCTTATCTGCCAACATTAAAGGTTTCTCATTAGATTCCACCCAGTCACCAAATTCTCTTCCATTATCTTCTGGAGAACTTCATTGATGGTAAAGGCAAAGAGGGTATACATACATATATATATACACATATATACACATATATACACACATATACACCTTACAAACACACACACACTGACACACATACATACATACATATATACACACACATATACACACCTATATACACATATACACACATATACACCTTACAAACACACACATATACACACTGACACACATGCTTACATACATATATACACATATACACCACCTTACAAACACACACACACACTGACACACATGCTTGCATACATATACACACACATATACACCTTACAAACACACACACACACACACTGACATACATATATACACACATATACACACACATATACACACCTATATACACATATACACACATATACACCTTACAAACACACACACTGACACACATGCTTATATACATATATACACATATACACCACCTTACAAACACACACACACACTGACACACATGCTTGCATACATATACACACACATATACACCTTACAAACACACACACACTGACACACATACATACATATATACACACATATACACACACATATACACACACATATACACACCTATATACACATATACACACATATACACCTTACAAACACACACACTGACACACATGCTTATATACATATATACACATATACACCACCTTACAAACACACACACACACTGACACACATGCTTGCATACATATACACACACATATACACCTTACAAACACACACACACTGACACACATACATACATATATACACACATATACACACACATATACACACCTATATACACATATACACACATATACACCTTACAAACACACACACTGACACACATGCTTATATACATATATACACACATACACCACCTTACAAACACACACACATACTGACACACATGCTTGCATACATATACACACACATATACACCTTACAAACACACACACACTGACACACATACATACATATATACACACATATACACACACATATACACACCTATATACACATATACACACATATACACCTTACAAACACACACACTGACACACATGCTTATATACATATATACACATATACACCACCTTACAAACACACACACACACTGACACACATGCTTGCATACATATACACACACATATACACCTTACAAACACACACACACTGACACACATACATACATATATACACACATATACACACACATATACACACCTATATACACATATACACACATATACACCTTACAAACACACACACTGACACACATGCTTATATACATGTATACACATATACACCACCTTACAAACACACACACACACTGACACACATGCTTGCATACATATACACACACATATACACCTTACAAACACACACACACTGACACACATACATACATATATACACACATATACACACACATATACACACCTATATACACATATACACACATATACACCTTACAAACACACACACATACACACACTGACACACATGCTTACATACATATATACACATATACACCACCTTACAAACACAAACACACACTGACACACATGCTTGCATACATATACACACACATATACACCTTACAAACACACACACACTGACACACATACATACATATATACACACATATACACACACATATACACACCTATATACACATATACACACATATACACCTTACAAACACACACACACACACACTGACATACATGCATACATACATATATACACATATACACCAACTTACAAACACACACACACACTGACACACATGCTTGCATACATATACACACACATATACACCTTACAAACACACACACACTGACACACATACATACATATATACACACATATACACACACATATACACACCTATATACACATATACACACATATACACCACCTTACAAACACACACACACACACACTGACATACATGCATACATACATATATGGTGGCTGCCAACTCGTTTTCGAGTACGGCCACCGTGACTGGTTCGCTATCCCCAGTGACCTAGCCTGGGACCATTGTGCGTGGGCTGCCATGGTTCAGGATGCCCCCCAGTCAGGACAAGGGGAGAAGCCGGCTCAACCCGTCCAGGGTGAATGTCGACACAAGTACAAGTAAGTATATGTATACATACATATATATACACACGTATATACACACTCTCACAAACACACTCTCACACGTGCATACACATGTAAACACACACTGACACATGCAAACATACATATGTAGACACACAAACACACAGATACACACACACTGATACACATGCATACATACATATGTACACCCCCATCCCCTCACACACACGACCCCTTCCCCCCACGCACATACAACCCCCTCCCACACACACACCAAGCACACAGCCCCCTCCCTCCCCCCACACCCACAACCCCCCACACCTCGCACACAACCCCCTCCAACACACACACACCTCGCACACAACCCCCTCCAACACACACACCTCGCACCCCCCCTCCTGCACACACATCTCCCAAATTCCAATCAATATTATATTGAAAAGGGCGGTGGATTGGCAGTATCGGTAGAGGGTCGGACGCCGTGCTTTCCAGCATAGTTACGTCCCTTTACGATCTGAGTTCAAATCCCGCCGAGGTTAACTTTGCCTTTCATCCTTACGGGGTCGATAAAATAAAGTACCAGTAATGCACTGGGTAATTGCTGGCCTTGTGCCTAAAGTAGAAACAATATTATATTGAAATGGAATGGAATGAACTTTCATCAATATCAATGATGAATATTCAGTTGTTTGAACAGAACAGCCTCCTCATGAAATTAACATATAAGTGGCTGAGTATTCCACAGTCATATACACCCTTAATGTAATTCTCAGGGAGATTCAACATGACACAGTGTGTGACAAACCTGACCCTGTTGAATTACAGGTACCATCATCACATATTGTATTGTAGTGTAAGTGGCTGAGTATTCCACAGACATAGTGTACTCATAACATAGTTCTCAGGGAGATTCAGTGGCACAGTATGAAACAAAGCCGATCCATTGAATTACAGGTACCATCATCACATATTGTATTGTAGTGTAAGTGGCTGAGTATTCCACAGACATAGTGTACTCATAACATAGTTCTCAGGGAGATTCAGTGGCACAGTATGAAACAAAGCCGATCCATTGAATTACAGCTACCATCATCACATATTGTATTGTAGTGTAAGTGGCTGAGTATTCCACAGACATAGTGTACCCATAGCATAGTTCTCAGGGAGATTCAGTGGCACAGTATGTAACAAAGCCGATCCATTGAATTACAGGTACCATCATCACATATTGTATTATTGTGTAAGTGGCTGAGTATTCCACAGACATAGTGTACCCATAACATAGTTCTCAGGGAGATTCAGTGGCACAGTATGTAACAAAGCCGATCCATGGAATTACAGATACCATCATCACATATTGTATTATTGTGTAAGTGGCTGAGTATTCCACAGACATAGTGTACTCATAACATAGTTCTCAGGTACCATCATCACATGAATTGGGAGTATCGGTAGAGGGTCGGACGCCATGCTTTGACGTATAGAGTTACGGCCCTTGCCATTCTGAGTTCAAATCCCGCCAAGGTTAACTTTGCCTTTTATCCTTACGGGGGTCGATAAAATAAAGTACCAGTAATGTACTGGGTAATTTTCTGGCCTTGTGCCAATAGTAGAAACAATTATTGTATTATTGTGTAAGTGGCTGAGTATTCCACAGATATAATGTACCCTTGATGTAGTTCTCAGGAAGATTCATTGAATTACTGGTACAGTTCAATACACAGGCTTCCAAACAGTCTCTGTCTACCTAATTTCACTCACAAGGCATGACAACCTCTCCTGAGTACTCACTTGAACATGAGTTTCTTGGCCTGCTTGGGAGGCTCTGCTTCAGTACTGACTTGGTCTATATGACTTGTCGAACACTTGCTAGCCAGAGAAATTGGAAGTTAAAACAACAACGGTGATGATGATGATGATGGTGGTGGTGGTGATGATGGTGGTGGTGGTGGTGGTGGTGATGGTGATTGTGGTGGTGGTGATGATGGTGGTGATTGTAGTGGTGATGATGATGATGATGGTGGTGATGTTGATGGTGGTGGTGGTGGTGGTGTTGATGGTGGTGGTGTTGATGATGGTGGTGGTGATGATGGTGGTGGTGGTAGTGTTGATGGTGGTGGTGGTGGTGGTGATGATGATGGTGGTGGTGGTGATGATGGAGGTGGTTATGATGATGATGGTGGTGGTGGTGGTGGTGATGGTGATGATGATGATGATGGTGGTGGTGGAGATGATGGTGATGATGATGATGATGGTGGTGGTGGTGGTGGTGGTGGTGGTGATGATGGTGGTGATGGTAAAGAAGATGATGATGATGATGATGATGATGATGATGATGATAAAGGCATGGGTTGTCCATGTTGTCAAAGATGTCTGACACTGGAATTGAACCCAGGACCTATCAATTACAAGGTAAACCTCTCAACCATTTGGCCATGCTGTGAAATCATTAGATAACTCCTCAGTTCACATGCAACACTTGGTATATATATACGTTAAGTATCAAGGAAGCGCTTTTTATCAAACGACTGCAACCGCAAATAAACAACCGATCAGAGAGAAGCGAAATGAGATGGCTGGTTTAAGTTAACAAGCGATGCAACAACACACAACACACGCAAACACACACACACACAAACGAGACAACTACACACACACACACAGTAGCATTCCACCATACGAACATACTACACTGCCAATACAGAGGAACAAGGCAATAACACACGCACACACACACACACACTCAAGCGAGACAACAACACACGCACACACACACACACAGTAACATTTAACAAACAGGCAGAGAATGGACTGACAGCTAGCGCCATCCCACTCCCTCATTCGGCCGCTGACCTCTGTACGACCGAGCCCATTTCACGCGCGCTCTGCTGAATACCTCAGATATTCAAAACAACAAACAGCAAAGGACGCGTTCCGGACTTGTCCGACAGACAATCTTTTCCCCCACCCCGGAGAAAAAAACCCCAGTTGATGGATGTGAATCCGAAATATATAGGGACTATTAAATCTCTCCCAAGGTAACTCTTTCTTGTGTTGTTATTTCTATTTTATCCTTTATTCTACACATCTCACACATCTTATACACACCACGCATCTCAACGTACACCCACTTACATCTCTCTCTCCACCACCGGACCTTGTTACCCGGAGATTTACCCATTTGCATTGTTGAGGCTTCCAAACGACTTAAAGATATTTATATATATATATATATATATATATAAATATATATATATATAGATACGATATTAACAAATGGAAACTATATTTATAAAACCATATTTATTTCATTATACATATTTCAAGGACACCAAGTTACATTATGGTGTGCTTTCATCAGATAAAATATAATATAGAGCAGTTTTATAAATAAATATTGACATACCCTTAAAGAATGCAACCATTACTGTTGGATGCTCCCGGATATTGGGGTTATAACTTTATTTATACTATTATGTAAATTAGTATTGGATATTTTTAAATAAGCCGTTGGGTTACGGAGAAATAGAAAGAGAAGAACAAGAGAGAGAAAATTTGTTAATATCGTATTTTTACTGCAATTATTTGTTGAGTGCTTTATATCAGTTATAAAAATATTTGCTTGTTGTATCCCAACAATTTAAATAGAACTTTTACATATATATATATATATATATATATATTTTATTTAGAACTCCTAATTGTTCCTCATAACATATCTTTCATGCTAATCCTGTATATCTGTAATGATGAATGATGTCTAAAATAATTTATTTTGCAAAGTCAATAAACCCAAAAGGAAGCAACGAAAGCAATATTTAAATTTATTTTAATTACTCAATGTTATGTTATAGTTTAAGGGCGGTGGATTGGCAGTATCGGTAGAGGGTCGGACGCCATACTTTCCAGCATAGTTACGTCCCTTTACGATCTGAGTTCAAATCCCGCCGAGGTTAACTTTGCCTTTCATCCTTACGGGGGTCGATAAAATAAAGTACCAGTAATGCACTGGGGTAATTGCTGGCCTTGTGCCTAAAGTGGAAACAGTTATGTTATAGTTTATTTGTTCAGAGTAACAGAAGATGTTATCTCATTCAGGAAGGGTTTTTTCATCTTTTTGTTTTCTGTCATGTAGCTCAGAACTGTATGTATACTGGTATTTTGTTTGTGTGTATACCTGTATTATAATGTGTGTCTGTCTGTCTGTCTGTATGTCTGTGTCTGTCTGTGTGTATGTGTGTAGCTCAGAACTGTATGTATACTGGTATTTTGTTTGTGTGTATACCTGTATTATAATGTGTGTTTGTCTGTGTCTGTCTGTGTGTATGTGTGTAGCTCAGAACTGTATGTATACTGGTATTTTGTTTGTGTGTATACCTGTATTATAATGTGTGTGTCTGTCTGTCTGTCTGTGTCTGTCTGTGTGTATGTGTGTAGCTCAGAACTGTATGTATACTGGTATTTTGTTTGTGTGTATACCTGTATTATAATGTGTGTGTCTGTCTGTCTGTGTCTGTCTGTGTCTGTCTGTGTGTGTGTGTGTAGCTCAGAACTGTATGTATACTGGTATTTTGTTTGTGTGTATACCTGTATTATAATGTGTGTGTCTGTCTGTCTGTGTCTGTCTGTGTCTGTCTGTGTGTGTGTGTGTAGCTCAGAACTGTATGTATACTGGTATTTTGTTTGTGTGTATACCTGTATTATAATGTGTGTCTGTCTGTCTGTCTGTCTGTCTGTCTGTCTGTGTGTATGTGTGTAGCTCAGAACTGTATGTATACTGGTATTTTGTTTGTGTGTATACCTGTATTATAATGTGTGTCTGTCTGTCTGTCTGTCTGTGTCTGTCTGTGTGTATGTGTGTAGCTCAGAACTGTATGTATACTGGTATTTTGTTTGTGTGTATACCTGTATTATAATGTGTGTGTGTCTGTCTGTCTGTCTGTGTCTGTCTGTGTGTATGTGTGTAGCTCAGAACTGTATGTATACTGGTATTTTGTTTGTGTGTATACCTGTATTATAATGTGTGTGTGTCTGTCTGTCTGTCTGTGTCTGTGCGTGTGTATGTGTGTAGCTCAGAACTGTATGTATACTGGTATTTTGTTTGTGTGTATACCTGTATTATAATGTGTGTGTGTCTGTCTGTGTGTATGTGTGTAGCTCAGAACTGTATGTATACTGGTATTTTGTTTGTGTGTATACCTGTATTATAATGTGTGTGTCTGTCTGTCTGTCTGTCTGTGTCTGTCTGTGTGTATGTGTGTAGCTCAGAACTGTATGTATACTGGTATTTTGTTTGTGTGTATACCTGTATTATAATGTGTGTCTGTCTGTCTGTCTGTCTGTGTCTGTCTGTGTGTATGTGTGTAGCACAGAACTGTATGTATACTGGTATTTTGTTTGTGTGTATACCTGTATTATAATGTGTGTGTCTGTCTGTCTGTCTGTGTGTATGTGTGTAGCTCAGAACTGTATGTATACTGGTATTTTCTTTGTGTGTATACCTGTATTATAATGTGTGTCTGTCTGTCTGTCTGTCTGTCTGTCTGTGTGTATGTGTGTAGCTCAGAACTGTATGTATACTGGTATTTTGTTTGTGTGTATACCTGTATTATAATGTGTGTGTCTGTCTGTCTGTGTCTGTCTGTCTGTCTGTGTGTGTGTGTGTAGCTCAGAACTGTATGTATACTGGTATTTTGTTTGTGTGTATACCTGTATTATAATGTGTGTGTCTGTCTGTGTCTGTCTGTGTGTATGTGTGTAGCTCAGAACTGTATGTATACTGGTATTTTGTTTGTGTGTATACCTGTATTATAATGTGTGTGTCTGTCTGTCTGTGTCTGTCTGTGTCTGTCTGTGTGTATGTGTGTAGCTCAGAACTGTATGTATACTGGTATTTTGTTTGTGTGTATACCTGTATTATAATGTGTGTGTCTGTCTGTGTCTGTCTGTCTGTCTGTGTGTGTGTGTGTAGCTCAGAACTGTATGTATACTGGTATTTTGTTTGTGTGTATACCTGTATTATAATGTGTGTGTCTGTCTGTCTGTCTGTCTGTGTCTGTCTGTGTGTATGTGTGTAGCTCAGAACTGTATGTATACTGGTATTTTGTTTGTGTGTATACCTGTATTATAATGTGTGTGTGTCTGTCTGTCTGTCTGTGTCTGTCTGTGTGTATGTGTGTAGCTCAGAACTGTATGTATACTGGTATTTTGTTTGTGTGTATACCTGTATTATAATGTGTGTGTCTGTCTGTCTGTCTGTGTCTGTCTGTGTGTATGTGTGTAGCTCAGAACTGTATGTATACTGGTATTTTGTTTGTGTGTATACCTGTATTATAATGTGTGTGTCTGTCTGTCTGTCTGTGTCTGTCTGTGTGTATGTGTGTAGCTCAGAACTGTATGTATACTGGTATTTTGTTTGTGTGTATACCTGTATTATAATGTGTGTCTGTCTGTGTGTATGTGTGTAGCTCAGAACTGTATGTATACTGGTATTTTGTTTGTGTGTATACCTGTATTATAATGTGTGTCTGTCTGTCTGTCTGTCTGTCTGTCTGTGCGTATGTGTGTAGCTCAGAACTGTATGTATACTGGTATTTTGTTTGTGTGTATACCTGTATTATAATGTGTGTGTCTGTCTGTCTGTGTCTGTCTGTCTGTCTGTGTGTGTGTGTGTAGCTCAGAACTGTATGTATACTGGTATTTTGTTTGTGTGTATACCTGTATTATAATGTGTGTGTCTGTCTGTCTGTGTCTGTCTGTGTCTGTCTGTGTGTATGTGTGTAGCTCAGAACTGTATGTATACTGGTATTTTGTTTGTGTGTATACCTGTATTATAATGTGTGTGTCTGTCTGTCTGTGTCTGTCTGTGTCTGTCTGTGTGTATGTGTGTAGCTCAGAACTGTATGTATACTGGTATTTTGTTTGTGTGTATACCTGTATTATAATGTGTGTATCTGTCTGTCTGTCTGTGTCTGTCTGTGTGTATGTGTGTAGCTCAGAACTGTATGTATACTGGTATTTTGTTTGTGTGTATACCTGTATTATAATGTGTGTGTCTGTCTGTCTGTCTGTCTGTGTCTGTCTGTGTGTATGTGTGTAGCTCAGAACTGTATGTATACTGGTATTTTGTTTGTGTGTATACCTGTATTATAATGTGTGTGTCTGTCTGTCTGTCTGTGTCTGTCTGTGTGTATGTGTGTAGCTCAGAACTGTATGTATACTGGTATTTTGTTTGTGTGTATACCTGTATTATAATGTGTGTGTGTCTGTCTGTCTGTGTCTGTCTGTGTCTGTCTGTGTGTATGTGTGTAGCTCAGAACTGTATGTATACTGGTATTTTGTTTGTGTGTATACCTGTATTATAATGTGTGTGTCTGTCTGTCTGTCAGTCTGTGTGTCTGTCTGTGTGTATGTGTGTAGCTCAGAACTGTATGTATACTGGTATTTTGTTTGTGTGTATACCTGTATTATAATGTGTGTGTCTGTCTGTCTGTGTCTGTCTGTGTGTATGTGTGTAGCTCAGAACTGTATGTATACTGGTATTTTGTTTGTGTGTATACCTGTATTATAATGTGTGTGTCTGTCTGTCTGTCAGTCTGTGTGTCTGTCTGTGTGTATGTGTGTAGCTCAGAACTGTATGTATACTGGTATTTTGTTTGTGTGTATACCTGTATTATAATGTGTGTGTCTGTCTGTCTGTCAGTCTGTGTGTCTGTCTGTGTGTATGTGTGTAGCTCAGAACTGTATGTATACTGGTATTTTGTTTGTGTGTATACCTGTATTATAATGTGTGTGTCTGTCTGTCTGTGTCTGTCTGTGTGTATGTGTGTAGCTCAGAACTGTATGTATACTGGTATTTTGTTTGTGTGTATACCTGTATTATAATGTGTCTGTCTGTCTGTCTGTCTGTGTGTATGTGTATAGCTCAGAACTGTATGTATACAGGTATTTTGTTTGTGTGTATACCTGTATTATAATGTGTGTGTCTGTCTGTCTGTCTGTCTGTGTCTGTCTGTGTGTATGTGTGTAGCTCAGAACTGTATGTATACTGGTATTTTGTTTGTGTGTATACCTGTATTATAATGTGTGTGTCTGTCTGTCTGTCTGTGTGTATGTGTGTAGCTCAGAACTGTATGTATACTGGTATTTTGTTTGTGTGTATACCTGTATTATAATGTGTGTCTGTCTGTCTGTCTGTGTCTGTCTGTGTGTATGTGTGTCGCTCAGAACTGTATGTATACTGGTATTTTGTTTGTGTGTATACCTGTATTATAATGTGTGTCTGTCTGTCTGTCTGTCTGTCTGTCTGTGTGTATGTGTGTAGCTCAGAACTGTATGTATACTGGTATTTTGTTTGTGTGTATACCTGTATTATAATGTGTGTCGGTCTGTCTGTCTGTCTGTCTGTCTGTCTGTGTGTATGTGTGTAGCTCAGAACTGTATGTATACTGGTATTTTGTTTGTGTGTATACCTGTATTATAATGTGTGTGTCTGTCTGTCTGTGTCTGTCTGTCTGTCTGTGTGTGTGTGTGTAGCTCAGAACTGTATGTATACTGGTATTTTGTTTGTGTGTATACCTGTATTATAATGTGTGTGTCTGTCTGTCTGTGTCTGTCTGTGTCTGTCTGTGTGTATGTGTGTAGCTCAGAACTGTATGTATACTGGTATTTTGTTTGTGTGTATACCTGTATTATAATGTGTGTGTCTGTCTGTCTGTGTCTGTCTGTGTCTGTCTGTGTGTATGTGTGTAGCTCAGAACTGTATGTATACTGGTATTTTGTTTGTGTGTATACCTGTATTATAATGTGTGTGTCTGTCTGTCTGTGTCTGTCTGTGTCTGTCTGTGTGTATGTGTGTAGCTCAGAACTGTATGTATACTGGTATTTTGTTTGTGTGTATACCTGTATTATAATGTGTGTGTCTGTCTGTCTGTCTGTGTCTGTCTGTGTGTATGTGTGTAGCTCAGAACTGTATGTATACTGGTATTTTGTTTGTGTGTATACCTGTATTATAATGTGTGTGTGTCTGTCTGTGTCTGTCTGTGTGTATGTGTGTAGCTCAGAACTGTATGTATACTGGTATTTTGTTTGTGTGTATACCTGTATTATAATGTGTGTGTCTGTCTGTCTGTCTGTGTCTGTCTGTGTGTATGTGTGTAGCTCAGAACTGTATGTATACTGGTATTTTGTTTGTGTGTATACCTGTATTATAATGTGTGTGTGTCTGTCTGTCTGTGTCTGTCTGTGTCTGTCTGTGTGTATGTGTGTAGCTCAGAACTGTATGTATACTGGTATTTTCTTTGTGTGTATACCTGTATTATAATGTGTGTCGGTCTGTCTGTCTGTCTGTCTGTCTGTGTGTATGTGTGTAGCTCAGAACTGTATGTATACTGGTATTTTGTTTGTGTGTATACCTGTATTATAATGTGTGTGTCTGTCTGTCTGTGTCTGTCTGTCTGTCTGTGTGTGTGTGTGTAGCTCAGAACTGTATGTATACTGGTATTTTGTTTGTGTGTATACCTGTATTATAATGTGTGTGTCTGTCTGTCTGTGTCTGTCTGTGTCTGTCTGTGTGTATGTGTGTAGCTCAGAACTGTATGTATACTGGTATTTTGTTTGTGTGTATACCTGTATTATAATGTGTGTGTCTGTCTGTCTGTGTCTGTCTGTGTCTGTCTGTGTGTATGTGTGTAGCTCAGAACTGTATGTATACTGGTATTTTGTTTGTGTGTATACCTGTATTATAATGTGTGTGTCTGTCTGTCTGTCTGTGTCTGTCTGTGTGTATGTGTGTAGCTCAGAACTGTATGTATACTGGTATTTTGTTTGTGTGTATACCTGTATTATAATGTGTGTCTGTCTGTCTGTGTCTGTCTGTGTGTATGTGTGTAGCTCAGAACTGTATGTATACTGGTATTTTGTTTGTGTGTATACCTGTATTATAATGTGTCTGTCTGTCTGTCTGTCTGTGTGTATGTGTATAGCTCAGAACTATATGTATACAGGTATTTTGTTTGTGTGTATACCTGTATTATAATGTGTGTGTCTGTCTGTCTGTCTGTCTGTGTCTGTCTGTGTGTATGTGTGTAGCTCAGAACTGTATGTATACTGGTATTTTGTTTGTGTGTATACCTGTATTATAATGTGTGTGTCTGTCTGTCTGTCTGTGTGTATGTGTGTAGCTCAGAACTGTATGTATACTGGTATTTTGTTTGTGTGTATACCTGTATTATAATGTGTGTCTGTCTGTCTGTCTGTGTCTGTCTGTGTGTATGTGTGTCGCTCAGAACTGTATGTATACTGGTATTTTGTTTGTGTGTATACCTGTATTATAATGTGTGTCTGTCTGTCTGTCTGTCTGTCTGTCTGTGTGTATGTGTGTAGCTCAGAACTGTATGTATACTGGTATTTTGTTTGTGTGTATACCTGTATTATAATGTGTGTCGGTCTGTCTGTCTGTCTGTCTGTCTGTCTGTGTGTATGTGTGTAGCTCAGAACTGTATGTATACTGGTATTTTGTTTGTGTGTATACCTGTATTATAATGTGTGTGTCTGTCTGTCTGTGTCTGTCTGTCTGTCTGTGTGTGTGTGTGTAGCTCAGAACTGTATGTATACTGGTATTTTGTTTGTGTGTATACCTGTATTATAATGTGTGTGTCTGTCTGTCTGTGTCTGTCTGTGTCTGTCTGTGTGTATGTGTGTAGCTCAGAACTGTATGTATACTGGTATTTTGTTTGTGTGTATACCTGTATTATAATGTGTGTGTCTGTCTGTCTGTGTCTGTCTGTGTCTGTCTGTGTGTATGTGTGTAGCTCAGAACTGTATGTATACTGGTATTTTGTTTGTGTGTATACCTGTATTATAATGTGTGTGTCTGTCTGTCTGTGTCTGTCTGTGTCTGTCTGTGTGTATGTGTGTAGCTCAGAACTGTATGTATACTGGTATTTTGTTTGTGTGTATACCTGTATTATAATGTGTGTGTCTGTCTGTCTGTCTGTGTCTGTCTGTGTGTATGTGTGTAGCTCAGAACTGTATGTATACTGGTATTTTGTTTGTGTGTATACCTGTATTATAATGTGTGTGTGTCTGTCTGTGTCTGTCTGTGTGTATGTGTGTAGCTCAGAACTGTATGTATACTGGTATTTTGTTTGTGTGTATACCTGTATTATAATGTGTGTGTCTGTCTGTCTGTCTGTGTCTGTCTGTGTGTATGTGTGTAGCTCAGAACTGTATGTATACTGGTATTTTGTTTGTGTGTATACCTGTATTATAATGTGTCTGTCTGTCTGTCTGTCTGTGTGTATGTGTATAGCTCAGAACTGTATGTATACAGGTATTTTGTTTGTGTGTATACCTGTATTATAATGTGTGTGTCTGTCTGTCTGTCTGTCTGTGTCTGTCTGTGTGTATGTGTGTAGCTCAGAACTGTATGTATACTGGTATTTTGTTTGTGTGTATACCTGTATTATAATGTGTGTGTCTGTCTGTCTGTCTGTGTGTATGTGTGTAGCTCAGAACTGTATGTATACTGGTATTTTGTTTGTGTGTATACCTGTATTATAATGTGTGTCTGTCTGTCTGTCTGTGTCTGTCTGTGTGTATGTGTGTCGCTCAGAACTGTATGTATACTGGTATTTTGTTTGTGTGTATACCTGTATTATAATGTGTGTCTGTCTGTCTGTCTGTCTGTCTGTCTGTGTGTATGTGTGTAGCTCAGAACTGTATGTATACTGGTATTTTGTTTGTGTGTATACCTGTATTATAATGTGTGTCGGTCTGTCTGTCTGTCTGTCTGTCTGTCTGTGTGTATGTGTGTAGCTCAGAACTGTATGTATACTGGTATTTTGTTTGTGTGTATACCTGTATTATAATGTGTGTGTCTGTCTGTCTGTGTCTGTCTGTCTGTCTGTGTGTGTGTGTGTAGCTCAGAACTGTATGTATACTGGTATTTTGTTTGTGTGTATACCTGTATTATAATGTGTGTGTCTGTCTGTCTGTGTCTGTCTGTGTCTGTCTGTGTGTATGTGTGTAGCTCAGAACTGTATGTATACTGGTATTTTGTTTGTGTGTATACCTGTATTATAATGTGTGTGTCTGTCTGTCTGTGTCTGTCTGTGTCTGTCTGTGTGTATGTGTGTAGCTCAGAACTGTATGTATACTGGTATTTTGTTTGTGTGTATACCTGTATTATAATGTGTGTGTCTGTCTGTCTGTGTCTGTCTGTGTCTGTCTGTGTGTATGTGTGTAGCTCAGAACTGTATGTATACTGGTATTTTGTTTGTGTGTATACCTGTATTATAATGTGTGTGTCTGTCTGTCTGTCTGTGTCTGTCTGTGTGTATGTGTGTAGCTCAGAACTGTATGTATACTGGTATTTTGTTTGTGTGTATACCTGTATTATAATGTGTGTGTGTCTGTCTGTGTCTGTCTGTGTGTATGTGTGTAGCTCAGAACTGTATGTATACTGGTATTTTGTTTGTGTGTATACCTGTATTATAATGTGTGTGTCTGTCTGTCTGTCTGTGTCTGTCTGTGTGTATGTGTGTAGCTCAGAACTGTATGTATACTGGTATTTTGTTTGTGTGTATACCTGTATTATAATGTGTGTGTGTCTGTCTGTCTGTGTCTGTCTGTGTCTGTCTGTGTGTATGTGTGTAGCTCAGAACTGTATGTATACTGGTATTTTCTTTGTGTGTATACCTGTATTATAATGTGTGTCGGTCTGTCTGTCTGTCTGTCTGTCTGTGTGTATGTGTGTAGCTCAGAACTGTATGTATACTGGTATTTTGTTTGTGTGTATACCTGTATTATAATGTGTGTGTCTGTCTGTCTGTGTCTGTCTGTCTGTCTGTGTGTGTGTGTGTAGCTCAGAACTGTATGTATACTGGTATTTTGTTTGTGTGTATACCTGTATTATAATGTGTGTGTCTGTCTGTCTGTGTCTGTCTGTGTCTGTCTGTGTGTATGTGTGTAGCTCAGAACTGTATGTATACTGGTATTTTGTTTGTGTGTATACCTGTATTATAATGTGTGTGTCTGTCTGTCTGTGTCTGTCTGTGTCTGTCTGTGTGTATGTGTGTAGCTCAGAACTGTATGTATACTGGTATTTTGTTTGTGTGTATACCTGTATTATAATGTGTGTGTCTGTCTGTCTGTCTGTGTCTGTCTGTGTGTATGTGTGTAGCTCAGAACTGTATGTATACTGGTATTTTGTTTGTGTGTATACCTGTATTATAATGTGTGTGTGTCTGTCTGTGTCTGTCTGTGTGTATGTGTGTAGCTCAGAACTGTATGTATACTGGTATTTTGTTTGTGTGTATACCTGTATTATAATGTGTGTGTCTGTCTGTCTGTCTGTGTCTGTCTGTGTGTATGTGTGTAGCTCAGAACTGTATGTATACTGGTATTTTGTTTGTGTGTATACCTGTATTATAATGTGTGTGTGTCTGTCTGTCTGTGTCTGTCTGTGTGTATGTGTGTAGCTCAGAACTGTATGTATACTGGTATTTTGTTTGTGTGTATACCTGTATTATAATGTGTCTGTCTGTCAGTCTGTGTGTCTGTCTGTGTGTATGTGTGTAGCTCAGAACTGTATGTATACTGGTATTTTGTTTGTGTGTATACCTGTATTATAATGTGTGTGTCTGTCTGTCTGTGTCTGTCTGTGTGTATGTGTGTAGCTCAGAACTGTATGTATACTGGTATTTTGTTTGTGTGTATACCTGTATTATAATGTGTCTGTCTGTCTGTCTGTCTGTGTGTATGTGTGTAGCTCAGAACTGTATGTATACTGGTATTTTGTTTGTGTGTATACCTGTATTATAATATGTGTGTCTGTCTGTCTGTCTGTGTCTGTCTGTGTGTATGTGTGTAGCTCAGAACTGTATGTATACTGGTATTTTGTTTGTGTGTATACCTGTATTATAATGTGTCTGTCTGTCTGTCTGTCAGTCTGTGTCTGTCTGTGTGTAGCTCAGAACTGTATGTATACTGGTATTTTGTTTGTGTGTATACCTGTATTATAATGTGTGTCTGTCTGTCTGTCTGTCTGTGTCTGTCTGTGTGTATGTGTGTATGTGTGTAGCTCAGAACTGTATGTATACTGGTATTTTGTTTGTGTGTATACCTGTATTATAATGTGTGTCTGTCTGTCTGTCTGTCTGTCTGTGTCTGTCTGTGTGTATGTGTGTAGCTCAGAACTGTATGTATACTGGTATTTTGTTTGTGTGTATACCTGTATTATAATGTGTGTCTGTCTGTCTGTCTGTCTGTCTGTCTGTCTGTGTGTATGTGTGTAGCTCAGAACTGTATGTATACTGGTATTTTGTTTGTGTGTATACCTGTATTATAATGTGTGTGTCTGTCTGTCTGTGTCTGTCTGTGTCTGTCTGTGTGTATGTGTGTAGCTCAGAACTGTATGTATACTGGTATTTTGTTTGTGTGTATACCTGTATTATAATGTGTGTGTCTGTCTGTCTGTCTGTGTGTATGTGTGTAGCTCAGAACTGTATGTATACTGGTATTTTGTTTGTGTGTATACCTGTATTATAATGTGTGTGTCTGTCTGTCTGTCTGTGTCTGTCTGTGTGTATGTGTGTAGCTCAGAACTGTATGTATACTGGTATTTTGTTTGTGTGTATACCTGTATTATAATGTGTGTGTCTGTCTGTCTGTGTCTGTCTGTGTCTGTCTGTGTGTATGTGTGTAGCTCAGAACTGTATGTATACTGGTATTTTGTTTATGTGTATACCTGTATTATAATGTGTGTGTCTGTCTGTCTGCCTGTGTGTGTCTGTGTGTATGTGTGTAGCTCAGAACTGTATGTATACTGGTATTTTGTTTGTGTGTATACCTGTATTATAATGTGTGTGTCTGTCTGTCTGTGTCTGTGTGTATGTGTGTAGCTCAGAACTGTATGTATACTGGTATTTTCTTTGTGTGTATACCTGTATTATAATGTGTGTCTGTCTGTCTGTCTGTCTGTGTCTGTCTGTGTGTATGTGTGTATGTGTGTAGCTCAGAACTGTATGTATACTGGTATTTTGTTTGTGTGTATACCTGTATTATAATGTGTGTCTGTCTGTCTGTCTGTCTGTGTCTGTCTGTGTGTATGTGTGTAGCTCAGAACTGTATGTATACTGGTATTTTGTTTGTGTGTATACCTGTATTATAATGTGTGTGTGTCTGTCTGTCTGTCTGTGTCTGTCTGTGTGTATGTGTGTAGCTCAGAACTGTATGTATACTGGTATTTTGTTTGTGTGTATACCTGTATTATAATGTGTGTATGTTTGTCTGTCTGTCTGTGTCTGTGTGTGTGTATGTGTGTAGCTCAGAACTGTATGTATACTGGTATTTTGTTTGTGTGTATACCTGTATTATAATGTGTGTGTGTCTGTCTGTCTGTCTGTCTGTGTCTGTCTGTGTGTATGTGTGTAGCTCAGAACTGTATGTATACTGGTATTTTGTTTGTGTGTATACCTGTATTATAATGTGTGTGTCTGTCTGTCTGTCTGTCTGTGTCTGTCTGTGTGTATGTGTGTAGCTCAGAACTGTATGTATACTGGTATTTTGTTTGTGTGTATACCCGTATTATAATGTGTGTCTGTCTGTCTGTCTGTCTGTGTCTGTCTGTGTGTATGTGTGTAGCACAGAACTGTATGTATACTGGTATTTTGTTTGTGTGTATACCTGTATTATAATGTGTGTCTGTCTGTCTGTCTGTCTGTCTGTCTGTGTGTATGTGTGTAGCTCAGAACTGTATGTATACTGGTATTTTGTTTGTGTGTATACCTGTATTATAATGTGTGTGTCTGTCTGTCTGTCTGTCTGTGTCTGTCTGTGTGTATGTGTGTAGCTCAGAACTGTATGTATACTGGTATTTTGTTTGTGTGTATACCCGTATTATAATGTGTGTCTGTCTGTCTGTCTGTCTGTGTCTGTCTGTGTGTATGTGTGTAGCTCAGAACTGTATGTATACTGGTATTTTGTTTGTGTGTATACCTGTATTATAATGTGTGTCTGTCTGTCTGTCTGTCTGTGTGTATGTGTGTAGCTCAGAACTGTATGTATACTGGTATTTTGTTTGTGTGTATACCTGTATTATAATGTGTGTCTGTCTGTCTGTCTGTCTGTCTGTCTGTGTGTATGTGTGTAGCTCAGAACTGTATGTATACTGGTATTTTGTTTGTGTGTATACCTGTATTATAATGTGTGTGTCTGTCTGTCTGTGTCTGTCTGTCTGTCTGTGTGTGTGTGTGTAGCTCAGAACTGTATGTATACTGGTATTTTGTTTGTGTGTATACCTGTATTATAATGTGTGTGTCTGTCTGTGTCTGTCTGTGTCTGTCTGTGTGTATGTGTGTAGCTCAGAACTGTATGTATACTGGTATTTTGTTTGTGTGTATACCTGTATTATAATGTGTGTGTCTGTCTGTCTGTGTCTGTCTGTGTCTGTCTGTGTGTATGTGTGTAGCTCAGAACTGTATGTATACTGGTATTTTGTTTGTGTGTATACCTGTATTATAATGTGTGTGTCTGTCTGTCTGTGTCTGTCTGTGTCTGTCTGTGTGTATGTGTGTAGCTCAGAACTGTATGTATACTGGTATTTTGTTTGTGTGTATACCTGTATTATAATGTGTGTGTGTCTGTCTGTCTGTGTCTGTCTGTGTCTGTCTGTGTGTATGTGTGTAGCTCAGAACTGTATGTATACTGGTATTTTGTTTGTGTGTATACCTGTATTATAATGTGTGTGTCTGTCTGTCTGTCTGTGTCTGTCTGTGTGTATGTGTGTAGCTCAGAACTGTATGTATACTGGTATTTTGTTTGTGTGTATACCTGTATTATAATGTGTGTGTGTCTGTCTGTCTGTGTCTGTCTGTGTCTGTCTGTGTGTATGTGTGTAGCTCAGAACTGTATGTATACTGGTATTTTGTTTGTGTGTATACCTGTATTATAATGTGTCTGTCTGTCAGTCTGTGTGTCTGTCTGTGTGTATGTGTGTAGCTCAGAACTGTATGTATACTGGTATTTTGTTTGTGTGTATACCTGTATTATAATGTGTGTGTCTGTCTGTCTGTGTCTGTGTGTATGTGTGTAGCTCAGAACTGTATGTATACTGGTATTTTGTTTGTGTGTATACCTGTATTATAATGTGTCTGTCTGTCTGTCTGTCTGTGTGTATGTGTGTAGCTCAGAACTGTATGTATACTGGTATTTTGTTTGTGTGTATACCTGTATTATAATGTGTGTGTCTGTCTGTCTGTCTGTCTGTGTCTGTCTGTGTGTATGTGTGTAGCTCAGAACTGTATGTATACTGGTATTTTGTTTGTGTGTATACCTGTATTATAATGTGTGTGTCTGTCTGTCTGTCTGTGTGTATGTGTGTAGCTCAGAACTGTATGTATACTGGTATTTTGTTTGTGTGTATACCTGTATTATAATGTGTGTCTGTCTGTCTGTCTGTCTGTGTCTGTCTGTGTGTATGTGTGTAGCTCAGAACTGTATGTATACTGGTATTTTGTTTGTGTGTATACCTGTATTATAATGTGTATGTATGTCTGTCTGTCTGTGTCTGTCTGTGTGTATGTGTGTAGCTCAGAACTGTATGTATACTGGTATTTTGTTTGTGTGTATACCTGTATTATAATGTGTCTGTCTGTCTGTCTGTCAGTCTGTGTCTGTCTGAGTGTAGCTCAGAACTGTATGTATACTGGTATTTTGTTTGTGTGTATACCTGTATTAAAATGTGTGTCTGTCTGTCTGTCTGTCTGTGTCTGTCTGTGTGTATGTGTGTATGTGTGTAGCTCAGAACTGTATGTATACTTGTATTTTGTTTGTGTGTATACCTGTATTATAATGTGTGTCTGTCTGTCTGTGTCTGTCTGTGTGTATGTGTGTAGCTCAGAACTGTATGTATACTGGTATTTTGTTTGTGTGTATACCTGTATTATAATGTGTGTGTCTGTCTGTCTGTCTGTCTGTGTCTGTCTGTGTGTATGTGTGTAGCTCAGAACTGTATGTATACTGGTATTTTGTTTGTGTGTATACCTGTATTATAATGTGTGTGTGTCTGTCTGTCTGTCTGTGTCTGTCTGTGTGTATGTGTGTAGCTCAGAACTGTATGTATACTGGTATTTTGTTTGTGTGTATACCTGTATTATAATGTGTGTCTGTCTGTCTGTCTGTCTGTCTGTGTTTATGTGTGTAGCTCAGAACTGTATGTATACTGGTATTTTGTTTGTGTGTATACCTGTATTATAATGTGTGTGTCTGTCTGTCTGTCTGTGTGTGTGTGTGTGTGTGTAGCTCAGAACTGTATGTATACTGGTATTTTGTTTGTATGTATACCTGTATTATAATGTGTGTGTGTCTGTGTCTGTCTGTGTGTATGTGTGTAGCTCAGAACTGTATGTATACTGGTATTTTGTTTGTGTGTATACCTGTATTATAATGTGTCTGTCTGTCTGTCTGTGTCTGGTCTGTGTGTATGTGTGTAGCTCAGAACTGTATGTATACTGGTATTTTGTTTGTGTGTATACCTGTATTATAATGTGTGTTTGTCTGTGTCTGTCTGTGTGTATGTGTGTAGCTCAGAACTGTATGTATACTGGTATTTTGTTTGTGTGTATACCTGTATTATAATGTGTGTTTGTCTGTGTCTGTCTGTGTGTATGTGTGTAGCTCAGAACTGTATGTATACTGGTATTTTGTTTGTGTGTATACCTGTATTATAATGTGTGTTTGTCTGTGTCTGTCTGTGTGTATGTGTGTAGCTCAGAACTGTATGTATACTGGTATTTTGTTTGTGTGTATACCTGTATTATAATGTGTGTGTCTGTCTGTCTGTCTGTGTCTGTCTGTGTGTATGTGTGTAGCTCAGAACTGTATGTATACTGGTATTTTGTTTGTGTGTATACCTGTATTATAATGTGTGTATGTTTGTCTGTCTGTCTGTGTCTGTGTGTGTGTATGTGTGTAGCTCAGAACTGTATGTATACTGGTATTTTGTTTGTGTGTATACCTGTATTATAATGTGTGTGTGTCTGTCTGTCTGTCTGTCTGTGTCTGTCTGTGTGTATGTGTGTAGCTCAGAACTGTATGTATACTGGTATTTTGTTTGTGTGTATACCTGTATTATAATGTGTGTGTCTGTCTGTCTGTCTGTCTGTGTCTGTCTGTGTGTATGTGTGTAGCTCAGAACTGTATGTATACTGGTATTTTGTTTGTGTGTATACCCGTATTATAATGTGTGTCTGTCTGTCTGTCTGTCTGTGTCTGTCTGTGTGTATGTGTGTAGCACAGAACTGTATGTATACTGGTATTTTGTTTGTGTGTATACCTGTATTATAATGTGTGTCTGTCTGTCTGTCTGTCTGTCTGTCTGTGTGTATGTGTGTAGCTCAGAACTGTATGTATACTGGTATTTTGTTTGTGTGTATACCTGTATTATAATGTGTGTGTCTGTCTGTCTGTCTGTCTGTGTCTGTCTGTGTGTATGTGTGTAGCTCAGAACTGTATGTATACTGGTATTTTGTTTGTGTGTATACCCTGTATTATAATGTGTGTCTGTCTGTCTGTCTGTCTGTGTCTGTCTGTGTGTATGTGTGTAGCTCAGAACTGTATGTATACTGGTATTTTGTTTGTGTGTATACCTGTATTATAATGTGTGTCTGTCTGTCTGTCTGTCTGTGTGTATGTGTGTAGCTCAGAACTGTATGTATACTGGTATTTTGTTTGTGTGTATACCTGTATTATAATGTGTGTCTGTCTGTCTGTCTGTCTGTCTGTCTGTGTGTATGTGTGTAGCTCAGAACTGTATGTATACTGGTATTTTGTTTGTGTGTATACCTGTATTATAATGTGTGTGTCTGTCTGTCTGTGTCTGTCTGTCTGTCTGTGTGTGTGTGTGTAGCTCAGAACTGTATGTATACTGGTATTTTGTTTGTGTGTATACCTGTATTATAATGTGTGTGTCTGTCTGTGTCTGTCTGTGTCTGTCTGTGTGTATGTGTGTAGCTCAGAACTGTATGTATACTGGTATTTTGTTTGTGTGTATACCTGTATTATAATGTGTGTGTCTGTCTGTCTGTGTCTGTCTGTGTCTGTCTGTGTGTATGTGTGTAGCTCAGAACTGTATGTATACTGGTATTTTGTTTGTGTGTATACCTGTATTATAATGTGTGTGTCTGTCTGTCTGTGTCTGTCTGTGTCTGTCTGTGTGTATGTGTGTAGCTCAGAACTGTATGTATACTGGTATTTTGTTTGTGTGTATACCTGTATTATAATGTGTGTGTGTCTGTCTGTCTGTGTCTGTCTGTGTCTGTCTGTGTGTATGTGTGTAGCTCAGAACTGTATGTATACTGGTATTTTGTTTGTGTGTATACCTGTATTATAATGTGTGTGTCTGTCTGTCTGTCTGTGTCTGTCTGTGTGTATGTGTGTAGCTCAGAACTGTATGTATACTGGTATTTTGTTTGTGTGTATACCTGTATTATAATGTGTGTGTGTCTGTCTGTCTGTGTCTGTCTGTGTCTGTCTGTGTGTATGTGTGTAGCTCAGAACTGTATGTATACTGGTATTTTGTTTGTGTGTATACCTGTATTATAATGTGTCTGTCTGTCAGTCTGTGTGTCTGTCTGTGTGTATGTGTGTAGCTCAGAACTGTATGTATACTGGTATTTTGTTTGTGTGTATACCTGTATTATAATGTGTGTGTCTGTCTGTCTGTGTCTGTGTGTATGTGTGTAGCTCAGAACTGTATGTATACTGGTATTTTGTTTGTGTGTATACCTGTATTATAATGTGTCTGTCTGTCTGTCTGTCTGTGTGTATGTGTGTAGCTCAGAACTGTATGTATACTGGTATTTTGTTTGTGTGTATACCTGTATTATAATGTGTGTGTCTGTCTGTCTGTCTGTCTGTGTCTGTCTGTGTGTATGTGTGTAGCTCAGAACTGTATGTATACTGGTATTTTGTTTGTGTGTATACCTGTATTATAATGTGTGTGTCTGTCTGTCTGTCTGTCTGTGTGTATGTGTGTAGCTCAGAACTGTATGTATACTGGTATTTTGTTTGTGTGTATACCTGTATTATAATGTGTGTCTGTCTGTCTGTCTGTCTGTGTCTGTCTGTGTGTATGTGTGTAGCTCAGAACTGTATGTATACTGGTATTTTGTTTGTGTGTATACCTGTATTATAATGTGTATGTATGTCTGTCTGTCTGTGTCTGTCTGTGTGTATGTGTGTAGCTCAGAACTGTATGTATACTGGTATTTTGTTTGTGTGTATACCTGTATTATAATGTGTCTGTCTGTCTGTCTGTCAGTCTGTGTCTGTCTGAGTGTAGCTCAGAACTGTATGTATACTGGTATTTTGTTTGTGTGTATACCTGTATTAAAATGTGTGTCTGTCTGTCTGTCTGTCTGTGTCTGTCTGTGTGTATGTGTGTATGTGTGTAGCTCAGAACTGTATGTATACTTGTATTTTGTTTGTGTGTATACCTGTATTATAATGTGTGTCTGTCTGTCTGTGTCTGTCTGTGTGTATGTGTGTAGCTCAGAACTGTATGTATACTGGTATTTTGTTTGTGTGTATACCTGTATTATAATGTGTGTGTCTGTCTGTCTGTCTGTCTGTGTCTGTCTGTGTGTATGTGTGTAGCTCAGAACTGTATGTATACTGGTATTTTGTTTGTGTGTATACCTGTATTATAATGTGTGTGTGTCTGTCTGTCTGTCTGTGTCTGTCTGTGTGTATGTGTGTAGCTCAGAACTGTATGTATACTGGTATTTTGTTTGTGTGTATACCTGTATTATAATGTGTGTCTGTCTGTCTGTCTGTCTGTCTGTGTTTATGTGTGTAGCTCAGAACTGTATGTATACTGGTATTTTGTTTGTGTGTATACCTGTATTATAATGTGTGTGTCTGTCTGTCTGTCTGTGTGTGTGTGTGTGTGTGTAGCTCAGAACTGTATGTATACTGGTATTTTGTTTGTATGTATACCTGTATTATAATGTGTGTGTGTCTGTGTCTGTCTGTGTGTATGTGTGTAGCTCAGAACTGTATGTATACTGGTATTTTGTTTGTGTGTATACCTGTATTATAATGTGTCTGTCTGTCTGTCTGTGTCTGTCTGTGTGTATGTGTGTAGCTCAGAACTGTATGTATACTGGTATTTTGTTTGTGTGTATACCTGTATTATAATGTGTGTTTGTCTGTGTCTGTCTGTGTGTATGTGTGTAGCTCAGAACTGTATGTATACTGGTATTTTGTTTGTGTGTATACCTGTATTATAATGTGTGTTTGTCTGTGTCTGTCTGTGTGTATGTGTGTAGCTCAGAACTGTATGTATACTGGTATTTTGTTTGTGTGTATACCTGTATTATAATGTGTGTTTGTCTGTGTCTGTCTGTGTGTATGTGTGTAGCTCAGAACTGTATGTATACTGGTATTTTGTTTGTGTGTATACCTGTATTATAATGTGTGTGTGTCTGTCTGTCTGTGTCTGTCTGTGTGTATGTGTGTAGCTCAGAACTGTATGTATACTGGTATTTTGTTTGTGTGTATACCTGTATTATAATGTGTGTTTGTCTGTGTCTGTCTGTGTGTATGTGTGTAGCTCAGAACTGTATGTATACGTGTATTTTGTTTGTGTGTATACCTCTATTATAATGTGTGTCTGTCTGTCTGTCTGTCTGTCTGTGTTTATGTGTGTAGCTCAGAACTGTATGTATACTGGTATTTTGTTTGTGTGTATACCTGTATTATAATGTGTGTGTCTGTCTGTCTGTCTGTGTGTATGTGTGTAGCTCAGAACTGTATGTATACTGGTATTTTGTTTGTGTGTATACCTGTATTATAATGTGTGTGTCTGTCTGTCTGTGTCTGTGTGTATGTGTGTAGCTCAGAACTGTATGTATACTGGTATTTTGTTTGTGTGTATACCTGTATTATAATGTGTGTCTGTCTGTCTGTCTGTCTGTGTCTGTCTGTGTGTATGTGTGTATGTGTGTAGCTCAGAACTGTATGTATACTGGTATTTTGTTTGTGTGTATACCTGTATTATAATGTGTGTATGTTTGTCTGTCTGTCTGTGTCTGTGTGTGTGTATGTGTGTAGCTCAGAACTGTATGTATACTGGTATTTTGTTTGTGTGTATACCTGTATTACAATGTGTGTGTGTCTGTCTGTCTGTCTGTCTGTGTCTGTCTGTGTGTATGTGTGTAGCTCAGAACTGTATGTATACTGGTATTTTGTTTGTGTGTATACCTGTATTATAATGTGTGTGTCTGTCTGTCTGTCTGTCTGTGTCTGTCTGTGTGTATGTGTGTAGCTCAGAACTGTATGTATACTGGTATTTTGTTTGTGTGTATACCCGTATTATAATGTGTGTCTGTCTGTCTGTCTGTCTGTGTCTGTCTGTGTGTATGTGTGTAGCACAGAACTGTATGTATACTGGTATTTTGTTTGTGTGTATACCTGTATTATAATGTGTGTCTGTCTGTCTGTCTGTCTGTGTGTATGTGTGTAGCTCAGAACTGTAGGTATACTGGTATTTTGTTTGTGTGTATACCTGTATTATAATGTGTGTCTGTCTGTCTGTCTGTCTGTGTGTATGTGTGTAGCTCAGAACTGTATGTATACTGGTATTTTGTTTGTGTGTATACCTGTATTATAATGTGTGTCTGTCTGTCTGTCTGTCTGTCTGTGTGTATGTGTGTAGCTCAGAACTGTATGTATACTGGTATTTTGTTTGTGTGTATACCTGTATTATAATGTGTGTGTCTGTCTGTCTGTGTCTGTCTGTCTGTGTGTGTGTGTGTAGCTCAGAACTGTATGTATACTGGTATTTTGTTTGTGTGTATACCTGTATTATAACGTGTGTGTCTGTCTGTCTGTGTCTGTCTGTCTCTGTCTGTGTGTATGTGTGTAGCTCAGAATTGTATGTATACTGGTATTTTGTTTGTGTGTATACCTGTATTATAATGTGTGTGTCTGTCTGTCTGTGTCTGTCTGTGTCTGTCTGTGTGTATGTGTGTAGCTCAGAACTGTATGTATACTGGTATTTTGTTTGTGTGTATACCTGTATTATAATGTGTGTGTCTGTCTGTCTGTCTGTGTCTGTCTGTGTGTATGTGTGTAGCTCAGAACTGTATGTATACTGGTATTTTGTTTGTGTGTATACCTGTATTATAATGTGTGTGTGTCTGTCTGTCTGTGTCTGTCTGTGTCTGTCTGTGTGTATGTGTGTAGCTCAGAACTGTATGTATACTGGTATTTTGTTTGTGTGTATACCTGTATTATAATGTGTGTGTCTGTCTGTCTGTGTCTGTGTGTATGTGTGTAGCTCAGAACTGTATGTATACTGGTATTTTGTTTGTGTGTATACCTGTATTATAATGTGTGTGTCTGTCTGTCTGTCTGTGTCTGTCTGTGTGTATGTGTGTAGCTCAGAACTGTATGTATACTGGTATTTTGTTTGTGTGTATACCTGTATTATAATGTGTGTGTGTCTGTCTGTCTGTGTCTGTCTGTGTCTGTCTGTGTGTGTGTGTGTAGCTCAGAACTGTATGTATACTGGTATTTTGTTTGTGTGTATACCTGTATTATAATGTGTGTGTCTGTCTGTCTGTGTCTGTGTGTATGTGTGTAGCTCAGAACTGTATGTATACTGGTATTTTGTTTGTGTGTATACCTGTATTATAATGTGTGTGTCTGTCTGTCTGTCTGTCTGTCTGTGTCTGTCTGTGTGTATGTGTGTAGCTCAGAACTGTATGTATACTGGTATTTTGTTTGTGTGTATACCTGTATTATAATGTGTGTCTGTCTGTCTGTCTGTCTGTGTCTGTCTGTGTGTATGTGTGTAGCTCAGAACTGTATGTATACTGGTATTTTGTTTGTGTGTATACCTGTATTATAATGTGTCTGTCTGTCTGTCTGTCAGTCTGTGTCTGTCTGTGTGTAGCTCAGAACTGTATGTATACTGGTATTTTGTTTGTGTGTATACCTGTATTATAATGTGTGTCTGTCTGTCTGTCTGTCTGTGTCTGTC
Organism: Eledone cirrhosa; assembly: GCA_964016885.1. NCBI lineage: Eukaryota > Metazoa > Mollusca > Cephalopoda > Octopoda > Eledonidae > Eledone > Eledone cirrhosa. The sequence goes on from OZ024744.1 coordinate 100,376,277, forward strand.
TGTGTGTATGTGTGTATGTGTGTAGCTCAGAACTGTATGTATACTGGTATTTTGTTTGTGTGTATACCTGTATTATAATGTGTGTCTGTCTGTCTGTCTGTCTGTGTCTGTCTGTGTGTATGTGTGTAGCTCAGAACTGTATGTATACTGGTATTTTGTTTGTGTGTATACCTGTATTATAATGTGTGTCTGTCTGTCTGTCTGTCTGTCTGTGTGTATGTGTGTAGCTCAGAACTGTATGTATACTGGTATTTTGTTTGTGTGTATACCTGTATTATAATGTGTGTGTCTGTCTGTCTGTCTGTGTCTGTCTGTGTGTATGTGTGTAGCTCAGAACTGTATGTATACTGGTATTTTGTTTGTGTGTATACCTGTATTATAATGTGTGTGTCTGTCTGTCTGTGTGTGTCTGTGTGTATGTGTGTAGCTCAGAACTGTATGTATACTGGTATTTTGTTTGTGTGTATACCTGTATTATAATGTGTGTGTCTGTCTGTCTGTGTCTGTGTGTATGTGTGTAGCTCAGAACTGTATGTATACTGGTATTTTGTTTGTGTGTATACCTGTATTATAATGTGTGTCTGTCTGTCTGTCTGTCTGTGTCTGTCTGTGTGTATGTGTGTAGCTCAGAACTGTATGTATACTGGTATTTTGTTTGTGTGTATACCTGTATTATAATGTGTGTCTGTCTGTCTGTCTGTCTGTGTCTGTCTGTGTGTATGTGTGTAGCTCAGAACTGTATGTATACTGGTATTTTGTTTGTGTGTATACCTGTATTATAATGTGTGTGTCTGTCTGTCTGTCTGTCTGTGTCTGTCTGTGTGTATGTGTGTAGCTCAGAACTGTATGTATACTGGTATTTTGTTTGTGTGTATACCTGTATTATAATGTGTGTATGTCTGTCTGTCTGTCTGTGTCTGTGTGTGTGTAGCTCAGAACTGTATGTATACTGGTATTTTGTTTGTGTGTATACCTGTATTATAATGTGTGTTTGTCTGTGTCTGTCTGTGTGTATGTGTGTAGCTCAGAACTGTATGTATACTGGTATTTTGTTTGTGTGTATACCTGTATTATAATGTGTGTCTGTCTGTCTGTCTGTCTGTCTGTCTGTCTGTCTGTGTTTATGTGTGTAGCTCAGAACTGTATGTATACTGGTATTTTGTTTGTGTGTATACCTGTATTATAATGTGTGTGTCTGTCTGTCTGTCTGTGTGTGTGTGTGTGTAGCTCAGAACTGTATGTATACTGGTATTTTGTTTGTATGTATACCTGTATTATAATGTGTGTGTGTCTGTGTCTGTCTGTGTGTATGTGTGTAGCTCAGAACTGTATGTATACTGGTATTTTGTTTGTGTGTATACCTCTATTATAATGTGTCTGTCTGTCTGTCTGTGTCTGTCTGTGTGTATGTGTGTAGCTCAGAACTGTATGTATACTGGTATTTTGTTTGTGTGTATACCTGTATTATAATGTGTGTGTGTCTGTGTCTGTCTGTGTGTATGTGTGTAGCTCAGAACTGTATGTATACTGGTATTTTGTTTGTGTGTATACCTGTATTATAATGTGTCTGTCTGTCTGTCTGTGTCTGTCTGTGTGTATGTGTGTAGCTCAGAACTGTATGTATACTGGTATTTTGTTTGTATGTATACCTGTATTATAATGTGTGTGTGTCTGTGTCTGTCTGTGTGTATGTGTGTAGCTCAGAACTGTATGTATACTGGTATTTTGTTTGTGTGTATACCTGTATTATAATGTGTCTGTCTGTCTGTCTGTGTCTGTCTGTGTGTATGTGTGTAGCTCAGAACTGTATGTATACTGGTATTTTGTTTGTGTGTATACCTGTATTATAATGTGTGTGTGTCTGTGTCTGTCTGTGTGTATGTGTGTAGCTCAGAACTGTATGTATACTGGTATTTTGTTTGTGTGTATACCTGTATTATAATGTGTGTTTGTCTGTGTCTGTCTGTGTGTATGTGTGTAGCTCAGAACTGTATGTATACTGGTATTTTGTTTGTGTGTATACCTGTATTATAATGTGTGTGTCTGTCTGTCTGTCTGTGTGTATGTGTGTAGCTCAGAACTGTATGTATACTGGTATTTTGTTTGTGTGTATACCTGTATTATAATGTGTGTGTGTCTGTCTGTCTGTCTGTGTCTGTCTGTGTGTATGTGTGTAGCTCAGAACTGTATCTATACTGGTATTTTGTTTGTGTGTATACCTGTATTATAATGTGTGTGTCTGTCTGTCTGTCTGTGTGTATGTGTGTAGCTCAGAACTGTATGTATACTGGTATTTTGTTTGTGTGTATACCTGTATTATAATGTGTCTGTCTGTCTGTTTGTCTGTGTCTGTCTGTGTGTATGTGTGTAGCTCAGAACTGTATGTATACTGGTATTTTGTTTGTGTGTATACCTGTATTATAATGTGTGTTTGTCTGTGTCTGTATGTGTGTATGTGTGTAGCTCAGAACTGTATGTATACTGGTATTTTGTTTGTGTGTATACCTGTATTATAATGTGTGTGTCTGTCTGTCTGTCTGTGTGTATGTGTGTATGTGTGTAGCTCAGAACTGTATGTATACTGGTATTTTGTTTGTGTGTATACCTGTATTATAACGTGTGTGTGTCTGTCTGTCTGTCTGTGTCTGTCTGTGTGTGTGTGTGTAGCTCAGAACTGTATGTATACTGGTATTTTGTTTGTGTGTATACCTGTATTATAATGTGTGTGTGTCTGTCTGTCTGTCTGTGTCTGTCTGTGTGTAAGTGTGTAGCTCAGAACTGTATCTATACTGGTATTTTGTTTGTGTGTATACCTGTATTATAATGTGTCTGTCTGTCTGTCTGTCTGTGTGTATGTGTGTAGCTCAGAACTGTATGTATACTGGTATTTTGTTTGTGTGTATACCTGTATTATAATGTGTCTGTCTGTCTGTCTGTCAGTCTGTGTCTGTCTGAGTGTAGCTCAGAACTGTATGTATACTGGTATTTTGTTTGTGTGTATACCTGTATTATAATGTGTGTCTGTCTGTCTGTCTGTCTGTGTCTGTCTGTGTGTATGTGTGTAGCTCAGAACTGTATGTATACTGGTATTTTGTTTGTGTGTATACCTGTATTATAATGTGTGTCTGTCTGTCTGTCTGTCTGTCTGTCTGTGTGTATGTGTGTAGCTCAGAACTGTATGTATACTGGTATTTTGTTTGTGTGTATACCTGTATTATAATGTGTGTGTCTGTCTGTGTCTGTCTGTGTCTGTCTGTGTGTATGTGTGTAGCTCAGAACTGTATGTATACTGGTATTTTGTTTGTGTGTATACCTGTATTATAATGTGTGTGTCTGTCTGTCTGTCTGTGTGTGTCTGTGTGTATGTGTGTAGCTCAGAACTGTATGTATACTGGTATTTTGTTTGTGTGTATACCTGTATTATAATGTGTGTGTCTGTCTGTCTGTCTGTGTCTGTCTGTCTGTCTGTGTGTATGTGTGTAGCTCAGAACTGTATGTATACTGGTATTTTGTTTGTGTGTATACCTGTATTATAATGTGTGTGTCTGTCTGTCTGTCTGTGTCTGTCTGTGTGTATGTGTGTAGCTCAGAACTGTATGTATACTGGTATTTTGTTTGTGTGTATACCTGTATTATAATGTGTGTGTCTGTCTGTCTGTCTGTCTGTGTCTGTCTGTGTGTATGTGTGTAGCTCAGAACTGTATGTATACTGGTATTTTGTTTGTGTGTATACCTGTATTATAATGTGTGTGTCTGTCTGTCTGCCTGTGTGTGTCTGTGTGTATGTGTGTAGCTCAGAACTGTATGTATACTGGTATTTTGTTTGTGTGTATACCTGTATTATAATGTGTGTGTCTGTCTGTCTGTGTCTGTGTGTATGTGTGTAGCTCAGAACTGTATGTATACTGGTATTTTGTTTGTGTGTATACCTGTATTATAATGTGTATCTGTCTGTCTGTCTGTCTGTGTCTGTCTGTGTGTATGTGTGTATGTGTGTAGCTCAGAACTGTATGTATACTTGTATTTTGTTTGTGTGTATACTTGTATTATAATGTGTGTCTGTCTGTCTGTGTCTGTCTGTGTGTATGTGTGTAGCTCAGAACTGTATGTATACTGGTATTTTGTTTGTGTGTATACCTGTATTATAATGTGTGTGTCTGTCTGTCTGTCTGTCTGTGTCTTTCTGTGTGTATGTGTGTAGCTCAGAACTGTATGTATACTGGTATTTTGTTTGTGTGTATACCTGTATTATAATGTGTGTGTGTCTGTCTGTCTGTCTGTGTCTGTCTGTGTGTATGTGTGTAGCTCAGAACTGTATGTATACTGGTATTTTGTTTGTGTGTATACCTGTATTATAATGTGTGTATGTCTGTCTGTCTGTCTGTGTCTGTGTGTGTGTAGCTCAGAACTGTATGTATACTGGTATTTTGTTTGTGTGTATACCTGTATTTTAATGTGTGTTTGTCTGTGTCTGTCTGTGTGTATGTGTGTAGCTCAGAACTGTATGTATACTGGTATTTTGTTTGTGTGTATACCTGTATTATAATGTGTGTCTGTCTGTCTGTCTGTCTGTCTGTGTTTATGTGTGTAGCTCAGAACTGTATGTATACTGGTATTTTGTTTGTGTGTATACCTGTATTATAATGTGTGTGTCTGTCTGTCTGTCTGTGTGTGTGTGTGTGTAGCTCAGAACTGTATGTATACTGGTATTTTGTTTGTATGTATACCTGTATTATAATGTGTGTGTGTCTGTGTCTGTCTGTGTGTATGTGTGTAGCTCAGAACTGTATGTATACTGGTATTTTGTTTGTGTGTATACCTGTATTATAATGTGTCTGTCTGTCTGTCTGTGTCTGTCTGTGTGTATGTGTGTAGCTCAGAACTGTATGTATACTGGTATTTTGTTTGTGTGTATACCTGTATTATAATGTGTGTTTGTCTGTGTCTGTCTGTGTGTATGTGTGTAGCTCAGAACTGTATGTATACTGGTATTTTGTTTGTGTGTATACCTGTATTATAATGTGTGTGTCTGTCTGTCTGTCTGTGTCTGTCTGTGTGTATGTGTGTAGCTCAGAACTGTATGTATACTGGTATTTTGTTTGTGTGTATACCTGTATTATAATGTGTGTTTGTCTGTGTCTGTCTGTGTGTATGTGTGTAGCTCAGAACTGTATGTATACTGGTATTTTGTTTGTGTGTATACCTGTATTATAATGTGTGTTTGTCTGTGTCTGTCTGTGTGTATGTGTGTAGCTCAGAACTGTATGTATACTGGTATTTTGTTTGTGTGTATAGCTGTATTATAATGTGTGTGTCTGTCTGTCTGTCTGTGTCTGTCTGTGTGTATATGTGTAGCTCAGAACTGTATGTATACTGGTATTTTGTTTGTGTGTATACCTGTATTATAATGTGTGTTTGTCTGTGTCTGTCTGTGTTTATGTGTGTAGCTCAGAACTGTATGTATACTGGTATTTTGTTTGTG
>OZ024744.1:100386758-100454258 GCA_964016885.1 Eledone cirrhosa
TTGTTTGTGTGTATACCTGTATTATAATGTGTGTGTCTGTCTGTCTGTCTGTGTGTGTGTGTGTGTAGCTCAGAACTGTATGTATACTGGTATTTTGTTTGTATGTATACCTGTATTATAATGTGTGTGTGTCTGTGTCTGTCTGTGTGTATGTGTGTAGCTCAGAACTGTATGTATACTGGTATTTTGTTTGTGTGTATACCTGTATTATAATGTGTCTGTCTGTCTGTCTGTGTCTGTCTGTGTGTATGTGTGTAGCTCAGAACTGTATGTATACTGGTATTTTGTTTGTGTGTATACCTGTATTATAATGTGTGTGTGTCTGTGTCTGTCTGTGTGTATGTGTGTAGCTCAGAACTGTATGTATACTGGTATTTTGTTTGTGTGTATACCTGTATTATAATGTGTCTGTCTGTCTGTCTGTGTCTGTCTGTGTGTATGTGTGTAGCTCAGAACTGTATGTATACTGGTATTTTGTTTGTATGTATACCTGTATTATAATGTGTGTGTGTCTGTGTCTGTGTGTGTGTATGTGTGTAGCTCAGAACTGTATGTATACTGGTATTTTGTTTGTGTGTATACCTGTATTATAATGTGTCTGTCTGTCTGTCTGTGTCTGTCTGTGTGTATGTGTGTAGCTCAGAACTGTATGTATACTGGTATTTTGTTTGTGTGTATACCTGTATTATAATGTGTGTGTGTCTGTGTCTGTCTGTGTGTATGTGTGTAGCTCAGAACTGTATGTATACTGGTATTTTGTTTGTGTGTATACCTGTATTATAATGTGTGTTTGTCTGTGTCTGTCTGTGTGTATGTGTGTAGCTCAGAACTGTATGTATACTGGTATTTTGTTTGTGTGTATACCTGTATTATAATGTGTGTGTCTGTCTGTCTGTCTGTGTGTATGTGTGTAGCTCAGAACTGTATGTATACTGGTATTTTGTTTGTGTGTATACCTGTATTATAATGTGTGTGTGTCTGTCTGTCTGTCTGTGTCTGTCTGTGTGTATGTGTGTAGCTCAGAACTGTATGTATACTGGTATTTTGTTTGTGTGTATACCTGTATTATAATGTGTGTGTGTCTGTCTGTCTGTCTGTGTCTGTCTGTGTGTATGTGTGTAGCTCAGAACTGTATCTATACTGGTATTTTGTTTGTGTGTATACCTGTATTATAATGTGTGTGTCTGTCTGTCTGTCTGTGTGTATGTGTGTATGTGTGTAGCTCAGAACTGTATGTATACTGGTATTTTGTTTGTGTGTATACCTGTATTATAACGTGTGTGTGTCTGTCTGTCTGTCTGTGTCTGTCTGTGTGTGTGTGTGTAGCTCAGAACTGTATGTATACTGGTATTTTGTTTGTGTGTATACCTGTATTATAATGTGTGTGTGTCTGTCTGTCTGTCTGTGTCTGTCTGTGTGTATGTGTGTAGCTCAGAACTGTATCTATACTGGTATTTTGTTTGTGTGTATACCTGTATTATAATGTGTCTGTCTGTCTGTTTGTCTGTGTCTGTCTGTGTGTATGTGTGTAGCTCAGAACTGTATGTATACTGGTATTTTGTTTGTGTGTATACCTGTATTATAATGTGTCTGTCTGTCTGTCTGTGTGTATGTGTGTAGCTCAGAACTGTATGTATACTGGTATTTTGTTTGTGTGTATACCTGTATTATAATGTGTGTGTGTCTGTGTCTGTGTGTGTGTATGTGTGTAGCTCAGAACTGTATGTATACTGGTATTTTGTTTGTGTGTATACCTGTATTATAATGTGTGTTTGTCTGTGTCTGTCTGTGTGTATGTGTGTAGCTCAGAACTGTATGTATACTGGAATTTTGTTTGTGTGTATACCTGTATTATAATGTGTGTGTCTGTCTGTCTGTGTGTGTCTGTGTGTATGTGTGTAGCTCAGAACTGTATGTATACTGGTATTTTGTTTGTGTGTATACCTGTATTATAATGTGTGTGTCTGTCTGTCTGTGTCTGTGTGTATGTGTGTAGCTCAGAACTGTATGTATACTGGTATTTTGTTTGTGTGTATACCTGTATTATAATGTGTGTCTGTCTGTCTGTCTGTCTGTGTCTGTCTGTGTGTATGTGTGTAGCTCAGAACTGTATGTATACTGGTATTTTGTTTGTGTGTATACCTGTATTATAATGTGTGTCTGTCTGTCTGTCTGTGTCTGTCTGTGTGTATGTGTATAGCTCAGAACTGTATGTATACTGGTATTTTGTTTGTGTGTATACCTGTATTATAATGTGTGTGTCTGTCTGTCTGTCTGTCTGTGTCTCTCTGTGTGTATGTGTGTAGCTCAGAACTGTATGTATACTGGTATTTTGTTTGTGTGTATACCTGTATTATAATGTGTGTATGTCTGTCTGTCTGTCTGTGTCTGTGTGTGTGTAGCTCAGAACTGTATGTATACTGGTATTTTGTTTGTGTGTATACCTGTATTATAATGTGTGTTTGTCTGTGTCTGTCTGTGTGTATGTGTGTAGCTCAGAACTGTATGTATACTGGTATTTTGTTTGTGTGTATACCTGTATTATAATGTGTGTCTGTCTGTCTGTCTGTCTGTCTGTCTGTCTGTCTGTGTTTATGTGTGTAGCTCAGAACTGTATGTATACTGGTATTTTGTTTGTGTGTATACCTGTATTATAATGTGTGTGTCTGTCTGTCTGTCTGTGTGTGTGTGTGTGTAGCTCAGAACTGTATGTATACTGGTATTTTGTTTGTATGTATACCTGTATTATAATGTGTGTGTGTCTGTGTCTGTCTGTGTGTATGTGTGTAGCTCAGAACTGTATGTATACTGGTATTTTGTTTGTGTGTATACCTGTATTATAATGTGTCTGTCTGTCTGTCTGTGTCTGTCTGTGTGTATGTGTGTAGCTCAGAACTGTATGTATACTGGTATTTTGTTTGTGTGTATACCTGTATTATAATGTGTGTGTGTCTGTGTCTGTCTGTGTGTATGTGTGTAGCTCAGAACTGTATGTATACTGGTATTTTGTTTGTGTGTATACCTGTATTATAATGTGTCTGTCTGTCTGTCTGTGTCTGTCTGTGTGTATGTGTGTAGCTCAGAACTGTATGTATACTGGTATTTTGTTTGTATGTATACCTGTATTATAATGTGTGTGTGTCTGTGTCTGTGTGTGTGTATGTGTGTAGCTCAGAACTGTATGTATACTGGTATTTTGTTTGTGTGTATACCTGTATTATAATGTGTCTGTCTGTCTGTCTGTGTCTGTCTGTGTGTATGTGTGTAGCTCAGAACTGTATGTATACTGGTATTTTGTTTGTGTGTATACCTGTATTATAATGTGTGTGTGTCTGTGTCTGTCTGTGTGTATGTGTGTAGCTCAGAACTGTATGTATACTGGTATTTTGTTTGTGTGTATACCTGTATTATAATGTGTGTTTGTCTGTGTCTGTCTGTGTGTATGTGTGTAGCTCAGAACTGTATGTATACTGGTATTTTGTTTGTGTGTATACCTGTATTATAATGTGTGTGTCTGTCTGTCTGTCTGTGTGTATATGTGTAGCTCAGAACTGTATGTATACTGGTATTTTGTTTGTGTGTATACCTGTATTATAATGTGTGTGTGTCTGTCTGTCTGTGTGTATGTGTGTAGCTCAGAACTGTATGTATACTGGTATTTTGTTTGTGTGTATACCTGTATTATAATGTGTGTGTGTCTGTCTGTCTGTCTGTGTCTGTCTGTGTGTATGTGTGTAGCTCAGAACTGTATCTATACTGGTATTTTGTTTGTGTGTATACCTGTATTATAATGTGTGTGTCTGTCTGTCTGTCTGTGTGTATGTGTGTATGTGTGTAGCTCAGAACTGTATGTATACTGGTATTTTGTTTGTGTGTATACCTGTATTATAACGTGTGTGTGTCTGTCTGTCTGTCTGTGTCTGTCTGTGTGTGTGTGTGTAGCTCAGAACTGTATGTATACTGGTATTTTGTTTGTGTGTATACCTGTATTATAATGTGTGTGTGTCTGTCTGTCTGTCTGTGTCTGTCTGTGTGTATGTGTGTAGCTCAGAACTGTATCTATACTGGTATTTTGTTTGTGTGTATACCTGTATTATAATGTGTCTGTCTGTCTGTTTGTCTGTGTCTGTCTGTGTGTATGTGTGTAGCTCAGAACTGTATGTATACTGGTATTTTGTTTGTGTGTATACCTGTATTATAATGTGTGTGTGTCTGTCTGTCTGTGTCTGTCTGTGTGTATGTGTGTAGCTCAGAACTGTATGTATACTGGTATTTTGTTTGTGTGTATACCTGTATTATAATGTCTGTCTGTCTGTCTGTCAGTCTGTGTCTGTCTGTGTGTATGTGTGTATGTGTGTAGCTCAGAACTGTATGTATACTGGTATTTTGTTTGTGTGTATACCTGTATTATAATGTGTGTGTGTGTGTGTGTGTGTGTCTGTCTGTCTGTGTGTATGTGTGTAGCTCAGAACTGTATGTATACTGGTATTTTGTTTGTGTGTATACCTGTATTATAATGTGTGTGTCTGTCTGTCTGTCTGTGTCTGTCTGTGTGTATGTGTGTAGCTCAGAACTGTATGTATACTGGTATTTTGTTTGTGTGTATACCTGTATTATAACGTGTGTGTGTCTGTCTGTCTGTCTGTGTCTGTCTGTGTGTATGTGTGTAGCTCAGAACTGTATGTATACTGGTATTTTGTTTGTGTGTATACCTGTATTATAATGTGTGTGTCTGTCTGTCTGTCTGTGTGTATGTGTGTAGCTCAGAACTGCATGAGACTATGAGTGTAGACATTGCTAAAGATAGACAGTAATAGTAGAAGGTTATCTTTCCAATTGTCACAGTCAAGTTATTTTACTTAGATATTTTTTGTTTGTCTGTTGGTGATCAATAAAGACTGTATGACTTTGGCTATGTGATTGATTAAGTATCATGTGTCTATAGATGGCTGATAATACAGAAATTCTGGTTCGGAAATAATTGTTTCTACTTTTGGCACAAGGCCAGCAATTATTCCAGTGTATTACTGGTATTTTATTTTATCGACCCCCGTAAGGATGAGAGGCAAAATTAACCTCGGCAGGATTTGAACTCAGAACGTAAAGGGCCATGACTCTGTCCTGTAAAGGATGGTGTCTGATGCTCTACCAATTCTGCCAAAATGATAGATTACTATTAATGTAGTCAATGGCATCAGACATGCTTTGCAGCATATAGTTACATCCCTTAACATTCTGAGTTCAAATCCCGCTGAGGTTAACTTTGCCTTCCATCCTTACGGGGTCGATAAAATAAAGTACCAGTAATGTACTGGGGGTTGATTTAATTGACTTTTCTCTCACCTAAAACTGTTGGCCTTGTGCCTAAATCAAAAACCATTATTATAGTCAAGGACAGTGGATTGGCAGTATCGGTAGAGCGCCAGACATGCTGTGCAGCATAGAGTTACAACCCTTTACGTAAAGGAGCATAACTTTATGCTGCAAAGCATGGTGTCTGACCCTCTACCGATACTGCCAATTCCCCGCCCCTTGGTTTGGAAATAATAGTTTCTACTTTTGGCACAAGGCCAGCAAATTACCCAGTACATTACTGGTACTTTATTTTATGACCCCCGTAACGATGAAAGGCAAAGTCAACCTCGGCGGGATTTGAACTCAGACCGTAAAGGGACGTAACTATGCTAGAAAGCATGGCGTCCGACCCTCTACCGATACTGCCAATTCACCACACCTTGGTTTGGAAATAATGGCCTTGTGTAGTTTGTGGCTTCATATTTGAGGCACCTGTTGATTGGGCTTTACTGAGTTGATGGTTGAATTACCTTGACTGTCTTGAGGATTTGGTAACATTGCAGGTGGTTAAGGTGGTTAAGGTATTGGATGCATGATAATAAGATTGAGGGTCCGATTCCTGAATTATGTGGTGTGTCGTGTTCATGAGCAAAATATTTCATTTTAAATTACACTTTCTACCAATGTTTTGCTACTAACAGATAGTATCAACAATGGCAAGACCAATGGAAATATTGTTTCCTTGGTCAAATCTGATAATTTTGCTCTTATCCTTATATATAAATATATATCATCATCATCATCATCATTGTTTAACGCCTGTCCTCCATGCTAGCATGGGTTAGACGGGTTTTGCTCTTATCCTTATATATAAGTATATATCATCATCATCATCATCATTGTTTAACGTCTATCTTCCATGCTAGCATGGGTTAGACGGGTTTTGCTCTTATCCTTATATATAAGTATATATCATCATCATCATCATTGTTTAACATCTATCCTCCATGCTAGCATGGGTTAGACGGGTTTTGCTCTTATCCTTATATATAAATATATATCATCATCATCATCATCATCATCATCATTGTTTAACGCCTATCCTCCATGCTAGCATGGGTTAGACGAGTTTGTCCCATTTGAGGCACATAGGGTTGGGTGAGCAATTCTTGCTTGTATAGCACTGTTTCTAGCTGGATGCCCTTCCTAACGCCAACCACATTTACAGTGTGTGCTGGGTGCTTTTTGCCGTGTTTTCCTATATGACCACTTTACAGTGTGGACTGGGTGTTTATTATATACATAGGCACCTAGTCCACACTGTAAATGTGGTTGGTGTTAAGAAGGGCATCCAGCTGTAGAAACTAAGTCAGAAATGGTTCTGTGTGAGCAAGACATGGTCATCTAATCTGACTGGTCTCGCAACAGGATAACCCATCTAACCCATGTTAGTGTAGAAAATGGATGTATGTTAAATAGTAATGATGATGATGATTATATATATATATATATATATATATATATATATATATATATATATATATATATATATAATTGTTTCTACTTTTGACACAAGGCCAGCAATTATCCCAGTACATTACTGGTACTTTATTTTATCGACCCTGTAAGGATGAAAGGCAAAGTTAACCTCGGAGGTTTGAACACATATATATATATATATAGTATTATTTATTTTCCTTACGGGGTCGATAAAATAAAGTACCAGTAATGCGCTGGGGTAATTGCTGGGTAATTGCTGGTAATTGTGCCTAAAGTAGAAACAATTATTTATTTATGTTCATACATGGAACAAAAGCACAAAATTTATGATGGTGGTGGTGGTGGTGGTAGTGATGATGCTGGTAGTTGTGATGATGATGGTGATTATAATGCTGATGGTGGTGATGATGGTGATTATGATGATGATGGTGGTGATGATGATGGTAGTGGTGGTGGTGGTGATAGTGATGATGCTGGTAGTTGTGATGATGATGATGGTGATGATGATGGTGGTGGTGGTGGTGGTAGTGGTGGTGTTGGTGGTGGTGGTGATGATGATGATGATGGTGGTGTTGGTGGTGGTGGTGGTGGTGAGGATGATGATGATGTACGTCCAAACAGAAGGAGAATGTAAACATGTCATTTGCCAAAGAAGAAAATAATTGCAATAACAAGAAAAAAAAGGAAAGAAAAAAGAAAAGTTAAACAAGTGAGACAAAAAAAAAAAGATCTGCCATGAGCAAGAGGCAAGCTTTATTAACAATACACATAAATATATATATATATAGAGAGATAACATACATATACAGGGTGTCCCCCAAAAATGTATACACACTTTGATTGCCTGTACAAACTATATTTATTAGAATGCTGTTGAAGTGTGTATACATTTATACATATCATCATCATCGTTTAACATCAATGTTTCCATCCACGCTAGAATGGGTTGGACAAATTGTCCTGTTGTGGGCAATATTAGGTCACGGTGACCATGTCTTCTCGCTCATACAGGACTGAACTGGCTTGGTTTCTACAGCTGGATGCCCTTCCTAGCACCAACCTCAGTTACAGTGAGTACTGGGAGCTTTTTATTGTGATGCCTACACAATCTCATTACAGTGGACTGGGTGCTTTTTACCGTGTCACTATCCTGACCACTTTACAGTGTTTTGGCCTGTCCTCATGAGAGATGTATGGGAAGGTGGGATGGGGTGGTGCATATATGCCACAGCTTCAGCCTGTGCCTGTGGCAGGTCAGGTCTTCTGTAATACCACATAATGCCAGAGATCTCGGTCCTGAGTCATCACCTTTGAGAGGCGCAACTGGACAAATATATATGTATATCATCATCATCATCATCATTTTAAGTCCGCCTTTCTCTGCTTGCAAGGATGGGACAGGAACTGATTCTGGCTTGATTTCTACAGCTGGATGCCCTTCCTAACACCAACCTCATTTACATTGAGTGCTGGGTGCTTTTTTGCCATGGCACCTCCACGACCACTTTGCAGTGGAATGATAGGGACCACAGTCCCTATCATCTCATTTCTACAGCTGAGGAAACTGGAGCAATGTGAAATAAAGTGTCTTGCTCAAGGAAACAACACATCACCCAGTCTGAGAATTGAACTCACAACATTTCGATTGCAAGGCCAATGCTCTAACCACTAAGCCATGTGCCTCCCCCTTATTTATATATATACACATAACTTTGATTTTGGAGGGGGAAATATTACTGTGAAAATGTTAAACAATAAATAGAATCATCTCGACATCCAACAACAATGTTTGTCCCGAGAATAACAGGTGAAGAAAATACTTCTCCAGGTAAACTGAAATTTCCTAATGCACAACCACAAGATATGCAAATGATATGCAAATTACCATCCGTCGAGAAAACAACAGTAACATCATCACTTACACACGTATCTAATGACGGACATTTTTCGTTACGACCGTCTGTGTTTGTAGATGACTGATTATGTCTTTTCAAATGTAAATTAGATGACGATGATGATGTTGTTGAATTAATTGTTGGTGTTGATAAATGTAGGTTCGTTAAGATCGACGGCTTTGCGTAGATCTTGGAATGGACGTTTGTTTTCCAACAAAGTTCGCCGTTGATTGTAAAACAATAGACGTATTGGTTGAATGACCCACATATTAGGGTTTCTAGGGTCCTCTTTTCACGAGGTGGAATGCAAACTGGAGACGAAAAAATTGGACCGCCAGTACTTTTCTCCCATATCTGTAAATAATAACAAATATTTCAAAGTAGATATTAGTTTGATTATCTATGGTGTGTAAGTATGTATCTATGTGGACATGTACACACACACACACACACACACACATATACACACAAATATTGGCACACACACACTCACAAAAATGCATGTACATACACACACATACAGATGCTTACACACACTGAGGCATGTACACACACACACAAATACTTGCACACACACACACACACATATACACACAAATATTGGCACACACACACTCACACAAATGCATGTACATACACACACATACAGATGCTTACACACACACACATACATGCACACAAACACAAATGCATGGTCACACACATGTGCACATACTCATGTGCACATACACACACAAATGCAAGTTCACATTCACACACACAAAGGCATACACATACATAACATGCTCACACACACATGGTCACATACACATATATTATTTGGTAGAAAGTAACTTTGAAGTGTCACTGATGGTAACTTATTCAAACTATTTCAAGAATGAACTACCAGTGAAAGTTTGAAATAACTTACGTCAACAACATTATAAATATTGGACCATCCACATGTATTGAGTCCTATATTCAGCTAACGTTTGTTTTTTTGTATCTAAAAACACTTTTCTTTGATTACACAGAGAGACACACACACACACACATATATATATATATATATGTAGATAAATCTACCAAAATATACGGTAGTGTCCAATCCGTATGAAGAACTCAATGTAATCCAAATATCATGAAAAGAGAAAATGTATTCAAAAATTTTTCCGATGAAAATCACAGGAAAACAGAGTCAAGATAAATTAATAAAAACAATGAATAAAAACAAAGAAACAGTTCCTTATATTAAAAAATTCATCATTTTACGATCGTTTCTAGGATATATATGTTTATGTTGGTATGTATATCATATAGATCTATGTAAAAATTTTACAAACTATCAGAGGGAATATATATACTTACACATATATATGCTGTCTTCAGAAATATATATATATATATGTGTGTGTGTGTGTGTGTGTGTATATATATATATAGTAATAATAATAAATTTGAAGACTAAAATCCAAAGAGGGCTCGATAAGGATAAATATATATCAAATATATAAGAACTGTAGAGCAAATATTTATTAAAATAACAGTTTAAGCAAAGAATCGCTCCTTTCACCCTTAACAGGATCTTAAGCAGCGATTCTTTGCTTAAACTTTAATCTGTTATTTTAATAAATATATATATATATATATACACTTATATTTTACATATTATTATAATTAGTTTTTTTAATTTAGTTAACCTATAATTAGTACTTTACTACAGAGAACTTGATAATTTTATTTCCCTCTTACAGCTCTCTTTTCCTAAAATTAATACCTAAAAGTATACATATAAATTAATTTAATTTCCTGTTATGAATCTAGATTCCTTGTAGTTTATATAAGATTGGTATTTCTCACTACTACCCTTATCCCAAAATTTGATTTTCCTTCGTTTTTAACAACATTCTTTAATAACATCTAATTCTTATTTATCACATCCATATGAAGTAATATAAATTTATCCCTATAAGTATACCTATCAATTAATTTAATTTATTGTTATAGATCTAGATTCCTTGTGGTTTAAATAAGATTGGTATTTCTAACTTACCCTAAAATTTTACTTTCCTTCGTTTTTTTAACACTATTCTTTAATAACATCAAATTCTTCACCGGCTTGACCTCTTTTCATCTCCAAAGTATTCTTTTCATTCAAAGTATTCTTTCCACTCAAAACTTAAGTCTGCACCCCTCTACCCCTAAATTAAATTTCTACTACTACTATTCTATCAACTTGACCTCTTACTACTTTTCCATTGGTCAATTCAAAACCTGTTCCCAAACAGACCTATTATATTAAATCTTTGTTGTTTTTTTCAATAAACAAATCTCATCATTTCTGAAGACAGCATATATATGTGAAGATATGTATATTTCCTCTGATAGTTTGTAATATTTTTACATAGATCTATATGATATACATACCAACACACATATATATCCTAGAAACGATCGTTAAATGATGAATTTTTAATATAAGGAATTTGTTCTTTGTTTTTATTCATTGTTTTTATTAATTTATCTTGACTCTGTTTTCCTATGATTTTCATCGAAAATTTTTGAATGCATCTTCTCTTTTTATGATATTTGGATTACATTGAGTTCTTCATATGGATTGGACACTACCGTATATTTTGGTAGATTTATCTACATATATACTTGTGTATATATATATTTGTATATATATATATATATATTTGTATCATCATCATCATCATCATCATCATTTTACGTCCGCTTTTCCCTGCTTGCAAGGGTATATATATATTTGTATATATATATATATATATATATACATTTGTATATATATTTGTATATATATACAGGGTGCGGACGATATTTGTTCGCAATTTTCAACTGCTAATTTTATGCAAATTTTTTTTACTTCCATTGTCACTCTTGTCTTCATAAAAACAGTGACTATATTTCCATTATTTATTTTCAGAATAATTGATTATGAATAATTTTGAACCTCCAAATTTGTGGAAGAGACACGGAGTTCTTCTTGGAATCTGAGCCGGGAGGACAAATAAGGAAATTTCAGGCTCCTAGAACAACAGGTGGCAGCTGTCTCATCCAAAGACGTGCCCAGAGTCATGCAGACAAAGTTTCCAGTGACAACATTGGTCTTAGGTGTCGTCAGCTGTCAAGGTGACGTCATGCCACCTCACTCCTTCCCTGAGGGCCTCAAGCTGAACACCGATGGCTACATCCGCGTTCTGAGCGAGGTAGTAAAGCCCTGGATCGACCAGGTAGCTGCAGGTAGGCCGTACGTGTGGCAGCAAGACTCAGTGCCCTGCCATACCAGCCGAAAGACCCAAGCCTGGCTGTCAAAGAACTTCATTGACCACTCTTCACCTGACATCTGGCCTCCCAGCTCGCCTGACTGCAACCCCCTCGACATCTTTGTGTGGGGCGCAGTGGAACGAGACACCAACAGATCTAGCTGCAATACGAAAGACGATCTGAAGACCTGGATCAGAAGTGCCTTTAGGGGCCTAAGTTCCGAGGCCACCTTGAGGCCGTCATCAAAGCCAGTGGCGAGTTTATCGAATGAAGAAGTCATGAAGACAAACTGTTTGATAAATAAATCTTAAAAAATAAAACTACTGTGTTATTTTTTCCTAGACACTAATCTTGCGGTCAATATCATCCGCACCCTGTATATTTATATATATATATATATATATATATATATATTTGTGTATATATATATTTGTATGTATATATATATATATATATATATATATATTTGTATATATATATATATATTTGTATATATATATATATATTTGTATATATATATATATTTGTATATATATATATATATTTGTATATATATATAAATATCATCATCATCATCATCACCATTTTACGTCCGCTCTTCCCTGCTTGCAAGGGTGGGACGGGTTTTATTCAGCATAGCATCTCCCCACTTGTCACAGTCCTTCGTCATCTCCACCTTGAGCTTCAGCGATCTGAGGTCTGTTCTCACCACCTCCGCCCATGTTTTACGTGGTCTACCTCTACCACGTCTTCCTTCAACTGGTATTTCCTGGCACTTCTTCACCCATCGGTCATCCTCCATACCACCTCAGTCTCCTCTCCCGTACATTACATTCTATCCCTCTCAGACACAGTTTCTCTCTCAACACATTCATGCTGGGTCGTTCACGCACATTGATACTGCACATCCAACGGAGCATGCTTGCCTCATTTCTCTCCAGCCGTCGCATATCCTCTGCAGTTGCTGCCCATGTCTCACTACCATGCAGCATCACGCACCTCACACAGGCATCATATAACCGGCCTTTCGTACGCAGGGAGAAACCCTTCTTCGTCAGCAGAGGAAGCAGCTCCCTAAACTTCTTCCAACCCGTCCTTATTCTAGATACTACGGCCTCAGAACACCCCCCTCCCATGCTAATTTGATCTTCTAGGTACTGGCAGCTATCCACCACTTCTATAGCACCCGCTTGCATTTGAAAAATGTGTCTATCAATGCGACTTCTACTGTCTAATTTCCCTGTACATCTACTGCATACATATTTCTCCCTACCTGTTAGTTTGCCTGCTATCCCACTACATCTCTTGTGTACCCAGGATCTGCATTGTGTGCATTTTATAGAATTTATGCCAGTTCCTTTTCTGCATATCGAACATGGCTATTTCCCTGATGGAATCAGAGTTTGTCCTCTTTTCTACTCATCAACACTTTTGTCTTAGCTAAGTTCACTCTCAGACCTCTTGATTCCAACTGCTGTTTCCATAGCCAGAATTTATTCTCTAGCTCCTCTACTGATTCTGCTATAAGAACCAGATCATCAGCATAGAGAAGTTCCCATGGACAGCCAGTCTTAAACTCCTCTGTTATGGCTTGGAGGACTATAATGAACAAGAGCGGGCTGAGGACCGAACTCTGATGTACTCCTACTTGTATCTGGAATTCCTCACTAAACTCCATTCCTACCCTGACTTTACTGACAGTACCTCTGTACAAAGTTTGCACTGTCCTCACAAGCCATTCCTCAACACCTAGTTTCCTTAGGGACCACCAGATGACAGATCGGGGTACCCTATCAAAGGCCTTCTCTAGGTCAATAAAGGCTAAGTATAGTGGCTTATTCTTCTCTAAGAACCTCTCTTGCAATTGTCTCACCAAGAAGAGGGCATCTGTTGTACTCTTCCCAGGCACAAAACCAAACTGCATCTCATCTAGTTTGACCCTTTCTCTAATTAGTTGTGCTAATATCCTTTCTGCCACTTTCATAACCTGATCCATCAGTTTTATACCCCTATAATTGCTCCTCCCCAGAGCATCCCCTTTACCTTTGTATCAATTTATGAGAATACTGCTGCACCAGTCTTTGCGTATGACACCACCATATATAGCCTGATAGATGATGCGTGCAACCAGTTTAGTGCCTACGTCCCCTGATGCCTTCAGCATCTCAGCAACTATTCCCGATGGTCCGGCAGCCTTACCATTTTTTGTATATTTAGATATATATATAGATGTATATATATTGTTATACTTGGGGAGGGTCATATTTGTATAATAATATTGCCAGAATTAATAACAGAACACACTCACTGTATATATATATATATATATATTTAATATAGAAAAGGCTTCTACAGGACTAGAACTGTTTCATTCGGGAGAAATCATCAGGGCTTCCTGATGATTTCTCCCAAATGAAACAGTTCTAATCCTGTAGAAGCCTTTTCTATATTAGATATTTATACTCTGCTTTGTATTGAGTACCTTACTTACTGTGGTTACCCCCGATTGAACCAGGGATAAACTTATATATATATCATCATCATCATCATTTAATGTCTATCTTCCACACTAGCATGGGTTATACAGAGTTGTCCCGTTTTGAAAGATTTCTAATCTGAAAACATGTGTTGAAACAGATATTGTTGTAAATTTCCAGTTATTGAATCAACCAACCGAAAATTTATAATAAATTGAAGTGAAAACCAACAGGTGCGTGTGTTTTTATTGGCAACATGACCCTCCCAAAGTATAACAATATATATATATATATATAAACCTAGTCGGTAGGCACCTCTTAACCCAATATACACCCCATCCCACACCCCCTACTCCATCCTCCCACTTCCCTCCACTGTAAAAAGGTTGTGTAGGTGACACGACAAAAAGCACCCAGTCCACGCTGTAAAGTGGTCGTGTAGGAGACACGGTAAAAAACCTCCCAGTCCACACTGTAAATGTGGTTGGTGTTAGGAAGGGCATCCAGCTGTAGAAAACCTGCTAGATACAGTCCTATATGAGCGAGACATGGTCACCCGACCAATCTCGCTTCAAGTGGGACAATTCCCGTCTAACCCATACTAGTGTGGAAGATGGACGTTAAAAGATGATGATGATGATGATGAATATATATATTTATATCATCATCATCATCATCATCGTTTAACATCTATCTTCCACGCTAGCATGGGTTAGATATATATATATGAAGGCGCAATCGAAAGGTTGTGATTTCAATTCTCAGACCGGGTGATGTGTTGTTTCCTTGAGCAAGACACTTTATTTCACATTGCTCCAGTTTACTCAGCTGTAGAAATGAGATGATAGGGACTGGGGTCCCTATCATTCCACTGCAAAGTGGTCGTGGAGGTGCCACGGCAAAAAAGCACCCAGCTCACACTGTAAATGAGGTTGATGTTAGGAAGGGCATCCAGCTGTAGAAATCAAGCCAGAATCAGTTCCCGTCCCACCCTTGCAAGCAGGGAAAAGAGGACGTAAAATGATGATGATGATGATGACGATGATGATGATATATATATATATATATATATACTGTATCTCTCGACGTCGAAGATGCTACTTTTTTCCTAAAACAAGTTTCAAAAATCTACCCTGCGTCCTGGAGGCCGAAGGTTGTTTGATTATTTTTTTTCAAATTTTTCATTGTCAAAATTAGGGTGTGTCCTCGAGGACGAAGTGTCTTCGGCATCGGGAAATACGGTATATATATATATATATATATATATATATATATAATAAAGATGAAATAAAGATGGTTATAAAAGTTCCATATATTTTATTATACGTATTTCGAATACAAAATCATCCTGGGACAGATGTTGTGTTCTCTTCAGATAAAAAATAAGGTACAATGATATGAGGCATAATAGCACTTGTTTATAGGAAAGAGCACTTTCCTACAAACAAGTGCTATTATGCTTCATATCATTGTACCTTATTTTTTATCTGAAGAGAACACATCTGTCCCAGGATGATTTTGTATTCGAAATACGTATAATAAAATATATGGAACTCTTATAACTATCTTTATTTCATCTTTATTATATATATTCCAGCCAGTTCTACCAACTGTTGAGTGCTACTTATCTGATATATGCATAGTTTTATTGTTCTACAATATTACCCACCTTCTATATATATATATATATATATATAGTTTCTTCATCATACACTCTCATCCAGGAACAGTTCTGTATGGCGCCAGTACGTGATTTGAACTCGGGAATTTTATATTCTCCGAGTGAGAAGAACCCTCTGATGAAAGTCTTCTTCTCAATGGATTTCCGCATGGATTATCCATTTATTTTGAAACTTGAAACTGCGCGGTAAGGGTAATTATAGCAGGTATAGTGAACTTTTTAAAATTTATTTTAAAACTTTTTCTTATTTGCTAAACCTTGATTCATCATCATCATCATCATTTCATTTTACGTCCACTTTTTCCCTGCTTGCAAGGGTGGGACGGGAACTGATTCTGGCTTGATTTCTACAACTGGATGCCCTTCCTAACACCAACCTCATTTACAGTGTGGGCTGGGTGCCTTTTTGCCGTGGCACCTCCACGACCACTTTGCAGTGGAATGATAGGGGCCCCAGTCCCTATCATCTCATTTCTACAGCTGAGTAAACTGGAGCAATGTGAAATAAAGTGTCTTGCTCAAGGAAACAACACATCACCTGGTCTGAGAATTGAACTCACAACTTTTCGATTGCCAATGCTCTAACCACTAAGCCATGTGCCTCAAATACTCTTAATTCCGATCTTTATATATATATATATATATATATATATATATATATATATATATATATATATATATATATATATATATATATATATATATATATATATATATATATATATATATATATATATATATATATATATATATATAAAGATCGGAATTAAGAGTATTCCGCAGTTCACTGTAATAATAATAATAATAATAATAGTATTAGCTCAAAGAAGAATAGAAAATTTCCTTCTGAGCTCAAATGCAAGTATATATTACACAAAGAGAAGTGTGTTACACAGTGAGATGTGTGTAAAGAATTATTACAAGTGATTTCACCGTTACTGTATAGGGAACAATATATATATATATATATATATATATATATATATATATATTATAACAAAACAAAATAATATTCCTTACCAAAGATCCTTCATTACTTATGTGATATAAATATTCATTAACACAGCCAATTAAAACTCCTTTACTAGTGACACATGGAGTAGTGAAAAGGGGTTTATGGAAGTCATATTTCCACTGGATAGCACCATCAAACTAAAAGAGAGAACAAAACATAGAATTAAACCATTGCTTGCTAGTCATTAATAACACTGGGCAACACACTTGCTGACTTAGGTTTTGTTGTTGTTTTTAGCTAAGTTTAAAGTATTAATTTCAAATATGGCATCCATTTTTTCCTAACACATCAGGTTTTCATGTTTGCCTTTCACTCAGTTATCCCATAAACCCAGGAAACTCAGATATTTTGTTGGCCAAGTGAAAACTTAACGTGATAGGAAAAAAGTATTGTCATTTTAAAACTCAGTGGCCCTAAATTACTCAAGAACAGGTCTCAAACTTTGGTCAGCAGAAAAAAAGCAAAATTTTGTTGTACAGGGTACTATCTTTTTTAGTTGTGGATGGGGCCAATATGGACCAGCCCATTGATAAAAAACATAATGTGATAGAAAAAAGTATTGTCATTTTTTAAACTCAGTGGTCCCAAATTACTGAAGAACAAGTCTCAAACTTAGGTCAGCAGAAAAAGATCAAAATTTTGTTGACCAGTTTAATTTATGTTCATTTTGTCATAGCCTCAAACATCATCATCAACATCATAATCATTCCTACTACCAATCCTATCATTTCATTCCTTCAATTATGCACTTCATTCATTAACACTCTCGTGATTGTAGTCAAATAACGGAGAATTTGGTGAGATTTACTAAAATTAATAATTATTTCATACTAAGACAGAAACTTAACATATGGTTGTTATATAAAATTTTGTTTGAAATTTTTTGTAACTATATTTCTAATGAAATATACCCTATTTCACTTAATTAATGAAGAATGTTGAGGGATCTACTAAAATTAGTAATTATTTCATTACTAGACTGTTATATAAAATTGTGTTGGAAGATTTTAATTTAACCCTTTGTGACTGTATTTCTAATGAAATAGACTTAATTTCAATTAATTAATGAAGAATTTTGAGAGATTAACTAAAATTATTAATTTTTTCATTACTAAGACAGAAACTTAACATATGGTTCTTATATAGAATTATATTGAAATATATTATTTCAATAGGAACCAGAGAAATATGTGGGCATGCCTACAAAGTCAGAAAACAGCACAGCTCCCATGAGTTTCAGAAACATTTTTTCACACTCAGAGTTCCTGAAGCATGAAGGAAACTACCTGCATCAGTTGTTAGCTGTCGAGACACTGCATCCTTTAAAACCTCCATGCTTCCTATTTTTTCTTCATATTTTTTCTCTCATATATTCTGTGTCCCGATTTTAAATTCCCTCTCATAAGGCATCTCCCATATTCTGAATGCCTTGCTTCCCTGGGCATGGACACATTGAAGCTCCGATGTCTGGCAACTGACTTGGTAAACACCAACAAAACTATTAACCATCTTGCCAACAACAACCCTGAGCACTGAGCACCTTCTTGAATTCCATGTGTCTAACACACGTAGACATGCCTACAAAGTCAGAAAACAGCACAGCTCCCATGACTTTCAGAAACATTTTTTCATGCTCAGAGTTGCTGAATCATGGAACAAACTACCTGCATCAGTTGTTAGCTGCCGAGACACTGTATCCTTTAAAACGTCCATGCTTCCTGAGATTCACCAACACTACACCTGATATCCACCCCCTCCATACACACGCACACATGTCTATCATGACCTGTACACTGTTCACTTTCCTGACATTTGTACATTATTCTATGTACTATACATGCACCTTTGATGAGTTGCAGTGCACCTGAGCACTGTACACAATAATTTCCTTATTATTATGTGGATTGGCAGTATCGGTAGAGGGTCGGACGCCATGCTTTGACGCATAGAGTTACGGCCCTTGCCATTCTGAGTTCAAATCCCACCGAGGTCAACTTTGCCTTTCATCCTTACGGGGTCGATAAAATAAAGCACCAGTAATGTACTGGGGTAATTACTGGCCTTGTGCCAAAAAGTAGAAACAATTATTATTATTATCATTATCAAAAGTGTTAAATTCTGTTCAATAATCAATAATATCAACATATAAATCAATCATTGTAATTCTTTTCATCTCAATTATCCAGTGTTTTCAATTTTGTTGGTATGTGTATGTATATGTGTCTGTGTGTATGTATATGTGTCTGTGTGTGTGAGCGAGTGAGAGTGTGCATGTGCATGAGTGTATGTGTGTGTGAGAGAGAGAGAGACTGCTTATGCATGCATGTATGTGTGTGTCAGTGTGCCTGAGTGAGAGTGTATATGTATGAATGTTTGTGTCTATGAAAGAGAGTGTAGCTGTGCATGCATTTGTTTGTATGTGTGTGTGTGTGTGTGTGTGTGTGTGTGTGTGTGTATGTTGTGTGTGTGTGTGTGTGTTGTCACACACACAAAGGTTGGCAGAAAAGTTCAAAGGCTGACTGTGAAGAAGTGATGTTAGAGCTGTGAAATCTTACATGCATTAATTTCAACTCTTATTAATAATGGAACATTGTTTTCTTCTAGAGACTATGTTGAAAAATAAACCTCATTTGGTCATTCCATGAGAGTATCTTGGTCACCTATGAACTTTTCAGCCAACCCTCGTATATATATATATATATAAAATATAGAGGTTTACATATACATAAATTAGACAAAGCCATAAATATGTAAATATATGTTTTTGGCAACCATTCACGGTGTAGTTCAATGACGAATTAATTAATTAAATAATCAACAATCAGAGCAATATATAAGAAAGTAAGTCCATAGAATCATTTGATAAAATATATACAGTATTTCTTCTCCCAATCAGCATAATCAACCACATAAAAAAATCAATTAAACGAGGCTATAAGTTTTAAATGTATCTATGAAGAAATAATAGATAAATAAATGATAGCCATTTTATCCGCGATCAACAGCCACAGAAGATTTACCCAGTATTTCTAATAGCCCATAGAAATTGACTAGACATATAGCTAACAATACACAATTAGGTACAAAATCAAAGATAGAAGAACAAATGTACATAAACATACCAAAATCATGTTTCTACCCCCGGAGGTTTCATTCGCTTTTTGGAAATATCCGATCATGGATAAATCAACAAGTTTCGAAATCATCAGGAAACAAACTTAATTGGACAGATTTTTCTTAAATGATCCCCGCCAGAAATGAATTCAAAATGGCTCTAGTCAATTTCTACTTTCTACTTTCTACGGGCTATTAGAAATATTAGGTAAATCTTCTGTGGCTGTGGATCGCGGATAAAATAGCTAGCGTTTATTTATCTATTGTTTCTTCATAGGTACATTTTAAACTTATAGCCTCGTTTAAATGATTTTTTATGTGGTTGATTATGCTGATTGGGAGAAGAAATACTGTATATATTTTATCAAATGATTCCATGGACTTACTTTCTTATATATATATATATATGGAGGCACATGGCTTAGTCGTTAGAGCATTGGCCTTGCAATCGAAAGGTTGTGAGTTCAATTCTCAGACCGGGTGGTGTGTTGTTTCCTTGAGCAAGACACTTTATTTCACATTGCTCCAGTTTACTCAGCTGTAGAAATGAGATGCTAGGGACTGAGGTCCTTATCATTCCACTGCAAAGTGGTTGTGTAGGCACCACGGCAAAAAAGCACCCAGCACTCACTGTAAATGAGGTTGGTGTTAGGAAGGGCATCCAGCTGTAGAAATCAAGCCAGTATCAGTTCCCGTCCCACCCTTGCAAGCAGGGAAAAGCGGACGTAAAATGAAATGATGATGATGATGATGATGATATATATATATATATATATATATATATATATATATATATATGACCGAGACACGGTCACCCGACCAGCCTTGCCTCAAGTGGGACAACTCCCGTCTAACCCATGCTAGCGTGGAAAATGGACGTTAAACGAAGATGATGATGATGATGATGATATATATATAAACATACATACATACTTATATATATATATATATTATAAAGAAAACGAAAAATCAGTGATGCATCTGGACTTAATTTATTGCGTGTTACAATTGTTTCTCCGGCAGATGGCTCGTGTCTGAATGAACCTGCAGAAGTAGAATCAGCCGGATCCATACAAGGACCACGTCTCGAGCTACCTGCCGGAGAAACACTTGTAACACGCAATAAATTAAGTCCAGATGCATCATTGATTTTTCGTTTTCTTTATAATATCTACACTCTACTCTGATGAATATTGAGTGCTAATTTTGGCATACCGCCTATGGAAGCACCTTAGCTACCATTATACACAACTGTATATATATATATATGTCCCAAGGCTCTGATACCAACAACACTATAAACACAGAGCTGGCATATCTAAGAACTGACTAACTGCCTGATGAGGTCATAGCCATTCAATGGCTATCATCGAAATATATATAGCAGTAAATAAAAGATTATGAGTTCATGCAATTGACTGATGTTTCGTCACTATATATATCATCATCATCATCATCATCATCATCGTTTAACGTCCGTGTTCCACGCTTGCATGGGTTTGGACGGGGGTTTTCCCACTTGAGGCAAGAGTGATTGTCTTGCTCGCATAGGACTGTCTGGCAGGTTTTCTACAGCTGGATGCCCTTCCTAACACCAACCACATTTACAGTGTGGGTCTGGGAGGTTTTTACCGTGTTGCCTACACGGCCACATTACAGCGTGGACTGTCTGGCGGGTTTTCTACAGCTGGATGCCCTTCCTAACACCAACCACGTTTACAGTGTGGGTCTGGGAGGTTTTTACCGTGTTGCCTACACGGCCACATTACAGCGTGGACTGTCTGGCGGGTTTTCTACAGTTGGATGCCCTTCCTAACACCAACCACGTTTACAGTGTGGGTCTGGGAGGTTTTTACCGTGTTGCCTACACGGCCACATTACAGCGTGGACTGTCTGGCGGGTTTTCTACAGCTGGATGCCCTTCCTAACACCAACCACATTTACAGTGTGGGGCTGGGAGGTTTTTACCGTGTTGCCTACACGGCCACATTACAGCGTGGACTGTCTGGCGGGTTTTCTACAGCTGGATGCCCTTCCTAACACCAACCACGTTTACAGTGTGGGTCTGGGAGGTTTTGACCGTGTTGCCTACACGGCCACATTACAGCGTGGACTGTCTGGCGGGTTTTCTACAGCTGGATGCCCTTCCTAACACCAACCACATTTACAGTGTGGGGCTGGGAGGTTTTTACCGTGTTGCCTACACGGCCACATTACAGCGTGGACTATCTGGCGGGTTTTCTACAGCTGGATGCCCTTCCTAACACCAACCACATTTACAGTGTGGGGCTGGGAGGTTTTTACCGTTTTACCTACACGGCCACATTACAGCGTGGACTGTCTGGCGGGTTTTCTACAGCTGGATGCCCTTCCTAACCCCAACCACATTTACAGTGTGGGGCTGGGAGGTTTTTACCGTGTTGCCCACACGGCCACATTACAGCGTGGACTGTCTGGCGGGTTTTCTACAGCTGGATGCCCTTCCTAACACCAACCACATTTACAGTGTGGGGCTGGGAGGTTTTTACCGTGTTGCCTACGTGGCCACATTACAGCGTGGACTGTCTGGCGGGTTTTCTACAGCTGAATGCCCTTCCTAACACCAACCACATTTACAGTGTGGGGCTGGGAGGTTTTTACCGTGTTGCCTACACGGCCACATTACAGCGTGGACTGTCTGGCGGGTTTTCTACAGCTGGATGCCCTTCCTAACCCCAACCACATTTACAGTGTGGGGCTGGGAGGTTTTTACCGTGTTGCCCACACGGCCACATTACAGCGTGGACTGTCTGGCGGGTTTTCTACAGCTGGATGCCCTTCCTAACACCAACCACATTTACAGTGTGGGGCTGGGAGGTTTTTACCGTGTTGCCTACGTGGCCACATTACAGCGTGGACTGTCTGGCGGGTTTTCTACAGCTGAATGCCCTTCCTAACACCAACCACATTTACAGTGTGGGGCTGGGAGGTTTTTACCGTGTTGCCTACACGACCACATTACAGCGTGGACTGTCTGGCGGGTTTTCTACAGCTGGATGCCCTTCCTAACACCAATCACATTTACAGTGTGGGGCTGGGAGGTTTTTACCGTGTTGCCTACACGGCCACATTACAGCGTGGACTGTCTGGCGGGTTTTCTACAGCTGGATGCCCTTCCTAACACCAACCACATTTACAGTGTGGGGCTGGGAGGCTTTTACCGTGTTGCCTACACGGCCACATTACAGCGTGGACTGTCTGGCGGGTTTTCTACAGCTGGATGCGCTTCCTAACACCAACCACATTTACAGTGTGGGGCTGGGAGGTTTTTACCGTGTTGCCTACACGGCCACATTACAGCGTGGACTGTCTGGCGGGTTTTCTACAGCTGGATGCCCTTCCTAACACCAACCACATTTACAGTGTGGGGCTGGGAGGTTTTTACCGTGTTGCCTACACGGCCACATTACAGCGTGGACTGTCTGGCGGGTTTTCTACAGCTGGATGCCCTTCCTAACACCAACCACATTTACAGTGTGGGGCTGGGAGGTTTTTACCGTGTTGCCTACACGGCCACATTACAGCGTGGACTGTCTGGCGGGTTTTCTACAGCTGGATGCCCTTCCTAACACCAACCACATTTACAGTGTGGGGCTGGGAGGTTTTTACCGTGTTGCCTACACGGCCACATTACAGCGTGGACTGTCTGGCGGGTTTTCTACAGCTGGATGCCCTTCCTAACACCAACCACATTTACAGTGTGGGGCTGGGAGGTTTTTACCGTGTTGCCTACACGGCCACATTACAGCGTGGACTGTGTGTGTTTTTTTGTCGTGACACCTACACAAACTCATTTGTTTCGGCCTGGATAGTGTGGCACCAACATAACTTTACATAGAACGGGGTGGTGTGGATGGGGTGGTGGTGGTGGTGGTAGGACATATATACACATATATATATATATATATATATACACACACATACATATCAGCCAGCCTTATATATTTGATGTGTACAATATGTTTGTAGTTACAGTGGAGAATTCAATCATAAGGACATTGAATAGAATACTTCATGTGCCACCTCCCTTACGCTCTGAGTTCAAATCCCACCAAGGTCAATTTTGACTTCCATCACTTCAAGGTCAATAAATAAAGTATCTGTCTCTCTCTTTATCCCCCCCCCCCCCACACTCCTACCCCTTCTCTCCCTCACTTTGGAAGATGCCGCCTGTATCCAGACCTGGAGTAGGATGGATTCTACTAAGTTTGTATTAATCAAGATACTCTCGGGTCTCAAATAATAGGGATAAGGGTGGGGTTGGAATAAGTGGGGTGGAATGGGTTGGAATGTTGATTTTTTTTTCTTTTTTTTTTGAAACCAGAATTAGTCGTTTAGTTTACATATTGAGACCCCAACCCATCCTATTTATTTTATAACGGATGGTATTTCTAGTTATGTACTCTTTTTGTCATGTATTTTTTTTGTCATTTTTTAATGTCTAAAGAAAATTAATTGTTGTGGGAATGCTACTACTTAAAATAAAATAAAATTTCGCTGGAGATAGATTAGCATTATTTAATAAGGCGGTGGATTGGCAGTATCGGTAGAGGGTCGGACGCCATGCTTTGACGCATAGAGTTACGGCCCTTGCCATTCTGAGTTCAAATCCCGCCGAGGTTAACTTTGGCTTTCATCCTTACGGGGGTCGATAAAATAAAGTACCAGTAATGTACTGGGTAATTTCTGGCCTTGTGCCAATAGTAGAAACAATTATTTAATAAGTGGGTGTGGGGGTGGAATAAGAGCCGGGTGGGTTGGAAAAAATCTGAAAAATTAATAAGCTGGGGGATCGTTATTCAAGACCTGAGAGTACACAACATGTAATGATGGCGCCCCTAGGACACAATCAGGAGTTAAGGGCCCATGGCATGGTATGTTTGTAGTTGTGTGAGCTGTAAACACTGTGGAGAAGTCTGTATTGAGAGTTTCATTTGTCACATTTGTCACATTGTTGTTGTTGTTGACACCACCAACACTACCACCACCATTATCTCCACCACCATCATCTCCATCACCACTACTACTAATAACATTACCACTAACACCAACACTACCACCACCATCATCTCTATCACCACTACTACTAATAACATTACCACTAACACCAACACTACCACCACTACTACTAATAACATTACCACTAACACCAACACTACCACCACCATTATCTCCACCACCACTACTACTAATAACATTACCACTAACACCAACACTACCACCACAATCATCTCCATCACCACTACTACTAACATTACCACTAACACCAACACTACCACCACCATCATCTCTACCACCACTACTACTAATAACATTACCACTAACACCAACACTACCACCACCATCATCTCTATCACCACTACTACTAATAACATTACCACTAACACCAACACTACCACCACCATCATCTCTACCACCACTACTACTAATAACATTACCACTAACACCAACACTACCACCACCATCATCTCTATCACCACTACTACTAATAACATTACCACTAACACCAACACTACCACCACCAACACTACCACCACCATCATCTCCACCACCACTACTACTAATAACATTACCACTAACACCAACACTACCACCACCAACACTACCACCACCATCATCTCTATCACCACTACTACTAATAACATTACCACTAACACCAACACTACCACCACCATCATCTCTACCACCACTACTACTAATAACATTACCACTAACACCAACACTACCACCACCACCATCTCTATCACCACTACTACTAATAACATTACCACTAACACCAACACTACCACCACCACCATCTCTATCACCACTACTACTAATAACATTACCACTAACACCAACACTACCATCACCACCATCTCCACCACCACTACTACTAATAACATTACCACTAACACCAACACTACCACCACCATCATCTCTATCACCACTACTACTAATAACATTACCACTAACACCAACACTACCACCACCATCATCCCTATCACCACTACTACTAATAACATTACCACTAACACCAACACTACCACCACCATCATCGCTATCACCACTACTACTAATAACATTACCACTAACACCAACACTACCACCACCATCATCTCTATCACCACTACTACTAATAACATTACCACTAACACCAACACTACCACCATCTCTATCACCACTACTACTAATAACATTACCACTAACACCAACACTACCACCACCATCATCTCTATCACCACTACTACTAATAACATTACCACTAACACCAACACTACCACCACCATCATCTCTATCACCACTACTACTACTAACATTACCACTAACACCAACACTACCACCACCACCATCTCTATCACCACTACTACTAATAACATTACCACTAACACCAACACTACCACCACCATCATCTCTATCACCACTACTACTAATAACATTACCACTAACACCAACACTACCACCACTACTACTAATAACATTACCACTAACACCAACACTACCACCACCACCATCTCCACCACCACTACTACTAATAACATTACCACTAACACCAACACTACCACCAACATCATCTCTATCACCACTACTACTAATAACATTACCACTAACACCAACACTACCACCACCACCATCTCTATCACCACTACTACTACTAACATTACCACTAACACCAACACTACCACCACCACCATCTCTATCACCACTACTACTACTAACATTACCACTAACACCAACACTACCACCACCACCATCTCTATCACCACTACTACTAATAACATTACCACTAACACCAACACTACCATCACCACCATCTCCACCACCACTACTACTAATAACATTACCACTAACACCAACACTACCACCACCACCATC
Source organism: Eledone cirrhosa (assembly GCA_964016885.1). NCBI lineage: Eukaryota > Metazoa > Mollusca > Cephalopoda > Octopoda > Eledonidae > Eledone > Eledone cirrhosa. The sequence goes on from OZ024744.1 coordinate 100,413,897, forward strand.
TCTATCACCACTACTACTAATAACATTACCACTAACACCAACACTACCACCACCATCATCTCTACCACCACTACTACTAATAACATTACCACTAACACCAACACTACCACCACCACCATCTCTATCACCACTACTACTAATAACATTACCACTAACACCAACACTACCATCACCACCATCTCCACCACCACTACTACTAATAACATTACCACTAACACCAACACTACCATCACCACCATCTCCACCACCACTACTACTAATAACATTACCACTAACACCAACACTACCACCACCATCATCTCTACCACCACTACTACTAATAACATTACCACTAATACCAACACTACCACCACCACCATCTCTATCACCACTACTACTAATAACATTACCACTAACACCAACACTACCATCACCACCATCTCCACCACCACTACTACTAATAACATTACCACTAACACCAACACTACCACCACCATCATCTCTATCACCACTACTACTAATAACATTACCACTAACACCAACACTACCACCACCACCATCTCTATCACCACTACTACTAATAACATTACCACTAACACCAACACTACCACCACCACCATCTCTATCACCACTACTACTAATAACATTACCACTAACACCAACACTACCATCACCACCATCTCCACCACCACTACTACTAATAACATTACCACTAACACCAACACTACCACCACCATCATCTCTATCACCACTACTACTAATAACATTACCACTAACACCAACACTACCACCACCATCATCGCTATCACCACTACTACTAATAACATTACCACTAACACCAACACTACCACCACCATCATCTCTATCACCACTACTACTAATAACATTACCACTAACACCAACACTACCACCACCACCATCTCTACCACCACTACTACTAATAACATTACCACTAACACCAACACTACCACCACCACCATCTCTATCACCACTACTACTAATAACATTACCACTAACACCAACACTACCACCACTACTACTAATAACATTACCACTAACACCAACACTACCACCACCACCATCTCTATCACCACTACTACTAATAACATTACCACTAACACCAACACTACCACCACTACTACTAATAACATTACCACTAACACCAACACTACCACCACTACTACTAATAACATTACCACTAACACCAACACTACCACCACTACTACTAATAACATTACCACTAACACCAACACTACCACCACCACCATCTCTATCACCACTACTACTAATAACATTACCACTAACACCAACACTACCACCACTACTACTAATAACATTACCACTAACACCAACACTACCACCACCACCATCTCTATCTCCACTACTACTAATAACATTACCACTAACACCAACACTACCACCACCACCATCTCTATCACCACTACTACTAATAACATTACCACTAACACCAACACTACCACCACCATCATCTCTATCACCACTACTACTAATAACATTACCACTAACACCAACACTACCACCACCACCATCTCTATCACCACTACTACTAATAACATTACCACTAACACCAACACTACCACCACCACCATCTCTATCACCACTACTACTAATAACATTACCACTAACACCAACACTACCACCACCATCATCTCTATCACCACTACTACTACTAACATTACCACTAACACCAACACTACCACCACCATCATCTCTATCACCACTACTACTACTAACATTACCACTAACACCAACACTACCACCACCATCATCTCTACCACCACTACTACTAATAACATTACCACTAACACCAACACTACCACCACCACCATCTCTATCACCACTACTACTAATAACATTACCACTAACACCAACACTACCACCACCACCATCTCTATCACCACTATTACTAATAACATTACCACTAACACCAACACTACCACCACCATCATCTCCATTACCACTACTACTAATAACATTACCACTAACACCAACACTACCACCACCACCATCTCTATCACCACTACTACTAATAACATTACCACTAACACCAACACTACCACCACCACCATCTCCACCACCACTACTACTAATAACATTACCACTAACACCAACACTACCATCACCACCATCTCCACCACCACTACTACTAATAACATTACCACTAACACCAACACTACCACCACCATCATCTCTACCACCACTACTACTAATAACATTACCACTAACACCAACACTACCACCACCATCATCTCTATCACCACTACTACTAATAACATTACCACTAACACCAACACTACCACCACCATCATCTCTATCACCACTACTACTACTAACATTACCACTAACACCAACACTACCACCACCACCATCTCTATCACCACTACTACTAATAACATTACCACTAACACCAACACTACCACCACCACCATCTCTATCACCACTACTACTAATAACATTACCATTAACACCAACACTACCACCACCACCATCTCTATCACCACTACTACTAATAACATTACCACTAACACCAACACTACCACCACCACCATCTCTATCACCACTACTACTAATAACATTACCACTAACACCAACACTACCACCACCATCATCTCCATCACCATCATCTCTATCACCACTACTACTAATAACATTACCACTAACACCAACACTACCACCACCACCATCTCTATTACCACTACTACTAATAACATTACCACTAACACCAACACTACCACCACCATCATCTCTACCACCACTACTACTAATAACATTACCACTAACACCAACACTACCACCACCATCATCTCTATCACCACTACTACTAATAACATTACCACTAACACCAACACTACCACCACCATCATCTCTACCACCACTACTACTAATAACATTACCACTAACACCAACACTACCACCACTACTACTAATAACATTACCACTAACACCAACACTACCACCACTACTACTAATAACATTACCACTAACACCAACACTACCACCACTACTACTAATAACATTACCACTAACACCAACACTACCACCACCATCTCCATCACCACTACTACTACTAACATTACCACTAACACCAACACTACCACCACCACCATCTCTATCACCACTACTACTAATAACATTACCACTAACACCAACACTACCACCACCACCATCTCTATCACCACTATTACTAATAACATTACCACTAACACCAACACTACCACCACCACCATCTCTATCACCACTACTACTACTAACATTACCACTAACACCAACACTACCACCACCACCATCTCTATCACCACTACTACTAATAACATTACCACTAACACCAACACTACCACCACCATCATCTCTATCACCACTACTACTAATAACATTACCACTAACACCAACACTACCACCACCATCTCTATCACCACTACTACTACTAACATTACCACTAACACCAACACTACCACCACCACCATCTCTATCACCACTACTACTACTAACATTACCACTAACACCAACACTACCACCACCACCATCTCTATCACCACTACTACTAATAACATTACCACTAACACCAACACTATCACCACTACTACTAATAACATTACCACTAACACCAACACTACCACCACCACCATCTCTATCACCACTACTACTAATAACATTACCACTAACACCAACACTACCACCACCATCATCTCTATCACCACTACTACTAATAACATTACCACTAACACCAACACTACCACCACCACCATCTCTATTACCACTACTACTAATAACATTACCACTAACACCAACACTACCACCACCATCATCTCTACCACCACTACTACTAATAACATTACCACTAACACCAACACTACCACCACCATCATCTCTATCACCACTACTACTAATAACATTACCACTAACACCAACACTACCACCACCATCATCTCTACCACCACTACTACTAATAACATTACCACTAACACCAACACTACCACCACTACTACTAATAACATTACCACTAACACCAACACTACCACCACTACTACTAATAACATTACCACTAACACCAACACTACCACCACTACTACTAATAACATTACCACTAACACCAACACTACCACCACCATCTCCATCACCACTACTACTACTAACATTACCACTAACACCAACACTACCACCACCACCATCTCTATCACCACTACTACTAATAACATTACCACTAACACCAACACTACCACCACCACCATCTCTATCACCACTATTACTAATAACATTACCACTAACACCAACACTACCACCACCACCATCTCTATCACCACTACTACTACTAACATTACCACTAACACCAACACTACCACCACCACCATCTCTATCACCACTACTACTAATAACATTACCACTAACACCAACACTACCACCACCATCATCTCTATCACCACTACTACTAATAACATTACCACTAACACCAACACTACCACCACCATCTCTATCACCACTACTACTACTAACATTACCACTAACACCAACACTACCACCACCACCATCTCTATCACCACTACTACTACTAACATTACCACTAACACCAACACTACCACCACCACCATCTCTATCACCACTACTACTAATAACATTACCACTAACACCAACACTATCACCACTACTACTAATAACATTACCACTAACACCAACACTACCACCACCACCATCTCTATCACCACTACTACTAATAACATTACCACTAACACCAACACTACCACCACCACCTTCTCTATCACCACTACTACTACTAACATCACCACTAACACCAACACTACCACCACCACCATCTCTATCACCACTACTACTAATAACATTACCACTAACACCAACACTACCACCACTACTACTAATAACATTACCACTAACACCAACACTACCATCACCACCATCTCTATCACCACTACTACTAATAACATTACCACTAACACCAACACTACCACCACTACTACTAATAACATTACCACTAACACCAACACTACCACCACCACCATCTCCATCACCACTACTACTAATAACATTACCACTAACACCAACACTACCACCACTACCATCTCTATCACCACTACTACTACTAACATTACCACTAACACCAACACTACCACCACCACCATCTCTATCACCACTACTACTAATAACATTACCACTAACACCAACACTACCACCACCACCATCTCTATCACCACTACTACTACTAACATTACCACTAACACCAACACTACCACCACCACCATCTCTATCACCACTACTACTAATAACATTACCACTAACACCAACACTACCACCACCACCATCTCTAACACCACTACTACTAATAACATTACCACTAACACCAACACTACCACCACCACCATCTCTATCACCACTACTACTACTAACATTACCACTAACACCAACACTACCACCACCACAATCTCTATCACCACTACTACTAATAACATTACCACATGATGTTCCCTGCTGTATTAGCGTTAAATTTTCCCTGCTGTATTAGCGATAAATTTTCGAGGGTTTCTCTTAGTAGCTTTTTCATGTCGTTAATATTATGATGTTCCCTGCTGTATTAGCGTTAAATTTTCCCTGCTGTATTAGCGATAAATTTTCGAGGGTTTCTCTTAGTAGCTTTTTCATGTCGTTAATATTATGATGTTCCCTGCTGTATTAGCGTTAAATTTTCCCTGCTGTATTAGCGATAAATTTTCGAGGGTTTCTCTTAGTAGCTTTTTCATGTCGTTAATATTATGATGTTCCCTGCTGTATTAGCGTTAAATTTTCCCTGCTGTATTAGCGATAAATTTTCGAGGGTTTCTCTTAGTAGCTTTTTCATGTCGTTAATATTATGATGTTCCCTGCTGTATTAGCGTTAAATTTTCCCTGCTGTATTAGCGATAAATTTTCGAGGGTTTCTCTTAGTAGCTTTTTCATGTCGTTAATATTATGATGTTCCCTGCTGTATTAGCGTTAAATTTTCCCTGCTGTATTAGCGATAAATTTTCGAGGGTTTCTCTTAGTAGCTTTTTCATGTCGTTAATATTATGATGTTCCCTGCTGTATTAGCGTTAAATTTTCCCTGCTGTATTAGCGATAAATTTTCGAGGGTTTCTCTTAGTAGCTTTTTCATGTCGTTAATATTATGATGTTCCCTGCTGTATTAGCGTTAAATTTTCCCTGCTGTATTAGCGATAAATTTTCGAGGGTTTCTCTTAGTAGCTTTTTCATGTCGTTAATATTATGATGTTCCCTGCTGTATTAGCGTTAAATTTTCCCTGCTGTATTAGCGATAAATTTTCGAGGGTTTCTCTTAGTAGCTTTTTCATGTCGTTAATATTATGATGTTCCCTGCTGTATTAGCGTTAAATTTTCCCTGCTGTATTAGCGATAAATTTTCGAGGGTTTCTCTTAGTAGCTTTTTCATGTCGTTAATATTATGATGTTCCCTGCTGTATTAGCGTTAAATTTTCCCTGCTGTATTAGCGATAAATTTTCGAGGGTTTCTCTTAGTAGCTTTTTCATGTCGTTAATATTATGATGTTCCCTGCTGTATTAGCGTTAAATTTTCCCTGCTGTATTAGCGATAAATTTTCGAGGGTTTCTCTTAGTAGCTTTTTCATGTCGTTAATATTATGATGTTCCCTGCTGTATTAGCGTTAAATTTTCCCTGCTGTATTAGCGATAAATTTTCGAGGGTTTCTCTTAGTAGCTTTTTCATGTCGTTAATATTATGATGTTCCCTGCTGTATTAGCGTTAAATTTTCCCTGCTGTATTAGCGATAAATTTTCGAGGGTTTCTCTTAGTAGCTTTTTCATGTCGTTAATATTATGATGTTCCCTGCTGTATTAGCGTTAAATTTTCCCTGCTGTATTAGCGATAAATTTTCGAGGGTTTCTCTTAGTAGCTTTTTCATGTCGTTAATATTATGATGTTCCCTGCTGTATTAGCGTTAAATTTTCCCTGCTGTATTAGCGATAAATTTTCGAGGGTTTCTCTTAGTAGCTTTTTCATGTCGTTAATATTATGATGTTCCCTGCTGTATTAGCGTTAAATTTTCCCTGCTGTATTAGCGATAAATTTTCGAGGGTTTCTCTTAGTAGCTTTTTCATGTCGTTAATATTATGATGTTCCCTGCTGTATTAGCGTTAAATTTTCCCTGCTGTATTAGCGATAAATTTTCGAGGGTTTCTCTTAGTAGCTTTTTCATGTCGTTAATATTATGATGTTCCCTGCTGTATTAGCGTTAAATTTTCCCTGCTGTATTAGCGATAAATTTTCGAGGGTTTCTCTTAGTAGCTTTTTCATGTCGTTAATATTATGATGTTCCCTGCTGTATTAGCGTTAAATTTTCCCTGCTGTATTAGCGATAAATTTTCGAGGGTTTCTCTTAGTAGCTTTTTCATGTCGTTAATATTATGATGTTCCCTGCTGTATTAGCGTTAAATTTTCCCTGCTGTATTAGCGATAAATTTTCGAGGGTTTCTCTTAGTAGCTTTTTCATGTCGTTAATATTATGATGTTCCCTGCTGTATTAGCGTTAAATTTTCCCTGCTGTATTAGCGATAAATTTTCGAGGGTTTCTCTTAGTAGCTTTTTCATGTCGTTAATATTATGATGTTCCCTGCTGTATTAGCGTTAAATTTTCCCTGCTGTATTAGCGATAAATTTTCGAGGGTTTCTCTTAGTAGCTTTTTCATGTCGTTAATATTATGATGTTCCCTGCTGTATTAGCGTTAAATTTTCCCTGCTGTATTAGCGATAAATTTTCGAGGGTTTCTCTTAGTAGCTTTTTCATGTCGTTAATATTATGATGTTCCCTGCTGTATTAGCGTTAAATTTTCCCTGCTGTATTAGCGATAAATTTTCGAGGGTTTCTCTTAGTAGCTTTTTCATGTCGTTAATATTATGATGTTCCCTGCTGTATTAGCGTTAAATTTTCCCTGCTGTATTAGCGATAAATTTTCGAGGGTTTCTCTTAGTAGCTTTTTCATGTCGTTAATATTATGATGTTCCCTGCTGTATTAGCGTTAAATTTTCCCTGCTGTATTAGCGATAAATTTTCGAGGGTTTCTCTTAGTAGCTTTTTCATGTCGTTAATATTATGATGTTCCCTGCTGTATTAGCGTTAAATTTTCCCTGCTGTATTAGCGATAAATTTTCGAGGGTTTCTCTTAGTAGCTTTTTCATGTCGTTAATATTATGATGTTCCCTGCTGTATTAGCGTTAAATTTTCCCTGCTGTATTAGCGATAAATTTTCGAGGGTTTCTCTTAGTAGCTTTTTCATGTCGTTAATATTATGATGTTCCCTGCTGTATTAGCGTTAAATTTTCCCTGCTGTATTAGCGATAAATTTTCGAGGGTTTCTCTTAGTAGCTTTTTCATGTCGTTAATATTATGATGTTCCCTGCTGTATTAGCGTTAAATTTTCCCTGCTGTATTAGCGATAAATTTTCGAGGGTTTCTCTTAGTAGCTTTTTCATGTCGTTAATATTATGATGTTCCCTGCTGTATTAGCGTTAAATTTTCCCTGCTGTATTAGCGATAAATTTTCGAGGGTTTCTCTTAGTAGCTTTTTCATGTCGTTAATATTATGATGTTCCCTGCTGTATTAGCGTTAAATTTTCCCTGCTGTATTAGCGATAAATTTTCGAGGGTTTCTCTTAGTAGCTTTTTCATGTCGTTAATATTATGATGTTCCCTGCTGTATTAGCGTTAAATTTTCCCTGCTGTATTAGCGATAAATTTTCGAGGGTTTCTCTTAGTAGCTTTTTCATGTCGTTAATATTATGATGTTCCCTGCTGTATTAGCGTTAAATTTTCCCTGCTGTATTAGCGATAAATTTTCGAGGGTTTCTCTTAGTAGCTTTTTCATGTCGTTAATATTATGATGTTCCCTGCTGTATTAGCGTTAAATTTTCCCTGCTGTATTAGCGATAAATTTTCGAGGGTTTCTCTTAGTAGCTTTTTTCATGACGTTATTATTGTTAATTTTACTGATGTAGTATTAACTTGGATATTTACCATGCGACCCTCAGTTCCTACCTCACAATTTCCCTCCCCCCCACCCCCACACACCACCATAGTCTATTCGACCAATCAAACCTAGCATGCCATTTCCACTGCTGCTGCTGCTACTACCTGCCTAACTAACTCTCTCCTCCTCTGGCGCATCCCAACACACCCTGCCATTACCCCACCACCACTGTCCTTCTAGCCCTCAATTTTCCCACCGTTATGGATGGATGAGCTGGGAATACACGAGCAACTCTGAATCAATAGATGAAATATGAATCTGCGAGCTACCAAGCACCCACGTGAAGCGCCAACCCAGAGACCCTCCCCTACGAGTGTCGACAAATGCCCAAAACTCCGAGTTGGTACCATCAATGTAGGCTCAATGAAAGGAAGAGCAGGAGAAATCGTAGAAATGCTAGAGCGAAAGGAAGTTGATGTATGCTGTGTGCAAGAGACTAGATGGAGAGGAGGGTCTGCTAGAGTCCTTGTAGGAAAAAGCCAGTGCTACAAATTTTTCTGGGTGGGAAATGACGATGGGATGGGTGGTGTAGGTATACTATTAGCTGACAAGTGGGTAGATAAAGTAATCTCAGTGTACAGGGTAAATGCAAGAATCATTAAACTCAGACTAGTCCTGAATAAGACAATTACCACAATAATATCAGCTTACGCACCCCAATCGGGGCTGCCAGACGAACTTAAGGATAGGTTTTACGAGTCCCTAATACACACTACTGCTCTAACAGACGACAAGGACTTCCTAATCATTGCAGGAGATTTTAACGGACACGTAGGTAAACACTGCGACGGCTTCAATAGAGTACATGGAGGCCATGGAGTTGGCACAAGGAATGAGGAAGGATTCAGACTTCTAGAATTCTGCGACGCCAATGACATGTCGATATGTAACACAAACTTTAAAAAACCCGACAACCACCTGATCACCTATAGATCAGGGGAGCACTCTAGTCAGTTAGATTTTATTCTCATCAGAGGACGTGACAGATGGACGGTCGTAAACACAAAAGCCTTCCCTAGTGAGGAATGTACATCCCAACATAGCTTAGTTGTCAGCGACCTCACGGTCAGAACTAGACGAGCCCTGAAACAGAGGCCAACCTGGAGAAGAAAGATCTGGAAGCTGAAAGTCCCCTCAACCAGTAACAGATTTAAAGATATTTTACTCAACGCCTACGACAGTAAAGAAGAACAGATAGAGACATTTAACGTAGAAGAGAACTGGGAGTTCCTAAAAAATAACTTACTAGAGGCGACGGATGAGGTTTGTGGCTGGAGTAAGACCTCAAGCAGGAGGAGAGTGACTTGGTGGTGGAACAATAAGGTAGATGAAGCAGTCAAGGCCAAGAGACAGGCATGGAAAGAATGGAAGAACGGGGGGAGCAGGGTACATTACATAGAGACCAAGAGGGAAGCTAGGCGACAAGTATACTTAGCTAGGAGGGAAGCAGAGGATAGAAAATTCAAGCATGTTTTACAACGTGAGGACCAGAAACAGGAGGTATTCAAGATTGCGAGGCAGTGTGTCAGAGATAGTTGTGATGTCATTGGAGAGAAGTGTATCCGGAATGATAAAGGTGAGCTTGCCCTCACAAGTGCTGAGAAGAAAGATGCATGGAAGAGTCATTATGATAGATTACTAAATGAGGAGAATGCATGGGAAGAAGAGACCCTACCCCACGTAGACCCTATAGAGGGACCAGCAGTACAAGTCAGCGGCAGCGTAGTAAGTAAGGCAATCAGAGATATGAAGATAGGGAAGGCAACCGGTCCATCGGGTATAGCTGCCGAGATGCTGAAGGCATCTGGGTCTGTAGGTCACACTATAACCACACGTATCGTTAACCAGGTAATACTAGAGGGGGCCATACCAAAAGATTGGTGCAGTAGCATCATTGTCAACTGCTACAAAGGTAAAGGCGATGCACTAGATAGAGGAAACTATAGAGGTATAAAGTTGATGGACCAGGTCATGAAAGTAACAGAAAGAGTTATAGCACAGCTGATTAGGGACCGGGTGAATATAGACGAGATGCAATTTGGGTTTGTTCCAGGGAAAGGCACCACTGATGCGCTCTTCCTTGTGAGGCAATTACAGGAAAAGTACCTAGCTAAAAGTAAGCCACTCTACTTGGCATTTGTCGACCTTGAGAAAGCCTTTGACAGAGTTCCACGTGCAGTAATCTGGTGGGCTCTTAGAAAACTAGGAGTAGATGAATGGCTTGTGAAAGCGGTACAAGCCATGTATAGGGGAGCAGTCAGCAAAGTTAGGATTGGCAATGAGTATAGCGAGGAATTTAGCGTACAGGTTGGGGTCCACCAGGGCTCTGTTCTTAGCCCTCTCCTGTTCATCATAGTCCTGCAGGCAATAACGGAGGAGTTTAAGACCGGATGCCCATGGGAACTCCTGTATGCTGATGACCTCGCACTCATAGCTGAATCTATGGTAGAACTAGAGAATAAATTCCAAACCTGGAAGCAGGGACTAGAGAGAAAGGGCCTCAAAGTCAACATGACAAAGACTAAGGTCCTTATAAGTAGACGAGAAAACAGAACCCAGATCCCCTCAGGGAAATGGCCTTGCTCAGTATGTAGGAAAGGTGTAGGTAGGAACTCCATTCTTTGCCCCAAATGCAAACAATGGGTACACAAGAGATGTAGCGGGATCTCAGGAAGCTTAATTAAGAATGTAGGATTCACATGCAGCAGCTGTGCTGAAACAGCAAGCAAACAGCCACAGGAAACAAGTACCACCAATCTCTGGGAGGGCCCTGTAGAAACAGTAGACAGCTTCTGCTACCTAGGTGACCGAATTAGCAACGGAGGTGGGTGCTCAGAAAGTACAATAACTAGGGTAAGAACGGGATGGAAGAAGTTTAGGGAACTACTACCACTGCTAGCTGCAAAAGGCTTCTCCCTCAGAATGAAAGGCAGACTGTATGATGCGTGTATCCGAACAGCGATGTTGCATGGTAGTGAGACCTGGGCGCTGAAGGTGGAAGACTTACGTAGATTAGAGAGAAACGAAGCCTGCATGCTCCGATGGATGTGTAACAGTAATATACGTGAACGACAAAGCATAAATGAATTGAGAGAGAGACTGAGCATAAGAGGAATCAAATGCTGCGTGCAGGAGAGGCGGTTACGCTGGTATGGACATGTGATGCGTATGAAGGATGACAGCTGCATAAAAAGGTGCAGAGCACTAGAAGTTGATGGAAACCGCGGAGTGGGGAGACCCAAGATGACTTGGGATGAGGTGATAAGAGCCGACCTTACCCAACTACACCTCTCAAAGTCAATGACACACGACCGTGACTTCTGGCGTCACGCAGTAATACAGGGTACCCGACCTCCCATGGGTACATGCTGAAGCATATAAACAATATGCCCCCCCCCCCACCGCAAGGTGGTCGTGGAGGTGCCACGGCAAAAAAGCACCCAGCCCACACTGTAAAGTGGACGTGTAGGCGCCACGAAAAAGCACCCAGCACTCACTGTAAATGAGGTTGGTGTTAGGAAGGGCATCCAGCTGTAGAAATCAAGCCAGATCAGTTCCTGTATGAGCAAGGCATGGTCAGCCGACCAGACACTGCCCACAACAGGACAACCCGTCTAACCCATGCTAGCGTGGAAGAACGGACGTAAAACGGTGATGATGATGATGATGATGACTAACAACAACACTACCATCACCACCATCTCTATCACCACTACTACTAATAACATTACCACTAACACCAACACTACCACCACCATCTCCATCACCACTACTACTACTAACATTACCACTAACACCAACACTACCACCACCACCATCTCTATCACCACTACTACTAATAACATTACCACTAACACCAACACTACCACCACCACCATCTCTATCACCACTATTACTAATAACATTACCACTAACACCAACACTACCACCACCACCATCTCTATCACCACTACTACTACTAACATTACCACTAACACCAACACTACCACCACCACCATCTCTATCACCACTACTACTACTAACATTACCACTAACACCAACACTACCACCACCACCATCTCTATCACCACTACTACTAATAACATTACCACTAACACCAACACTACCACCACCACCATCTCTATCACCACTACTACTACTAACATTACCACTAACACCAACACTACCACCACCACCATCTCTATCACCACTACTACTAATAACATTACCACTAACACCAACACTACCACCACCACCATCTCTATCACCACTACTACTACTAACATTACCACTAACACCAACACTACCACCACCACCATCTCTATCACCACTACTACTAATAACATTACCACTAACACCAACACTACCACCACCACCATCTCTATCACCAATACTACTAATAACATTACCACTAACACCAACACTACCACCACCACCATCTCTATCACCACTACTACTAATAACATTACCACTAACACCAACACTACCACCACCACCATCTCTATCACCACTACTACTACTAACATTACCACTAACACCAACACTACCACCACCACCATCTCTATCACCACTACTACTAATAACATTACCACTAACACCAACACTACCACCACCATTATCTCTATCACCACTACTACTAATAACATTACCACTAACACCAACACTACCACCACCATTATCTCTATCACCAATACTACTAATAACATTACCACTAACACCAACACTACCACCATCTCTATCACCACTACTACTAATAACATTACCACTAACACCAACACTACCACCACCATCATCTCTATCACCACTACTACTACTAACATTACCACTAACACCAACACTACCACCACCATTATCTCTATCACCAATACTACTAATAACATTACCACTAACACCAACACTACCACCACCATCATCTCTATCACCACTACTACTATTAACATTACCACTAACACCAACACTACCACCACCACCATCTCTATCACCACTACTACTAATAACATTACCACTAACACCAACACTACCACCACCACCATCTCTATCACCACTACTACTAATAACATTACCACTAACACCAACACTACCACCACCATCATCTCTATTACCACTACTACTAATAACATTACCACTAACACCAACACTACCACCACCATCATCTCTATCACCACTACTACTAATAACATTACCACTAACACCAACACTACCACCACCATCATCTCTACCACCACTACTACTAATAACATTACCACTAACACCAACACTACCACCACCATCATCTCTATTACCACTACTACTAATAACATTACCACTAACACCAACACTACCACCACCATCATCTCTACCACCACTACTACTAATAACATTACCACTAACACCAACACTACCACCACCATCATCTCTATCACCACTACTACTAATAACATTACCACTAACACCAACACTACCATCACCACCACAGCCGTCACCCCCAAACACTACATCATCATCATCATCATCATCATCATCATCATTTTACGTCCGCTTTACCCTGCTTGCAAGGGTGGGACGGGAACTGATTCTGGCTTGATTTCTACAGCTGGATGCCCTTCCTAACACCAACCTCATTTACAGTGAGTGCTGGGTGCTTTTTGCCGTGGCACCTCCACGACCACTTTGCAGTGGAATAATATAGACCCCAGTCCCTATCATCTCATTTCTTGCTCAAGGAAACAACACATCACCCGGTCTGAGAATTGAACTCCCAACCTTTCGATTGCAAGGGCAAAGGGCAATGCATATATATATATATATATATATATATAAAAAGAATGAATAATAACAGGTAGACATCATAAAAAGGTAATTTATTCCGTGTGCTTACAAGTGTTTCCACGGTGGTACTGCAGCTACATTTACCATTCTGCTCTGAGGAAACAGTGGTCACAGCATTGGATATTCTAGTTCTGCAAATACTTGTGAAGTTGCACGTAGCGGAACTAGGCTGCAGTACCACCGTGGAAACACTTGTAAGCACACGGAATAAATTACCTTTTTATGATGTCTACCTGTTATTATTCATTCTTTATATACACTCCGGAATACTGAAGGATCAGGAACTAAGTTTCTTGAACAGTTCTTCCTTAACTCGTAGAGTAACCTCTCACCGTACGTCAACTATATTCAGTGTAGTAATTAACCATCACTACATCTTGGATAATCCTATACCTAATATATATATATAGATGAAATGCAGTTCGGGTTTGTGTCAAGAAAAAGTACCACAGACGCTCTTTTCATTGTACGACAACTACAGGAGAAGTACCTAGCTAAAAGTAAACCCCTATACTTAGCTTTCGTCGACTTGGAGAAGGCCTTCGACAGAGTCCCCCGTTCCATTATCTGGTGGGCTCTTTGAAAACTAGGTGTTGATGAATGGCTTGTGAGAGCTATACAAGCCATGTATAAAGAAACAGTTAGCAAGGTTAGAATTAACAACGAATATAGTGAAGAGTTTAGTGTAAAAGTTGGTGTTCATCAGGGCTCTGTTCTTAGCCCCCTACTATTTATTATTGCCCTCCAGGCTATAACAGTGGAGTTCAAGACAGGCTGCCCATGGGAACTCCTATACGCAGATGATCTAACGCTCATAGCTGAATCAATGGCCGAGCTAGAGAAGAAATTCCAAACATGGAAGCACGGCCTAGAATCAAAAGGCCTTAAAATTAACCTAGCTAAGACTAAAGTTCTAGTTTGTAAGAAAGAAAATAAGGCGGCGGTCCCCTCCGGGAAGTGGCCATGCGCAGAGTGTAGGAAAGGCGTAGGTAGAAATTCCATTTTGTGTCCCAAATGCAAAGTTTGGGTTCATAAAAGATGTAGTGGGATCACAGGTAAGCTAACTAAGAACATAGATTTTACATGTGGCCGGTGTTCTGGGGATATAAGTAGCAGCAAGTGCCCACAAAATACTAGCTCTTTCAACTGCGCAGAGGGTTCTATAGAAATAGTGGACAGCTTCCGTTACCTGGATGACAAAATCAGCAGTGGGGGAGGGTGCTCTGAAAGTACAGTAGCTAGAGTCAGAACTGGGTGGAAAAAGTTCAGAGAGCTTATACCACTATTAGCCGCTAAAGGGTTCTCCCTAAAAATGAAAGGCAGGCTGTACGATGCCTGCATACGAACAGCAATGTTGCATGGCAGTGAGACCTGGGCATTGTGTGCAGAGGATATACGCAGACTAGAGAGAAACGAAGCTTGCATGCTCCGCTGGATGTGTAACAGTAATATACGTGAACGGCAAAGCATAAACAAACTAAGGAAAAAATTAGAAATAAGAGGGATCAGATGTTGTTTACTAGAGAGAAGGCTACGTTGGTATGGTCACGTGATGCGCATGAAGGATGATAGCTGTATAACAAAGTGCAGGGCAATAAAGATAGACGGTAGCCACGGAATAGGCAGACCCAGAAAAACCTGGGACGAGCTGATAAACTCCGACCTCACACACTTACACCTCACCAAGACAATGTCACTGGACCGAGACCTTTGGCGGTACTCAGTAATAGAGAAGACCCGCCTTGCCAGTAGGCATCTCTAACAAAATACACCCCGTCCCACCACCACCACACCCACCCCATCCACACCACCCCCACCCCATCCACACCACCCCGTTCTATGTAAAGTTATGTTGGTGCCGCGCCATCCAGGCCGAAACAAATGAGATCGTGTAGGTGTCACGACAAAAAAACACACAGTCCACGCTGTAATGTGGCCGTGAAGGCAACACGGTAAAAACCTCCCAGACCCACACTGTAAATGTGGTTGGTGTTAGGAAGGGCATCCAACTGTAGAAAACCTGCCAGACAGTCCTATGCGAGCAAGAAAATCACTCTTGCCTCAAGTGGGACTACCCCCGTCCAAACCCATGCAAGCGTGGAACACGGACGTTAAACGTTGATGATGATGATGATGATGATATATATTAATAAGAGGAATTCCAACTTTGTCTGATTTACTCGTTTTATTTATAATCCTTTAAAATTTATAATGGTATTATAATGAAATAGCATGATAGAATATTAAATGTAAAGTGTTAATTGAACAAGTACGTTCATGCTTTCGCAATCTTCAGGTTCATAATGTGTGGTGACAGTCGAGTTTGCAATTTTCAAAGTTGAAAATTGCAAACTTGCTATTTCATTTTAATACCAATATAAATGTTAAAGGATTGTAAATAAAGCGAGTAAATCAGACAAAGTTGGAATTCCTCTTATTAATATAATCTTCTATACACAATCATACACACCCGTGTATATTTATCTATCTATCTATCTATATATGTATATATATAATATATATATATACATATATATATATATATGTATATACATATATATATATATACATATATATATATATATATATATATATATATATATATATATATATATATATATATATATATATATATATATATATATTAAAGAGTTAAACAAGATTCAATGAGTATATAAAAAAGAATGAGTTTTACAGTAGATTGGAAGCACTCTGCGAGTAAAATAATTTTCCAGAAATATGTATAATAAAATGTAATTGATCAAAAGAACATCTATTTTATTAATATTTGTATTTTAATATATATATATTAAACCACATGGCTTAGTGGTTAGAGCATTGGCCTTGCAATCGAAAGGTTGTGAGTTCAATTCTCAGACCAGGTGATATGTTGTTTCCTTGAGCAAGACACTTTATTTCACATTGCTCCAGTTTACTCAGCTGTAGAAATGAGATGATAGGGACTGGGTCCCTATCATTTCACTGTAAAGTGGACGTGTAGGCGCCACGGAAAAAAAGCATCCAGCACTCACTGTAAATGAGGTTGGTGTTAGGAAGGGCATCCAGCTGTAGAAATCAAGCCAGAATCAGTTCCTGTCCCACCCTTGCAAGCAGGGAAAAGCGGACGTAAAATGATGATGATGATGATCATCATGATGATGATATATTTATCGTTATCGTTTATCGTTTTCGGTGCACCCGGCCGATTAACCCACTCGATATGCAAATTGGGCTACTCAGCCGTTAATATGCATAAGGTAAGTATATACATTCAACAATCAGGCAGGAAGGTATACGTTGCTGACGATAGCTAATAAGCTTGAATCTAGTACAGCATTCCTTTGTCAGTGTTGAACAAATGAGCAACGATGGTTGCTAGACACTGTACGGCTTAATTTGGGATGTTTCTTTACAAACACACCGAGCATTATAATAAATGTTCGGTGAATCCATACGTACATATATATATATGTGTGCATGTATGTATATATATATATACATACTACTGTACGTCTGTATACATATATGTATGTACGTGTACATACTTATATTTAAGTAACAGTGAGAAATGTTAATTAAGAGTGAGAAATAAAATTTTGTTTCATTTTTTCCATTTATATATATATATATATATATATATATATATATATATATATATATATATATATATATATATATATATATTATAAATTTATATATTTATATATATATATATATATATTTAATTAGAAAGTAAACAACACAATATATAACTAATCCATTACCAAAGGTTTCAGGACCCTAGACAATATTAATATATGTCTAGATCGTTCATCAGACAGAGATGTTATCATAACTTCTCTACCAACATCACCACCACCATTAATACTACCACAATAAACAATAACAGTACAGATTAGAATACTACCAACACCACCACCACCACCACCACCACAACCACCACCACTACCACTACTACCACCACTACCGACACCAACACTACCAACACTACCATCACAACCACCACTCCGACCACCACCCACCACCCACCACCACCACCACCACTACAATCATCACCACAACCAACACCACCAGCGACATCACCACTACCAACACTACCACCCCAACCACCATCACCACCACTACAATCATCACCACAACCAACACCACCAGCGACATCACCACTACCAACACTACCACCCCAACCACCACCACCACCACTACAATCATCACCACAACCAACACCACCAGCGACATCACCACTACCAACACTACCACCCCAACCACCATCACCACCACTACAATCATCACCACAACCAACACCACCAGCGACATCACCACTACCAACACTACCAACACAACCACCACCCCAACCACCAGCACCAGCACCACCACCACAACCAACACCACCAGTGACATCACCACTACCTCCACAACCGTCACCACCACTACCATCATCACCACAACCAACACCACCAGCGACATCACCACTACCTCCACTACCAACACTACCATCACCACCATCACAACCCCCATCATCACCACGACTATCGCTACCCCCATCCCCCCCACACACACCCACATCCACTACAGTCACCCCACCAACCCCCACAACCACCACCATGACCACCACAACCTCCACAGCTTAGAACACACTTTGTTAAAATTTTATTGTATTGTATCAGATGAAAGAATGGTATTTAACTAATGTAATGGTACGCGATGGGGCCCACCCACAGCCCCGGCGGACAGAATGGAGAAGGCGTTTCCTCGGACGACAGCAAGGGAGACGCGCTGGAAAAGCCACTCCAACTCGCGGGCGTCACACCTACGGCTGGTCAGCTCAGCGCCTATGGTGGTGAGTAAGGAGGTAGCTCTGGGGCCGAGGACACCAGAAGTCTCCACTGCCAGGGGTACGACCGCAAACCTGTCGGAGAGCGACCGGTATTTGAGGAGTTTGGCCCCCTCAGCCCGACGTGCAGCAGAACCTGGGTCAGTCGCAGACTGCACCAGGTTGCGGCTGCAGAAAGTGTCGGTGCAAGTGGCATCCCAGACGAGGGGTTTGCCACCGCGGAACGGGAAGATGGTCATGCCATCTGGCCTTTTGCCGTCCCCTCGATCCAGCCCCACCGGCTCGAGTTGGGAAGGGAAGCCTGCAGCGTCCAAGCCATGCTTAATGACCTCGTTGAGGGCAGCATGGCGTGGAATGCGGCCGGCACTGTGGAGACAGGAAAGCGGGTGGAGGCCGAAAGAGTCGACGGTGGAACCGCAGCGACATTGGTGTGGCTGGCAGATCCGGAGGCCGAGCCTCAGGGAAACGCCGATGCACAGGCTATGGTTGTCTAGCTGCGTGCCAGTGGAGAAGGAGGGCAGGGCATGGAGCCAGGCACCACTGTGGGGTTTGGAGGTCGCACGAAAGCAGGCAAGGCGGTGCTGTTCGAGCTCGTGCGTGAGCCTGTCTGAGACCAGGCTGCACTGGATGGCATCCCAAGTGCGTTGGGGGGCTTGAAAAAACAAAAACTAAAAAAACTCGCTGACAAATTAATTAAGAGGATTAATTGATTATTAAATCTTGATTATAAATTAATATAAATTATTTCTTTTTAATACAAATACAATAATTAGCTGACTTAATTTTAATAAATAGAGCAAATTTTTAAATGAAGCATTTTTGAGGTATGACATTTCTTTAATCTCTCGTGTAAGTATATTTGACTAACAACAATAAACACACACATACATATACATACACACACACACTGATTGATACATACATACACACATACATATACATACATACATACATACATATACATACATATACATACATACATATACATACATATACATACATACACACATACATACACATACATACATTACATACATACACATATACATATACATACATACACATACATACATACATACACACACATACATACATACATACATACACACACATACATACATACACAGATTGATGCATACAAGCACATAACGTCCATCATCCACGCTAGCATGGGTTGGACGGTTTTGTCCCACTTGAGGCGTGATTGGTTGGGAGACCGTGTCTTACTCAAACAGTTCTGTACGAGCGAGACAATGGTCTCCAGACCAATCTTGCCTAGAGTGTGACAAAACCGTCCAACCCATGCTAGCGTGGAAGATGGATGTTAAATGATGATGATGATGATGATGATGATGTACTCACACCTACCTACATACATGAGGATTGCAGCGTCTTCACAGGCGATTGCCGTCTCTTACTGATTCTTCATTGTCATCTTATCCCCGTCCATGACTTCGTAGATGACTTTGTAGGCCAGCTGTAGACCTGCTGCATGGTTAACGACACAGGTGACAGAATAGACTTGTGCTTTCCACAGGACTGGTGGTGTCACCCTGTAGGACACAATCTCTATGTACCCCCATGGACTGGTGGTGTCACCCTGTAGGACACAATCTCTATGTACCCCCATGGACTGGTGGTGTCACCCTGTAGGACACAATCTCTATGTACCCCCATGGACTGGTGGTGTCACCCTGTAGGACACAATCTCTATGTACCCCCATGTGTCTTTTTAGTCTGGAACTAGAATTAGTTCTACACACTTTGTAGCATATCACACACGTTGTTTCACCAGGTCTTTGTTGAGTGGTGTTGTGGGTAGTTACCCTTTCATGTGACTCCAGGTGATTAACATAACCAGCCATTGAGAGGAGTACACACTGGTAGAAATTACATGTCTAGCTACTGATGACTTCAGGTGATTAACATAACCAGCCATTGAGAGGAGTACACACTGGTAGAAATTACATGTCTAGCTACTGATGACTTCAGGTGATTAACATAACCAGCCTTTGAGAGGAGTACACACTGGTAGAAATTACATGTCCAGCTACTGATGACTTCAGGTGATTAACATAACCAGCCTTTGAGAGGAGTACACACTGGTAGAAATTACATGTCCAGCTACTGATGACTTCAGGTGATTAACATAACCAGCCTTTGAGAGGAGTACACACTGGTAGAAATTACATGTCCAGCTACTGATGACTTCAGGTGATTAACATAGCCAGCCTTTGAGAGGAGTACACACTGGTAGAAATTACATGTCCAGCTACTGATGACTTCAGGTGATTAACATAACCAGCCTTTGAGAGGAGTACACACTGGTAGAAATTACATGTCCAGCTACTGATGACTTCAGGTGATTAACATAGCCAGCCTTTGAGAGGAGTACACACTGGTAGAAATTACATGTCCAGCTACTGATGACTTCAGGTGATTAACATAACCAGCTTTTGAGAGGAGTACACACTGACAGAAATTACATGTCCAGCTACTGATGACTTCATCAACACTGTGAGCACATCCCTTCTGGAGCTGACACTTTAGTTGTTTATGTTCTAGAGGACATTCCTCAAAAGTTTTGCAACTGCCCTTTATGCACTTTCTCCACTCAGCCCTACACACACACACACACACACATACACACACACACACACATACACATATGAATGATGATGATGACTGCAACTCAATTTCAAGTAATGCCATCACTTGATACTTAAGCATGAGCATTATGGACGTGGCTTCCTAGTCCTGCTAGTGACTTGCCTATGGTCGGTAATGCCATGCATCGCAAAAAGTGTCACATATCAAGCAATTCCTATGCTTGAAGCTTTTTTTTTTATCTACTAGAGAGATGTCTTAATGAAGACTAGGGGTCTCTCACTCCATTTCCCTTGCCCCCCACCCTCCCCCCAATACTTTACTAGATGACCATTGACTCTCCTGAGTTCCTCTGCCCTTTCACAGGTTTTGTTTTTTCATCCCGCAGGGCGTCCAAAATCACCCTCCTCGCCAAGTAAGTTTGGTGGGGTTGCTGATTTAGTCACCGACAACCCGACCATGCACAGGCTGTACTGGGTTACATGTTACCAGTAGCACTTAAGAGCAGCCTGACATAACATACACACACACAATACATACATATGATGATGGTGATGTAGTCACATGTAGATACAAACAACTTCTAAACCCTTCCACTTGCAATTCGGTATGACTTGGTAGCATGTAGTGTGCTTTCACTGAGAGTTTTAGGTGTCCATGTAGCTGCTGTGACCAGACAGACACAAACACCATCTCAACCCTCCCTCCCTTCCTTCTCTTGATCCAGCAGAACATTATTTGATAGTTGGAAGGAGCGCTTGACTGAGCTGGGCTGAGCTGAGCTTGACTGAGATGAGCTAGGCTGAACTGAGCTTGACTGAGCTGGGCTGAGCTGAGCTTGACTGAGATGAGCTAGGCTGAACTGAGCTTGACTGAGCTGGGGGGGGGGGGGGGGGGGGGGGGCTTGACTGAGCCGCACTGAGCTAAGCTGAGTTAGGCCGAGCTGGGCTGGTACTTTCTTCATTACCCCCCCCCCCCCCCTAAAAAAAAAAAGGCAAAGTGAACCTTGGTGGAGTTTGAACACAGAATAGAGAGACCCAGAATAAATATCTAACACTCTAATGACTGTACCAAATCAACCAGCTTTTCTAAACCTATATTGTGGCATACTTTAAACACAACAACAAACTATTTATTTAACACCTTGAACTTGGAATGTCTACAACAAGTATCATAGCAATACACTAAATCACCAATTCAGCTGACATTCTTATCATTGTCATGACAAAGCATAATAATAATACAAACAACAACTTTATATTTAGTAAAGTAGACAATAGGGGAAATAAATAAAAGATACTCACTGGGTTTAAGGCAAACAGACATCCCTCTAGAGTAGACACAAATACAATATGAGGGTCAAGAGATATAGTTGGTGAGGAAAATATACTCCCACTTTGTAAGTTTCGTTTCAAAACACAGACTTGCTTCTGAAATTAGTACAAAATTTGGTGAAAATAAACATTAACCCTTTAGCATTTAAACCGGCTATATCTGGTCACTCATACTGATGTTAAAGTATTGTTCTCAAAATAAATAACATCAAAATCTCATGAGAAAGAAAGGAAGGAACGATCGACTTTCGTCAAATCGGACCGAGGAAGCAATGTTTCCATTAGTCTTTCCAATTGCTAATACTATCTATCGGTCGCAACTCCAGGTAGAAGAAGCAACGTAAAATAAAGTGTCTTGTTCAAGGACATACTGCATCGCCTGGTTCGGGAATCAAACTCACAACCTCACGATTACGAATCCAATTATCTTACCAGTCAGCCACACGCCTCCATAAATTCGATATTATATCAGATGATTATGTGAGGTAAAGCCTTCACCACAAAAATACAATAGTAAATATAGAGTAATGTAAATGCTAAAGGGTTAAGTTAACAGCTTTAGCTGATAACTAACTCCTTTCGCAAAGATATTTCTCGAGAAATATGTTTGATTTGTTTCAATCTTTCAAAAGAAACAACTAAGAATTTGGAAGGTTTTATTCGTGAAATAACTTTTTCATTAAGTTGGTGATAAGAATATGAGAGAGAGAGAGAGGGGGAGCAAGACGGAGTGAGGGGGATGAGAGGGGAGAGAGAATGAAAAAGTGATATATGTATATATATATATATATATATAATCATCATCATCATTTAATGTCCATTTTCCAAGCTTGCATGGGTTCAATGGGTTGTCACATTATGAGATAATATAGGTCAGGAGAGCACGTCTTGCTCACACAAATCTCTGTGTGTGTGTGTGTGTATATATATATATTTATATATATATATATATGCAGGATAAATGTAGGCAAAAGGCCAAGGAAAACAATGCTCAATCTATTCCAAGAGAGCTTATTTAGTATATTTAAAATTTCATTTTATATATATACTAGCAGAATGGCCCGACTTTGCTCGGGATTTGCTCTAGGGTTCTTATATATTTTATATATATTTATCTTTATCGAGCCTCGGGAAATAAATGTTTGTTTATATCTTGTTATTGTGTATAGAAAAATATCTGTACACGAATATATAATTATATATATATATATATATTAAAATCACAGATTAAAGTTTAAGCAAAGAATCGCTGCTTTCACCCTTAACGGGATCTTCTGAAACTAAAAAAATCAATCTGTGAATGCAGAAGTAAATATTTCGAAAAATGTTACACACTATATATATATATACACACACTATATATACATATATACACACAAACACACAGCATCATAATGTCGTAATGCAGACAGCTAGACATACAGACAGATATTATAAGGGTGAAACGTTATATCTATGTATCTATCTAAAAAGAAAGAGAAAGAAAGATAGAGAGAGATCGCTAAATCGCCTAATGCGGTCCCTAGGGCGTTGAAAATTTGAAATATTTTTCTCTCAAAACACTCACAGGACCATAAGTATTACACGTTTGAAAATAATCGGTTGGGTGCTTCTCGAGTTTTAGGGAGTCAGACAGACATTCCTGTTTTAGATATATATATATATATAACGAAGGAAATGTGGTAAGGAACCAGGTGGACCATAACGCACCAAAGTACTCAATACTTAGGGTAGTAGAGTGGGTAATAGGAAAATAGTCAGGACCCCGACGGCAGAGCTCAAGCCGTTTCGACGGCTAATTCTGGACTAAATGAAAATTTTTATCCTGGTATATGAATAGCCGAGCTTCTCAGGGAGTAATTCCATATATGGTAAAAGTGATTGTCACAAGGATTGGTCAGAAGTTTGTTGTTGAGACACATAATTCTATCATGGCAATTTGTGGAAGGAAGGGGTAGCTGAACCTGCCAGTAGAAGAGGGAGAGGGGGTGGAGGAAACGCAGTCGCGCGTTGATAGTGCCAACTACAGCAGGGCAGGAGGTCAAGGAAGTATACTAGGGAGGGGGAGGGGGAGGAAGTCGAAACAATAAGTAAAACAATATGGGGTAAATATATAGAAAAATACCGAGAATGTTAAAAATCAATTAAATATAAAAAAAACAATTTCTGGTTACTATAACCTAAGGACAGCTATCAAGTCTCTCACTGGTACTGCTAGGCTAAAGAAAGGTTTACTAGGTGGGACGGAATTATAATGAGACCCTTTTAAGAGGTATTAGTAATCAACTGAGTATATATTACGGTGACGGGTCAACATACTAAAGAAACTACCATGAAATAATAATTCAGACTAATACGAAATAACTGTTTCCACCCTAGGCACAAGGCCAGCAACCACCCAGTGCAAAAAATAAACTAATATGAAATAATAATTCAGAATCCCGAAAATGAATACTAATACTATCTCTAAGGGTGCCACCACGATACAAAAATTCTAGTGCAAACTACATAAATGCTCGTACGAAGTATATGAAAAATTTGATACGGAAAATTAATTCAGAATCCCCCCCATCAAAAAAAAATACTGATATACGAGAAATTAAAGCAAAGATACCACTAAGAAATGTGTGTGTGTGGGGGGGGGGGGGGCTGAATTTTTCATATACTTCATACGAGCATTTAGGTAGTTTACACTAGAATTTTTGTATCGTAGCGGCACTCTTAGAGATAGTATTAGTATTCTTTTTCGGGATTCTGAATTATTATTTCGTATTAGTTTATTTTTTGCACTGGGTGGTTGCTGGCCTTGTGGCTAGGGTGGAAACAGTTATTTTGTATTAGTCTCGGGACTTTGAATTATTATTTTGTGGTAGTTTCTTTAGTATTTTGGCCCCCCACTTGTTGACCCGTCACCGTAATATATACTCGGTTGATTACTAATACCTCTTAAAAGGGTCTCATTATAGTTCTGTCCCACCTAGTAAACCTTTCTTTAGCCTAGCAGTACCAGTGAGAGACTTGATAGCTGTCCTTAGGTTATAGTAACCAGAAAATGTTTTTTTTATATTTAATTGATTTTTAACATTCTCGGTATTTTTCTATATATTTACCCCATATTGTTTTACTTATTGTTTCAACTTCCTCCCCCCCCTCCCTAGAATACTTCCTTGACCTCCTGCCCTGCTGTAGTTGGCACTATCAACGCACGACTGGGTTTCCTCCACCCACTCTCCCTCTTTCTTCTACTGGCAGGTTCAGCTACCCCTTCCTTCCACAAATTGCCATGATAGAATTATGTGTCTCAACAACAAACTTCTGACCAATCCTTGTGACAATCACTTTTACCATATATGGAATTACCCCGAGAAGCTCGGCTATTCATATACCAGGATAAAAATGTTCATTTAGTCCAGAATTAGCCGTCGAAACGGCTTGAGCTCAGCCGTCGGGGTCCTACTCGTTCCTATATATATATATATATATATTAGAAAGCGAGGTTTTTTTACAAAATGAAAAATAACCAAGGTGTCCTACACGAGTGAAAGTATAAAGAAAAAAAGATGAAATCAAAAATGCAACTGGAGTCTTATTTAAAAAAGTGGTTTTTCTCACATTGTGAGAAAGACCACAGACCCTCCATCTCAACTCTACTTTTGAAAAACAGAAGAACTGCGAAACCGGTAAAGGGACCAAATAAATATATATATTTTTTTTAAAATAAGACTCCAGTCGCATTTTTGATTTCATCTTTTTTATATATATATATACACACACACATATATATATATATATATATATATATATATATACACATATATATATCATCATCGTCATCATCTATGAATGTCTATCTTCCATACTAGCATGGGTTAGACGAGTTTGTCCCAACTAGAGGTAAGTTGGGTCGGATGACCATGTCTCGCTCATATAGGAGTGTTTCTGACTGGTTATCTACGGCTGGATGCCCTTCCTAACGCCAAACACATTTACAGTGTGTGCTGGGTACCTTTTGTCATGACACCTACATGATCCCTTTACAATGTGGGCTGGATGTTCTTTACAGTGTGGACTGGGCACCTTTGTTGTGTCACCGACATCGAAAAAAGATGTGGAGAGGGTAGTAGGGGAGGTATGGTTACCGCTAAGGGAGGTGAATGAGAGGGGATAGAAGGTTGAGGAAGTTGTTGGCTACTAGGTTTAAGCCTCATCCTGAGAACAATAGAGGGCAGGTCGTCTGTAAAACTGTATAGCGCCAGAGGTCGCAGTCCTGAGTCATTGCCTTTGAGAGGTGTAATTGTGCAAGGTCAGCTTTTATTACCTCATCCCTATATATATATATATATATATCATCATCATCATCATCATCATTTTACATCCGCTCTTCTCTGCTTGCAAGGGTGGGACGGGTCTTATTCAGCACAGCATCTCTCCACTTGTCACGGTCCTTCGTCATCTCCACCGTGAGCTTCAGCGATCTGAGGTCTGTTCTCACCACCTCCGCCCATGTTTTTCGTGGTCTACCTCTACCACGTCTTCCTTCAAATGGCAATTCCTGGCACTTCTTCACCCATCGGTCATCCTCCATTCGCATCACATGTCCATATCACCGCAGTCTCCTCTCTCGCACACTACATTCTATCCCTCTCAGACACAGTTTCTCTCTCAACACATTCATGTTGGGTCGTTCACGCACATTGACATTGAACATCCAACGGAGCATGCTTGCCTCATTTCTCTCCAGCCGTCACATATCCTCTGCAGTTGCTGCCCACGTCTCACTACCATGCAGCATCACGGTCCTCACACAGGCATCATATAACCGGCCTTTCGTACGCAGGGAGAAACCCTTCTTCGTCAGCAGAGGAATCAGCACCCTAAACTTCTTCCAACCCGTCCTTATTCTAGATACTATGGCTCGGAACACCCCCCTCCATATATATATAAAGGCACATGGAGGCATATTGGCCTTGCAATCGAAAGGTTGTGAGTTCAATTCTCAGACCGGGTGATGTGTTGTTTCCTTGAGCAAGACACTTTATTTCACATTGCTCCAGTTTACTCAGCTGTAGAAAGGAGATGATAGGGACTGGGGTCCCTATCATTCCACTGCAAAGTGGTCGTAGAGGTGCCACAGCAAAAAAGCACCCAGCCCACACTGTAAAGTGGACGTGTAGGCGCCACGAAAAAAAAGCACTCAGTAAATGAGGTTGGTGTTAGGAAGGGCATCCAGCTGTAGAAATCAAGCCAGAATCAGTTCCCGTCCCACCCTTGCAAGCAGGGAAAAGTGGACGTAAAATGAAATGATGATGATGATGATGATATATATATATATATATAATGTCACGGGCAGTGTCCCAGCATGGCTTCAGTCAGATGGCTGGAACAGGTAAAAGAGTAAAAGAGTATATATATAGAAAGAGAGAGTGAGACCAAGAAACAGCATCTAACTTCCAATAAGAACCCAATATAATATGTAATTGGAATTAAAAAATGTTGTATCCATGACACAATAGTCTGCACCCACTGCCTTGATACACCTTGCTTGCCCAACCTGTACATACAAGCATGCTCTACATGTGATCTCCCACAATGTCAAAAGCACTAAGCCCACCCTATATGCTGATCCAGTTGTCACCACAACAAAACACCCAATCCACTCTGTAAGGTGGTCATTTTGGCGCCATGATAACAAGCACCCAGTCCACACAAAAGCAACAACAACAAAAACAATAGCAACAACAATAACAATAACAACAACAACAAAAATAACAATAACAACAACAACAACAACAACAGCAACAACAGCAGCAGCAACAGCAGCAGCAGCACCACCAGCAGCAGCAGCAGCAACAACAACAACAACAACAACAACAACAACAACAGCAACAACAACAACAACAACAACAACACCACCAACAACAACAACAACAACAACAACAACAACAACAACAGTAACAGCAACAGTAAATAGCAAACAAAGACAATAACAACAGCAACAACAACAACATCACCATCACCACCACCACCACCAACAACACCACCAACAACAACAACAGTGACAACAACAACAGTAAATAGCAAACAAAGACAATAACAAAATCAACAAAGACATCATGTACAGAAATAAATAAGAGTAAAATAATGTGAAATTTCTACTAAAATAAAATTTTATTTACCTGAATATCGAGAGAGTAAATATTTCTGTCGTGGGAACCAACCCAAACATATGAGGTGATTGTGTCAACAACAGGTGAACTCTTTACAATATCGTTAGTTGAAAATGTCCACACTATGTCACCAGTTGTTAGTTGTAGCAGATAAATGCATCCGTCATAACAGCCTGTATTTAATAAACATTAATATAAGAAGGCTAAGACAATGTGAAATGGACTGTAAAATGAAGGTAAATGTCATAACAGCCTGTATTTAATAAACATTAATATAAGAAGGCTAAGACAATGTCAAATGGACTGTAAAATGAAGGTAACTGTCATAACAGCCTGTATTTAATAAACATTAATATAAGAAGGCTAAGACAATGTGGAATGGACTGTAAAATGGAGGTAACTGTCATAACAGCCTGTATTTAATAAACATTAATATAAGAAGGCTAAGACAATGTCAAATGGACTGTAAAATGAAGGTAACTGTCATAACAGCCTGTATTTAATAAACATTAATATAAGAAGGCTAAGACAATGTGAAATGGACTGTAAAATGAAGGTAAATGTCATAACAGCCTGTATTTAATAAACATTAATATAAGAAGGCTAAGACAATGTGGAATGGACTGTAAAATGGAGGTAACTGTCATAACAGCCTGTATTTAATAAACATTAATATAAGAAGGCTAAGACAATGTGAAATGGACTATAAAATGAAGGTAACTGTCATAACAGCCTGTATTTAATAAACATTAATATAAGAAGGCTAAGACAATGTGAAATGGACTGTAAAATGAAGGTAAATGTCATAACAGCCTGTATTTAATAAACATTAATATAAGAAGGCTAAGACAATGTGGAATGGACTGTAAAATGGAGTTAACTGTCATAACAGACTGTATTTAATAAATATTAATATAAGAAGGCTAAGACAATGTGAAATGGACTGTAAAATGGAGGTAACTGTCATAACAGCCTGTATTTAATAAATATTAATATAATAAGGCTAAGACAATGTGAAATGGACTGTAAAATAAAGGTAACTCTCATAACACAAATCTTCTAACTATATCGGCACCATTTTGTAATATATATGCTAGTGACCTCCAGGCCTTCACCCAAGTCTGTACTGTGCTCAAATCTATTTATAAGGCATCTCTTGTCATGTATCGTAATGCCCATTTTCCTTAAAATAAAAGATGTTAAAAGGTATTTAAATATTGCATAACATAATTTTTAAAATTTATTTAGAATATCTAAATACAGAAAGTAATAGAAAAAAAAATAATAGAAAAAACGGGCTCCCTACTCTGGAACAAGCTTCATAGAATTGACCATGTGAGAAACAGCCATCTTCTAGATCAGCGTTTCTCAACCGGTGTTCCCCGGAACCCTAGGATTCCGCAAGAGGTCGCTAGGGGTTCCGTGAGAACTAGTGATAAATAAACTAATGAATTTCTTGAAAGTAATTTTTGTTTAATTTTATATTCGTAATTTTACTATACATTTACGGCATATTGTCGGAAAATCCTTGTATATTTTAAGAAAGGCTTCAACCTCTTATATTATTTAAAACTAGGTCAATATAAGAGATAGATATTAATAATGGTATATAATAATTTTTATGTAGGGGTTCCCTGAGACATGAACCTATTTCAAGGGTTCCACAAGGTTAAAAAGGTTGAGAAACGCTGTTCTAGATGGAGACTGACAACCTGCAGTGTTTGACCTTGGGACTTGTTAATGGTCATTGCATAACTGACTCTCAGTGAGAATTGCAATCATTTGATATAAAAGGGGACATCTGTTGGTATTAGTGGTATTCTAGGTTTAAATATGATGTCTCCCTATCACACCCAGTGAGGATTTTGGCTTCGATAATGTGAGGCTGTAACTTCGTTGCAACCATATGTGTCTCATTGTACAATCATGGCTGATCTAGGTTTCTGAGAAGCATGATGACTGTGTACTTCTTCAATTCAAGGTTGTGTGGCAGCATACCAGATGGTTTCAGACTGTTGAGATTTTCAACGGGATAATGAACACTTTCGTCTTTGTCAACAACTTTGTCGATAGATTTATAGATCTGCCTACCTCCAGGGAGCATTTGTGAGAGATTTTATTGATGGCATTCACTGTGATGTTTTTGAGAGTAAAGATTGCTCTTTCACTCCTCATTGGAATGGTGGATTTGGAAATTGGGGAACACTTAATTATGTTTACAAGCTTTCCACAACAGTACAAAATAATTATTTCTACTTTTGGCACAAGGCCAGCAGTTACCCAGTGCATTACTGGTACTTTATTTTGTCGACCCCGTAAGAATGAAAGACAAAGTTAACCTCGACAGGATTTGAACTCAGACCATAAAGGGACGTAACTATGCCAGAAAGCATGGCGTCCAACCCTCTATCGATACTGCCGATTCACCGCAGTACAAAATAACGAAGTATCAAAACATCCTTCAGTATCAAAGGATTGCTTTACTATAAATTTAAACAACTAAGATGTGTTTATCTGTAAGTCTGGGTCCCCTTCCATTCCCGCCTCAGTTATTTGAACTGAAGAAATCTCCGAGGATGGGAAAATTCAAGGATCATCCATTCCAATTCCGATTTCAAAAAAGAAGGCAATTGTGAGCATATCAGAGGTCTGATTAATTGAGAACACGATAAAACCTAGGAAAAAAATGTTCTTCTCGATCTCTAGTGAATGCTTTTCTATGATTTTAAACGACTGAGAGGCGCTTATCTCTAACTCCAAGGGTCCCCTTCACGCCACCTCCATTTTCAGAAAAATGAGTCATTAGCGAGTGAGTCTGATGTCAGATCTGTCGAAAATAAATGAAAAAAACCTAAAAAAGAAAAAAATTCCCATTGAAGAAATCTCCTAGGCTGGGATAAACCGAGGGTCAAACCTTCGCTTCCACTATTCTGTTTTCGGAGACAAAGTTGATTGCAAGCATGTCGGGGTTCAAATTAGTTGAAATCACATGAAAAACCTTAATTATTTAGTGTTATTAGCAGTCAATGTATAAACAAACAAACAAACTTCCTTTTTAAGACCTACATGTTAAAGGACATACAAAAACACACACGCAACAACAACAAAACTCCGTTCTCTCTCTCTCACTGTATTTCTCTCTCAATAACAACAACAATCACTTATTATTATAGTGAAAATCTTTCTTTTTTTTGTCTATGTTGTGTTGTTGGACATACAGAAGCACACACTCTCACACAGAAAGAAATACACACCATACAAACAACCCCCAAATCATTTTGGTATCCTATCCGTTACCAAATTATGTTTTAGTTAGTTAGAGAGTGGGGAATGCAGAGTGAGTGAGAGGGGGGAGTATTTCGCTTTCTCTATAAATAGATAGCATGCCGGATGGATGGACGGGCTGACACGGCTCTTAGTATTGTATAGATTATAGATAAGAATATGTGTGTGCTAGAAAGAGCAGTAAAGTCTCGCTCACCTTACTACCCCACCTGGCTCCCCCCTATTCTGTTTTCGGAGAACAAGTCAATCGTGAGCATGTCGCAGGTCAGGTTAGTTAAAAACATGAAAAATCTTAATTATTACCAATTTTATTTAGTGTTATTACTGGACAATGTACAAATAAACAAACTTCCTTTTTCTATAATATATATATATAACATATACAATATATTAATAAATGGAAACTATATTTATAAAACCATAATTATTTTATTATATATATTTCAAGGGCAACCAAGGTAAATTATGGTGTGCTTTCATCAGATAAAATTCAGATTTGTTTTATAAATAAATATTGACATACCCGGAAAAAAGACAACCTCAACGGTTACCCTTGAAATATATATAATAAAATAATTATGGTTTTATAAATATAGTTTCCATTTATTAATATATTGTATATTTACTCCACTAATCTGTTGAGGGCTTTATATCAGTTCTAAAAAAATGTTTAAGCTTGTTGAATCCCAACAAATTAAATATAACCTCTGCATATATAACATATATATATATTATATATATATTATATATATATATAACACAATATATATATATTCATATAGCGGTGTCATACAATACCGGGACCAAACGTTGGTAACATTATGTGATGGGTTTCGCAGGGCCAACTGGTCACAACTCCTCATAGCAGTGACACCCAGTACCGGGGCCCCAAAACTGTGACTATGTACATAAATGTATGTTACACCACACCACACCACACCACACATGTACATAAATATATGTTACACCACAATACACACTTTTGTCTCCCTAAAGTCATTACTTCCCATGGGAAAAAAAATAAAACCAGATAGTTTTTTTGACAGACCTCATATTGTGTTCATGAGTAGAGTCGGTGCTGTTACATGTCTAATTCTTTGATATGTAGTGATGGATTTGTAGTGTTGAAAGAGGCTAGGTTGTCATTTATATCTCCATTCCGAAATGGTTTCAAAAGTCATAGTTCGTAGAAGCTGTGTATTTCTAGAGTAAAGTATTTAGATGTGAATGAATGTCACTTGTGTACAAAATGATAAACAGAGGTGAAGGATAGTATCATCCACATAAGAATGTTTGTTGTTAGAAGGGATAGCAAGTAGGTCATCTTAACTATAATAAAGTAAGGAGTACGGGACTGCATCCAGAATATATTTTTTTTATCCTGTTAGTAAAATAAGTTGGATTACTTTGAATAAATAATTGTTTCTACTTTTGGCACAAGGCCAGCAAGTACCCAGTGTATTACTGGTACTTTATTTTATCGACCCCGTAAGGATGAAAGACAAAGTTAACCTCGGCGGGATTTGAACTCAGACCGTAAAGGGACGTAACTCTATGCTTCAAAGCATGGTGACCGACTCTCTACCAATACTGCCAATTGAAAAATAATTGTTTCTACTTTTGGCACAAGGCCAGCAATTCACCAGTGTATTACTGGTACTTTATTTTATCGATCCCGTAAGGATGAAAGGCAAAGTTAACCTCGGCGGGATTTGAACTCAGACCGTAAAGGGACGTAACTATGCTAGAAAGCATGGCGTCCAACCCTCTATTTAAAAAATGCTTTAAGTTCAGACCTTCAAAGCATGGTGTCCGACTCTCTACCGATACTGCCACAAAATGTATGTGCTAAATTTTGTTATTCTTGATTAAATATATTTTATAGCTTATTTAAAGATTCACTTCTTTAAAATTTTCAAATGTCAATGCTTCCGATTAGCAGCCGTTATATTATAACACTTATAAAAATATCGCAAATATTTCCGTCACTAATTTTCTCCTAATGCAGTTTATATATAATATCGACGGGGTATTAAACAACCCATTTGTAGCGCCTCCCCCCTATTGGGGATTTCGATTGTTGAAATTGTTTGTTTGTTTTTATATTTTTTTACACGACTGTATGTAAAATCCCCGGCATGTCTTTGTATTGTCCCCTTTCTTGTTGCGCCCTTGTGGCTAATAAAGAAATCAATGCAGTTTATATATAATATCGTCTTTTTCTAAATGTATCATGGATTACGTTACTGATTACATAAGACAGTTTAACGCAGTCTTCGTTCAATTTCTGTGTATATTGTCAATTACGATTTTATTTGATGTATCATATCTACATGCATATATATTTGTGTATAATATCAATATACACACTACACATGCTAGCAGAAAACCACCCAAAGGGTGGTTTTTCTGCTAGTTAACTGTAATAATTTAGCAGAAAATATCTAATAACAGGTTTGTTAGTTCAAATGTTTATAGTATCTTTACTACTGCATAGATTGTTGTGAAAATGTTCAATATTTATGTAATGAATCTAATATTTAATGTGATTGAGTTATAGTGTTGTTTTGTACTTTTCAGGAATATCTTGCTAATGTGGCTTCATGTGGTTTATCAGACATTGTTAAAAACATCAGCTACCAAAATCCACAGGAATTTATAACAAAAAAATACTAGTCTTCCACCAGTCCCCATTTTTACCAGCAACATCTAACAACTTTCTGGTCACTTTCAAAACATCTCTCTACTTTTTGGTCCCTTTCAAAACATGTGTTATTGTTTGACCTCCTTTCAAAACATCTCTCTACTTTTTGGTCCCTTTCAAAACATGTGTTACTGTTTGACCCCTTTTAAAAACAACTAACCAAAGTTTGGCTCTTTTCAAAACATTTATATAATGAGTGGCCCTTTTTCAAAACATCAATATACTGTTTGGTCCCTTTCAAATCAACTAACCAAAATGTGGCCCCTTTCAAAACATCTATTTACTGTTCAGCCCCTTTTAAAACATCTATATACTGTTTGGCCCCTTTCAAAACATCTAACTAATGTTTTGCCCCTTTCAAAACATCTATTTACTGTTCAGTCACTTTTAAAACATCTATATACTGTTTGGTGCCTTTCAAAAAATCTATTTACTGTTCAGCCCCTTTTAAAACATATATCTACTGTTTGGCCCCTTTCAAAACATTCAACTACTGTTTGGTCCCTTTCAAATCAACTAACCAAAATGTGGCCTCTTTCAAAACATCTATTTACTGTTCAGCCCCTTTTAAAACATCTATAAACTGTTTGCTGCCTTTCAAAACAACTAAACAAAGTTTGGCTCCTTTCAAAAAAATCTATCTACTGTTCAGCCCCTTTTAAAACATCTAACTACTGTTTGATGCCTTTCAAAACATCTATTTACTGTTCAACCCCTTTTAAAACATCCAACTACTGTTTGGTGTATTTCAAAAAAATCTATTTACTGTTCAGCCCCTTTTAAAACATCTATATACTGTTTGGTGCCTTTCAAAACATCTATCTAGTGTTCAGCCCCTTTTAAAACATCTAACTACTGTTTGGTGCCTTTCAAAAAATCTATTTACTGTTCAGCCCCTTTTAAAACATCTATCTACTGTTTGGCCCCTTTCAAAACATCTAACTACTGTTTGGCCCCTTTCAAAACATGTAACTAATATTTTGCCCCTTTTAAAACGTCTATATACTGTTCAGCCCCTTTTAAAACATCAATATACTGTTTGGTGCCTTTTAAAACAACTAAACAAAGTTTGGCTCCTTTCACAAAATCTATTTACTGTTTGGCTCCTTCCGAAATATCTCTATACTGTTTGACCCCTTCCAAAACATCTCTATACAGTTTGACCGCATTCAAAACAACTAAATACTGTGGGGCCCTTTCCAAAATCATACCTGTACTGGTGTCTAGAAAAGATACCCTGTATTATTTTTTAAAAGTAAATTCTAGAGTTTCGGTGAAGGAAATGTTGAAAAATATTTGAAGTGACATGTACATACCAACTACGATATATTGACCACACGATGACACACAAGCTGAACTCTCCACACGGTCACCAAGAATTGTTTCCCACAACAACTGACCAGAACTGGCAAGGACAGCAATCACTTTATGTGAATGTGAACCAACAATGATAATCTTTTCTTTGTTACTGAAAAATTGAAAGAACATTTTTTTTTTTTTTTTTTCATGAAATTAAAATATTTCTGAAAATATCAAATAATTACATTATAGTGTGTGTATATATATATATATATATATATATATATATATATATATATATATATATATATATATATTGTGTGTGTGTGCGTATATATACAGGGTGAGGACGATATTTGTTCACAATTTTCAACTGCTAATTTTATGCAAATTTTTTTTACTTCCGTTGTCACTCTTGTCTTCATAAAAACAATGACTATATTTCCATTATTTATTTTCAGATTAATTGATTATGAATAATTTTGAACCTCCAAATTTGTGGAAGAGACACGGGAGTTCTTCTTGGAATCCATGCCGGGAGGACAAATAAGGAAATTTCAGACTTTCTCAGCGTCAGCAAGAGAATAGTGTCTCATCCAAAGACGTATCCAGCGACAACATTAGTCTTAGGTGACGTCATGCCACTTCACTTCTTCCCTGAGAGCCTCAAGCTGAACACCGATGGCTACATCCGCATTCTGAGCGAAGTAGTAAAGCCCTGGATCGACCAGGTAGCTGCAGGTAGGCCGTACGTGTGGCAGCAAGACTCAGCGCCCTGCCATACCAGCCGAAAGACCCAAGCCTGGCTGTCAGAGAACTTCGTCGACCACACTTCACCTGACATCTGGCCTCCCAGCTTGCCTGACTGCAACCCCCTTGACTTCTTTGTGTCGGGTGCAGTGGTACGAGACACCAACAGATCTAGCTGCAATACGAAAGACGATCTGAAGACCAGGATCACAAGTGTCTTCAGGGGCCTAAGTCGGGGGACAGTGACGAAGGCCTGTAGCCGGTTCCGAGGCCGCCTTGAAGCCGTCATCAAAGCCAATGGCGGGTTTATTGAGTGAGATCGAAAGAACAAGTCATGAAGACAAACTGACCCAAGTTTGATAAATATATCTTAAAAAATAAAACTACTGTGTTATTTTTTCCTAGACAGTAATCTTGCGAACAAATATCGTCCGCACCCTGTATATTTATATATATATATATACATATATATATATATATTCAATATGACAAAAGACCAAGGTTAACAACTTAAATTCATTCTTCAATTTCCATGTCCCTTTCAATATGGTTACATTATATATACATATATATTTGAGAGAGAAACTGTGTCTGAGAGGGATAGAATGTAGTGTGTGAGAGAGGAGACTGAGGTGGTATGGACATGTGATGCGCATGGAGGATGACCGATGGGTGAAGAAGTGTCAGGAAATGCCAGTTGAAGGAAGACGTGGTAGAAGTAGACCACGAAAAACATGGGCGGAGGTGGTGAGAACAGACCTCAGATCGCTGAAGCTCACGGTGGAGATGACGAAGGACCGTGACAAGTGGAGAGATGCTGTGCTGAATAAGACCCGTCCCACCCTTGCAAGCAGGGAAGAGCGGACGTAAAATGATGAGGATGATGATGATGATATATATATATATATCATCATCATCATCATCATCTTCGTTTAACGTCCATCTTCCATGCTAGCATGGGTTGGACGGGAGTTGTCCCACTTGAGGCAAGGTAGGTCGGGTGACCGTGTCTCGCTCATATCTGGCAGGTTTTCTACGGCTGAATGCCCGTCCTAACACCAACCACATTTACAGTGTGGAACTGGGAACTTTTTACCATGTTACCTACATTACAGCGTGGACTGTGTTTTTTCGTCGTGACACCTACATGATCTCGATCTCATTATCTCATTTATTTGGACTGAATGTTGTGGTACCAACTTTACAGAGAGAGGGTGGTGTTGGTGGGAGTGGGAGGATAGGGTAGGGTTAGTGGATTGGGGTGT
The DNA here is from genome assembly GCA_964016885.1 of Eledone cirrhosa. Taxonomy (NCBI): domain Eukaryota; kingdom Metazoa; phylum Mollusca; class Cephalopoda; order Octopoda; family Eledonidae; genus Eledone; species Eledone cirrhosa. The sequence goes on from OZ024744.1 coordinate 100,452,971, forward strand.
ATATTTGGTTAAGAGGTGCCTACTGACTGTAGATTTCGCTTTGTACATAGGCAAGGCGGGTCTTCTGTATTACTGCGTAGTGCCAAAGATCTCAGTCCAGTGACATTGTCTTAGAGAGGTGCAAGTGTGTAAGGTCGGAATTTATCAAATCGTCCCAGGTTTTTCTGGGCCTACCTACTCCCTAGCTTCCATCAATTTTGATCACCCTGCACTTTTTTATACAGCTGTCGTCTTTCTTGCGCATCACATGACCATACCAACGTAGTCTTCTCTCAAGTAAACAGCATCTGATCCCTCTTATTCCTAATTTCTCACTTAGTTCATTTATGCTTTGCCGTTCACGTATATTACTATTACACATCCAACAGAGCATGCATGCTTCGTTCCTTTTCAGTCTGTGCAGGTCCTCTGCACACAATGCCCATGTCTCACTGCCATGTAACATTGCTGATCGTATACAGGCATCATACAATCTGCTTTTCGTTTTCAGAGAGAAACCTTTTGTGGCCAACAGTGGTATAAGCTCTCTGAACTTTTTCCATCCATTCTGACTTTGGCTACTGTACCTTCAGAGCACCCTCCACCACTGCTGATTTTGTCACCCAGGTAACGGAAAGTGTCCACTATTTCTATAGAACCATCTGGGCAATAGAAGGAGCTAGTATCCTGTGGGCACTTGCTACTTACTGCACCTGAGCATCGGCCACATATAAAATCTACGTTCTTAGATAGTTTATCTGTGATCCTACTACATCTTTTATACACCCATACTTTGCATTTGGGACATAAAATGGAATTTCTGCCTACTCCTTTCCTACACACTGAGCATGGCCATTTCCCAGAGGGCACCTGTGCCCTATTTTCCTTTCTACAAACTGGAACTTTACTCTTAGACAAGTTAACTTTAAGGCCTTTTGATTCTAGGTCATGCTTCCATGTTTGGAATTTCTTCTCTAGTTCAGCCATAGATTCAGCTATGAGAGTTAGATCATCTACGTATAGGAGTTCCCATGGGCAGCCGGTCTCAAACTCCTCTGTTATAACCTGAAGGGCAATAATAAATAGGAAGGGGCTAAGGACAGATCCTTGATGAACACCAACTTTTACACTAAATTCTTCACAATATTCATTGTTAATTCTAACCTTACTGACTGTTTCTTTATACATAGTTTGTATAGCTCTCACAAGCCATTCATCTACACCTGGTTTTTTAAGAGCCCACCAGATAATGGAGTGGGTGACTCTGTCAAAAGCTTTCTCCAGGTCTACAAAAGCTAAGTAGAGTGGT